>JAODUP010000065.1:1025000-1037500 GCA_025642065.1 Paralvinella palmiformis | reverse complement strand
AATTATAAATCAATCAACAACACCGGAAATAAAACACGCCCTTCTATCGCGATGGCGTGTTTCAAATGCCAAAAGCTATGGATGACTTCCTGTTTCGAGTCCCGTACGAGAATTGTGGACGTTTCTTTGTGCCAAATTAAAGATTAATATCTCGGCTCTGAGTAGGTATAGAACTGTTATTCGCGGAAACTAGGATCACGTGAAACAATCTCGGGAAACGGGATTCCCTCAAACTGTCGGAAGAAACAGAATTAGGATGAACCGGTATTACGTTGTCACTGGAAACAGTGGCAGGTCAAATCTGCACAAGATGGAGGGATAAGTCAAATCACGGCAAGCTACAAGATTAAGTCGAATCTCTTAGAGCGTCTCATGTATGCCGATGTATGCTTAACAAATAAACCCGTAAAATTACTATATGTTTGCACTAATAAGATACTAAGATATTCTAAAATAAATCTAGCCTATGTTTATTGGCATTAGTAATGTTACACCTTACGGCGTTCACTGACGATCAACGCGCCTCATAAATAGTTGTACTAATCCAATGACAATAGAAGGATTCTCACAACATGGCAGTTAATGATCAGTCATCAAGTTGAGCACTTATTATCGTATAAGTGGCCATATAGTATTATTATCTTTCTAATTTACAATAAATATCTGTATTCCCTCGGCCGTTTATTGGCCAAATTGTGAGCCCAAATGGTGATAACTGGAAGATAAAACTTAATTATTTTATTTTTAACTTTCTATGTATTACCTACCCATAGGGCTTTTTTTGAATCTTCTATTTCTCATATACACATACAACAAACATCTACATAGCCAGAGAACACTTTTAGCATAATGTTAAGACAAACATTGCCACATAACAACAGACATGAAATACAAATATCATTAGTAATATTCATAAGTAATTGTCGTGGTAATAAAAGTATGACTGTTGCTTATAACTATAAAAATAGATTATCACAATACATTAAATAAATAGCTCCATATGTTTCTGAATTGTTCTTGCCTATATTGCTTGATGCGTATATTTTCCCTAAACTTTGAATTTATTATTTTAAATGGCCAGCAATTCAATAATATTAGTATGTTTTTTTTTCTTCTTCTTAAAGCAATATATGTAGTGTTTGGCAACAATTAGGAAAACAATCACGACTATGTTCTAACCAGAAATTGTCCCCAGCTAATGGATGTGATTTTGAATATTTTTTAGAGATCGCTACAGGATCAGTAATCTTATTTTTTTATTATAAAAAGGTAGCTATAACGTGAAAAGTATCTACCTTCAGTGTGACCACAGTTTACGCACATTTTTGTTTTATTGATTTAATTAACTCTATTCAGATATTATTACATAGACGGTATTCTTGACTTTTAAAATAACTGCCATCCCCTTCTCTC
Organism: Paralvinella palmiformis; assembly: GCA_025642065.1. Taxonomy (NCBI): domain Eukaryota; kingdom Metazoa; phylum Annelida; class Polychaeta; order Terebellida; family Alvinellidae; genus Paralvinella; species Paralvinella palmiformis. Next base: position 1,036,087 of record JAODUP010000065.1, on the reverse strand, counting down.
TTCCTCCTTGATCCCAGCATATTCCCATTTGTTAACTGGGGTACTTCAATGGTGCTGCGGTTAGAGGATTGCGTTGCAACCATCTAGACCTTTTAGTTCGAATCCGATTCATACCTGTGTTTCAGGGATACTTGCCATGGTAGTCTCTCTTCGACAGTGTGCCTCAGATGTGGCCAGGCTAAACTAAATGCCCGCTCACTCAATGGCTCGCTAATCACTACGTACTTAAACATGCTGCGACAATTGTCCTTCTACGGTGGATTTAACTGAAATCCAGGACAACCCACCAACTTCCCAGTTACATCAAACGATCGCCAGTCGTCAGTGAGAGTTTTTGCCCGCTTACAGCCAAATTGGTTACTTCTATTTTACGGCTAAGTGGCTATTAAGAGCCATTTCCTTTGATCCGTCGACGTTATTGGAATATCGTACGTTTTTCGACGCCCGACGTCGTACAAACGTTAGCCTTACGACATCAATGACGTATGACGTTATTATTATCGTTGTTACGATCAAAGGTTCCAATGATTCCATATCGAACCAGCCATTGTCATTAGCTTTACTGGGCGTTAGTTCTCGAGTTGCTATCATTAATGCGATTAAAAATAGATATCTGATATGGGCACCTGAAGTTCGGCGATTTTATTTCGGCAGAGTGCTATTTATTATTGGCGTATCATTCGGGTGTGTGTGCGAAAAAGGCACTGGCACTGAGTATCAAAAACCACTCACCGACTGTGGAATAGCTAGTTTTAGCATAGTCAGAATGTATCAATAAATTGTCACTAACAACGGCTTATATTTAGAATTGAAGCAACGCACCAATCAAAGTCGTGAAAGGTTATAAAAAGTTGCTGCATTTTTACGGTTGAAGAATAGCAACTAAGTATATGATATCAATATCGCGCCAAGGGGTAATAATAATAATAATTATGTATATTTAATAAAGCGCCCTTACTAGCAGGAGCCATTCAAAGGCGCTGTACAAATAATATGTAATATAATAATACCCCAAATAATGTCTGTAAACACCCTGTAATGATTTAAAAGATAATAATTATTTATCTGTGAAAGCGACCTTAAATAGGTGTGTTTTTAGAAGAGACTTAACATTTCCAAGAATCGACGCATTTCTAATATTTGCCGGCAACTTATTCCACGAAGTGGGGGCTGCAACACTAAAGCACAATCACCATATGACTAGTATCTGACTGGATGACCTGAGTTTTCGGGATGACTTTCTAATGGAAACCAGTTCACACAGGTATTCTGGCGCCATATCATTAATAGATTTATAAGTTATTAACAGAATCTTAAAATGGATACGCTGTCTAACAGGTAGCCAATGTAGGTTTTGAAGAATTGGGGTGATATGATCATATTTTCTAGTATTTGTTACAATGCGAGCTGCACTATTCTGAATTCGCTGAAGGCGATTAATGTTATAATCAGATATGCCGTATAACAGGGAGTTACAATAGTCTATACGAGATGTAACAAAGGCATGAACTACAGTTACAAGTGATTCTTGTGTCAAGAATGCTTTTAAACAGTGGATGTTCTTAAGATACTGATGTGACATTTTCATGCATGTTAATGCACGTTAACCCCTATATTTTGTACTGACCCATTAGGGGTAATCGAAGATACACCCATCTGTAATGCTGGTGTCTTTAGGGATTTAACACAATGTGGTGATGCCAAATATAAAATATTTGTTTTATTATCATTTAGTTTTAGAAAATTTTGAGTCATCCATAGCCGAATATCGGCAATACAATGTTCTAATTTCTTCAAGGAAGAGGAGACATTTAACTCATTGTCAGGATCCAGTGATATATACAGCTGTGTGTCATCAGCATACAAGTGATATTTAACCCATATCGCTGCTCAATGATCCCAAGAGGACGGGTATACATTGTGAAAACCAGAGGACCAAGAACTGAACCCTGTGGTACACCAGATAACAAAAACTGAATGTCAGATAAAATACCATGAACAGACACTCTCTGGGAGCGTTGTTCCAGATAGGATCTAAACCATTCAAGTACTCTACCTGACAGACCAAACATGTCTTTTAACTAGAGAAAAGTACATTATGGTCAACTGTATCAAATGCAGCAGACAGGTCCAGAAGAACAAGTATTAATGGCTTACCTTGATCAATTGACATCATAATATAATTTTTCACTCGAACCAAGGCTGTTTCAGTGCTGTGACCACTTTTATAGGCAGACTGTAGTGATTCATTAAGGTTATTATTGATTAAATATTTGTTTAGATGGAAAGCAACTGCCTTTTCTATAACTTTAGATAAAAATGTAAGATTTGAAACAGGTCTGTAATTGTTTAGAATATTACAGTCCATAGTGTGTTTTTTTTTTAATGGTTTTACAAGGGCAGCTTTCATGGATCTTGGGAAAACACCCAGAGATAATGATTTATTAACTATATTTGTAATTGGGTTTATCAGAACATCCAGACAATCTTTCACAAGCCATGTAGGCATAGGGTTAACTGCACAGAAAGCATTAGATGACTTTTTCAGCAACTGTCTGATATCAGTCTCTGTAAAAGGATCAAATGTATCCATCACGGATATGCAGGACTCTTCTCCCAAATGGCTTACCCTGTTTTAAGGTTTGGACGGAACCCCCTTGGTATATTTAATATTTTTGACAGAAGGAGTTATTAAAAATATTCTTTATCTGATTGATATTATTTGGGGGGACAGTTTGCCCCTTTTATTTAATCTTTTTTTCCCAAAACCTTTAAAACAGTCCTTTGATTTCCCTTGGATGCTTTGATCTTTTTATTATAATATTCTGATTTAGCAGAGGCAATGGTATTTTATTAAGAATTTTACTGACCTTGAACCTTTTAAAAAGAACACACAAACTGGTTCCTTTTCAAGGCTTAAATCCTTATGGTTTTTTGCAAAAAAGTTGTTTTTTAAAAAAACCCTTAATTTTCAACCAAAAAAATCCAAAGGGGATGGGACACAAACCCCTTTCAAATTTTATTATCAAGAGACCAAAAAAGATGTCCCATTCCGTGGTTCCTTTTTTAAAAACCCAAAATTTTTCTTTTTTCCCTTTAAAATTTTAAAAAAAGAAAAACTTTAAAAAAAATGTCCCGCCAGTTTTTTTTGGGGTAAAACTTTTCCAATTTTTTTCTCTTTTGGGAATCCCAAAAAGGTTATTTAAAAATTTAAATCACCCAAGGTCAACAGATGACCACTGTTGGTAGCAAAAGAATTTAACAAAACCCGAAAATTCCTTGAAGAAATCTGCTGCTTTCAGGCCTTTTTTTCTTTTGTGGGGGGTAATCGGTAGATAATAGCTACACCACTTATCCCCCAGATATAAAAATCGATTGGTAATTTTAAAAAGCAAATGGGGTTTTACCCTTAAAGAAACACAAGGAGAATGCCGATTTCCCCAACCTTTTTTTGAATTGGCTGCAGATGGAATAATACCAATTTTGGGTTTAAAAATTACCGACCCAAGTTCTGGGTTTAAAACATTCCAGATCCATAACCTTTAAAAACATCAGATATTTTTCAATTTATTAAGATTGATTAAAAATTTAAAAAGACCAATACTTTTTAAAAATTTTTACAGCTGTGCCATTATATGGTGTTATTGGCACAGTGATCAAATTACTGGCCCTCAGACCCAAACTGCTTTGGATTTTTCCACTACGTGGGGCATCGCTAAACAAATGGTATTACCACCATAGGGTCGTAAGGCAAGCAACTGATCTCTACTATAATTCATTATAATTATAGAAATAAAATAAGTGAAAAATTTTAAAAAAAAAAAATAAAACAAAACATACACAAGCAAAAACCGAATTCTTATGGGAAACACTGGAGCGGGCGATAATATGGGGCGTCAAATGAGCAGTTAAAAAGAAAATACAAGAAATACGAAATAACTAAATATAATCAATTTATATTAATATAAATCAAATCTATATTACATAATGTGCAACATACACCAGTTTCGCTGGTGTAACTTATCTAATAGCTGAACTATCCGAGAAATATTCCCGGTGCCATTACATCGAGAGCCAGTCATACCTTCCGCCACAAACAGACAAACAGGGTAGCATCTTACCCGAACATGAACATCTGGTACTGGGCGTGACGAGCTCAATGTCCAAAGGTGGGTTGAAGACAAACGTGATGGCAGCCAGTAACAGGTCATAAAGTGATTGAGCCACATGATTGGACTAACTGAAGGGGAATCAAGTCGTTGGCATAATTGGTTTACTGACCCATGAACGCGCTGAGTGCTGCCATCTGGAGTAAATTTGACCAGTCTTCATCACCAAGTGGTCTACGGACACGGCTGCCTTCAACCTGAACAGGCGACATTTTCCCATCCGTGGCACGTACATTGTATGGCCACGGTCTGGCAAACATGAAATGAATGCCCAATAGATACAAGTCAAGTGATGGGTACACATATTTTATGTATGTTCGCATAATGGGAGATAATCCAGAGACATCATAATATGTGATACGTGTGTTAAATGGACGATGGCCAATTAACATTGCGATGTTCCTATGTGAAATTTGAATAATGCTATCAGCTGTTTTCTGTCTCTGTAACTGTAACCTGTAATCAGGCATATAGACCACAAGCCAGATTTATTTGTTATTTGGAATGGATTTGTTCGATGCAGAGATGTTTATTTACTACCCTGGGGAGAATCAATAGTTCATATGACAATGGTTAAATACATAGATCTAGATCTAGAAATAGTTGATCTATGTTATGTGACCAGCTGTGGTATGTAAACATTCAGGCCGATGTATTAAACATGATCACATACATACCCGCATGCGTATATAGATACACGGATGCACACATATGTATATAAATGCGCGCGCGCACACATACCACCCCCCCCCCACACACACACACGCACAAACAGAGAGAGAGAGAGAAAGCGAGAGAGAATTGGTGCCATGTACATCAGACACCTCTCTAACCTTTACCCTTACATATATTACACAATGCGTGCCACCATCACATCCTTTAAATTTGTTTGTCCCACCATAAATAAATCTTTACAACTGTGGCCTAACTAGTAGTGCAGTTTGTCACACAATAGTAGCATTCTTAGTTCAAACGTTGGCCGGGCTATTATTATTTAAATTCCTATGTGCCAAAAAGTTGACATAAAACTGCAGCATTAATAGTATTTACCTTTTCCCCTCAATATTATTTCTTTAAATAAAGTTGATACCCGGATTTGTGAAATATATCATTGCTAAGTGGACGTATATATGTGATGGCTGACTGGACTAAGATACGTGATGATTGAGTGGACTAATATATGGGGTTCTTGAGTTGACTAATATATGTTGTAGCTGAGTAGACTAATATATGTCGTGGCTGGGTGGCCTGATATATGTGGAGATTGAGTAGCCTGATATATGTGGTGACTGAGTGGACTAATATATGTGGTGGATCAGTGGACTAAATATGTGTGGGTTGAGTGGACTAACATATCTGGTGGCTGTGTGATTTGATATATGTAGTTGCTAAGTGGACTAATATACGTGATGGCTGAGTAGACTAATATATGTGGTGACTGGGTAGACTGATATATGTGGTGGTTGAATACACTGAGATTCATGGTGGACTAAGTGGACTGGGGTATGTGAAGACTAATTTGAGTGGCGTATACCGAGGTTGAGTGAACTGAGGTAGGTGCAAACTAAGTGGACTAGGGTTTGTAAAAGGTGAGTGAACTAAGTTATTTGGAAACTATCTGGACTGAGGTAAGAGGAAGTTGTGTAGACTCAGCAATGTGGAGACCAGATAGACTGGGATATGTGGTGTCTAAGTAGACTGGAATATGTAGATGCAGATTAGGGTAGGTCAGATATGTGTAAGTTAAGTGGACTGGGGTATGTCAAGGCTAAGGGGACAGACGAATGTAGATGGATAAGTGAACTCCGATAGGTCAAGGCTAATTGGACTGAAATGTATGTAAGCTAGGTGGACCAAGATATTGCCATAATCAACGTCATCGCTAAATATTATCATTAATTATTTTAATTATTTAAAAACATACCATCTTGATACTGGTCTAGGGGCCCATAATTATACACTGATAAACAAAATTATTTATAGAATGATAAATGAGTTCCCTTCCCTTTCCATTGTCAATCTTAGTTAAATCTAGATTTACTAATTTAAACGAAACAAACCAAACAAAGGTAAACATGTTTACATAAACGTCGGAGGCGTTTATTGATTACTAAACTTCCTTTTGTTGCATTGCCATTAAAGGTTGTAGCAATAACATTTACCATAGAATAAATAGGTTTTCTTAATGGCAGATAGCGTGTTGATAAATTGATGGAAGTTGCCTACTGCGTTTTGCGTTTGCCTAATGGAAGCATCAAAATGAAGCCATCTATCTTTCAACAGGTCCGATTCTAAACTTCTTCGTCGACTTTCAGGTGGAACGATCGTTAATTGGAATGCGGAAGAGCTCTCAAAAGGACATCGATTTTCCGTATGGGCTTTTCGCATTAGATTATTAAACATTACTGCTATTGTCGACTTCAATCGATAGTGTAGTGTAGAGAGCTTATTTAGACTTAATAATTACCGTTTATTTATAGGTTAACCCCTCAGACCATCAACATTTTATAAACGTTTCCATTGTAGTTAGGTTGGGACGGATGCTGCTTGTGCAAAAAGGACATATCCATCAAATGAGGCACACCTATCCGTGTGTTAACAAAAATTGTCTAGCAAATCAAGAAACTTGATTGTTTGTTACATTTAAAGGCTTCATCTTCCAGTTGGCGGAGCTAGCAAGCACACACGTGGATTACCGGATTCGAATACTCATGCTATAGGTATCCTGATGGAATTCCAGGAAATTCCGTTATCCCAACACACCTGTGTGCGAATATAAAAGTGCAATATTAAAGACATTACCAGACGAGAACAGTAGTGATACGGACAGCAAATTATGTTATCAAACTGATGTTTAATAGAATGTAATTGTTGTTGTTTTTAATATAGAAAATCAAATAATCTTTAGTTAAAAGCCTAACTGAATCAATTAAACGAATAAATCAACATAATAAATAGATATTATGTAAATAATCTACTTAATTGTTTTGTTTATATTTACCGTTACTGTCAAGTTGTGTTGATGGCACTCTGTTGAATGATGCCACTGATGGTTATTTATCTCTTGACTAACAAGCAAACATATATATATATATATATATATATATATATATATTATATTCTTTTACTGATATTTATCATTAGCTTTTGCCAATACACGTATCGTCTACCACCTCTTGTGGTTTCTACCTTGAAATTTCTGTATAACTTTATCAAATATATCTGGTTGACGCATTTATCCTATCAAGATGAATTCTTCAAAACATGTAAATGGTCCAATGCTAATTTCCTAAATCTTACGTGAGCGATACTTCTGAAAATTTAACTTCTATAGAAAAAAAAGTTGTTGAGTTATGTTTATTTTGTCATTCACAATCGGTGCTACAGATATTTGTCGTAAAATGTTTGGTGACCCAATGAAAGTTGTGGAAGAATTACTACAAAAATGGATTCAGTAGCGTCTCGTTTGTGAATTAAAAGACAGTTATACTGGAAAGGTAGTACAGTTTTCGACTACATTGAACTACATCGGATCTTTAACTGATTGATACTGTTTGTTGTATTTCTGTGACAGAGAGTTTCATCAATCTCCCTTATGGTGTGTCTTCATGTTCATCTCCAGGATGACTCTCATACAATTATTCCAGGGATTTGAAAATAGCGGTCCTTAAGCCATTTTCCTGTGTATTAAAACACCGTCACCTTAATGTAGAGCCAACTCTATTATCTACAATTACTCCATGCTATAAATTATATCACAGTATTAGTCCATAACACAAAATAAACTTCGTACGAATTTTACACTCGCTGCTTAGATCAGTCTCTGAATGTGCTGAGCTTTTTTCTTTTTGGGGGGTGGGCATTTTGATGAAGTAATATGATTATTACTTATCAAAGATAGGGAATAATATGTAGATGAGGCGTGTATACCAGTTGATAAGTTAGTACAGGTCTGATGTCATGATATTGAGATTGGTGATTGGATGGTTACGGGTTTGCTCTCATTCAAAATGGTGGTAGTTATAAATACGAGACTGTCGTAAAGCAGTCTTTTCGTATTTCATATGCTGAATACCTCCATACTGTCAGCAATAAAAGTACAATGTCGGATGAACGACGATACTTACTGTTGCCACCGAATTGTCACCGACAGTGACGCTGATGCAGGACATAGTGATTGATTACAATATATATTAGTAAACAAATATCTTATCAACACTTTCATACATAAATACATATTAAATATGAGAATTTAGTAATGTTTGTGAGTCTGTTGTCTGTTTCACTATTTATTTTATAGGACTTGAGAGGAATCCCTATATTTATCATCAACATCGTCTTATACATGTACATCGACTTTCCGGGTGTACATTTTAGTAATAATCATGTTGATGTGGTTGATAAATACGAAAAGACTTTGTTCGATCAATTCTATAATGTTCCCTTTTTTCAATGGCGGTGTTTTCAGCTTATATAGAATGGACGTGAAACGAATGTTCGGAAGAAAGGAAATGCACAAATTATTATCACCAATTTTCTAAACAAAGAACTGTTGACTAATTATAGCCTGTCAGACTGAGATTTGACGTCGTAATTCAAATTGATATTCGATTACATTGATTATCCGGTGGAAGAAATTGTTTTAATAATGCTGTCCATCTCTGATGAATTAATCAAAACTAGTCACTATTTGATAAAATTTTCAAGTAATCCGACACGCATAAAGAGGATCAATTCGTCTGACGCCGTCTGGACACATCGCAAATGAATTAAATAGAATTGGGTAGATCCTGAACGCGCGATCCTGGACATGCTCATCTAGGTTATCTCATCCGTAAGCTAAATTTAGTCAGCGGCCATCAGCTATTGTATTCTGGGCGAACTCGTGAAATAGAGTAGCTGTCACCGTTCTTCGGGCAGCAAACACAAACATATCTGACAGAGACACGCATTTCAGAGCTAAATTGATGTGAACAAGATGTTTTTTATTACAGTGCTAATCAATATCGACTGAAAAAGTTCAAACAAAAAATACTAAGATTGGGAAGATTACTTGACTGGCCACGGGTAGTGTTTACAACGAATGGTAGCATCTCTCGCAATATGTCAATACATTCAAATAATTACCAGCGCAGGTGCAGAAGGGTTATGCGAACGATCGTTGAGGAAATGTTTTTATTATTGTTACATTCATACAACTACAACTAGGCGCTGACATCAATTGTAATTGATAAATAAGGTTGGCGTTGTACAAATAGATGAAATACACAAACTGGGTTATGATTGGCTCAGTGTTATAGTCAATGACAAAAAAAACGGGAAGGTTCTCGATTCGAAACTGGCGCCTGTTTTTTACTGTACGCACTAATTGACCCAATGAGATGTCAATGTTCGATTGGATGATCATCGATTATGCTGGATTACGATGCCTTGACGACAGAGATTAGAAAGAGTACACTTTACGAGTACACTCTCCTAAAATGATGTTGTATAGGTAGCTCTATGGAGGCTGATTCGAGGGTTCAGGTTGATTAATAACACTTTATATACTTGCTAGAGTCGATATATATAGATGTATATGTAGCAATTGTTATTTTTGATGTTTTATGCACTGTTTTAATTTAAATGATACAATACAAAGGAATCATTATGCCTTAGCAGCCATTATAAAGATCTAGTGTGTTGCTTAATAACACCATACACCACCAATACTAATCTCTTAGAATCATGGTACTGGATTTGAACATATTTTGAAAATATATAATGAAATTCTAAATCACTATACTCGTTTTAATCGCCATGCCATTACCATCTTTCTCTCTAACTATGTGTCTATTAATGCTCGTACACATCGCTATCGGTGGCTGTATGGAATCACTACAAATGGAAATTCGGCGTGCCATCGGAAAATCATTAGAACTCTGATGACCTTAATATTGTGAAATAGAATTAATAAGCACAACATGTTCGAAGGGCGCCTCATTCGGGAGAAATATATTGATGTGGACCCGAGCCAATTTATCACCGTTGTTGTCTCATTCAAGGTTATGGCAAAACAATCCGAGCTGGGGTTGGTTCGCTTACGTATTCCGTGCCCCGAGCAGGCCCGAATGTCGTCTTGGGTACACCTCTCGTACTAATCAGTTTAGTGATTAGCCGCTGGCTGTGAATTGCATGTCAGATTAGTGGCAAATGATGCTGGTGGGGCGTACTGCAATTAATTAGCAGATCTTCAATTAAGGAAGCCGTCAAACAGACGTACATCCTTGGAACAATGAAAGCATTGTTTTCCTTGTTGTTATAGTTGTCCTTGTAATTTGCGCTGTTTTTTTTTTTTTTTTTCCCGGGGAAAATAATCGATATCTATAAATAAGAGAAACTGTTATTAATAATTCGGCGTGTCAGCGGGTTGCGCCCATTATCGAACAATGGGGTGCCTTGCCATCACAATGACCATTCCGTTGTTGTGGCCTTTCAGAGGGCTTCGAAACACATGACGATGCCAATAAGAAAAGAAACGGTTTTACGTCTGATTTACCGATCCGAGAGAGAAGGAAACTCGGCAGATCAAAGAGATTCCTTGCCCGATTGTCCAAAGATCCTTGATTAGACAAAGGCTGGACAAGAAGGACATTCTATCCAGGCAACGTTAATGCATCGCGCGTCCAGATAAAGGCTATGTCGGGATTTACGGCGGACGTTATGGCTACTCGTGTCTGTGGTTTGTGGGACTAGACCGTGTTCAGTTTTATACCCAAAACAAACTGACCAGATACCATCATAGAAACTAAATCTGTAATATGAAAACACAGTACAAGAATAAATTGGGATAAAGTTTCCAGACTTCATAGGAGACTAGCCCTGTTTAAAAGACTGCCTAAGTTACGATTTTCTTTTAATTCCACCCCAAAATCGCCA
>JAODUP010000065.1:987500-1022500 GCA_025642065.1 Paralvinella palmiformis | reverse complement strand
TATGTCTGTCTGTATGTCTGTCTGTCCGTCCGTCCGTCCGTCCGTCCGTCTGTCTGCAATTCTGCCTGTCAGTCTGCCTGCATGTATGCCTGCCTGCATGCATGTCCGTCCGTCCGTCCGTCCGTCCGTCCGTCCGTCCGTCTGTCCGTCTGTCCGTCTGTCTGTCTGTCTGTCTGTCTGTCTGTCTGTCTGTCTGTCTGTCTGTCTGTCTGTCTGTCTGTCTGTCCCTAACTTTCACTCTCCCCCCTTTTCTCGTTTATGCGTTTGAATTAATAGTTATATAAAATAAAACGGTTTTGCATCTATTTATCTTAACGTAATACTTATCTGCAAGAAAAATAGAAATATATCTCACCTAATCAACTGAGTCTCCGGTTGATGGCACCTGCTTTAGAACACTGTCTAGGTTTAACAACCAAATGCAATGTCATAAGGAGTCTCATAAACAAGCTATGCCAAATATGCCGAAAAGTACCTAACTCAGCGAACATTCCGCTAAAAGCCGTTAACTTTACTCCTCTAGAAGAACAAGTCGGCAATCATATATTTAATAATCTAATATTAGCGAAGTAAATGGTGCATTTGAGGGATGGCGCCAAAATGACAGCGAAGAGAGAGAGGATACACCGATGACCTTTATTCGTTGCCAAGAAAGATAATTGACGTTCTCTTGAGATACGACCCCATTACGTCTCCCGTATACCTGCCATTAATTACTTAACGATGTAACGTGATTCTCTAATCTACGTAAGTTACCTACTCGGTGATTATTGTCTTTATATTGTTTAATCAATCCGATGCTATCGTTGTGCCATTAGCAGCCCATTACCGAATGATGGCGACTTAGTTAGTCACGGTTACAGAAAACCGAGTTACGTCGAAAATCCAGGTACTGGCTTTCTTTCTCCACCCGGAGGCGTCGTGGCTTTTGTTGTTGGCCAATAATAATGATACCAAAAGCTACCTGGATAGAGCGTTTTGTGTGAAAGGTATATACGTGCGGCCGGAGCGACTAGAAGGATGCCGTGGGCTGATTTCAAACAGCATTCATTCCATCATCTGTTAGGCGTGATGGTCTTAATATCGCCTATATTCGCCCACGCCCACCGAGACGTGAACTGTTTAGTAGTTAAACATTCGACCTTGAACGTATGAATCGAGGGTTGAGGAGCGGGAAGTGTGGTACAGTAATGGTGAATATCAAATATACCTAAATATCGTAGAGTACACCTTTGCGAAACGTGCTGCGTGTAGGCAATAAAGATTAAATGTGATAATAGTGTAGTCTTCGTATATGATATGATAACAAAGTTATACCGATTCATTTCTAACTGATCAGTCAGCCAAATATATTTTATTAAAATGATGACGAATAAATAGTTAATTCAGATGGCAATTGACAAAATTGCATTTTAAATTTTAGTGATCTATCATTAAGCATAACCGACTTTCAGTTGGCTGTCGATAATATTTCAATCCAATTATATGAAATCACAATCCATCGGCATCATTTAAACATTATAAACTGTCATTATACAAACAAGATGTATAACTCTAAATAAGGGGTTACATTCTATCGATCGATGTATACATATAATTACCGCGTCCAGGAAACTTTATTTGGAATGCACCTCTCATTTCATTCTGTAAACCTTTGCTTTGAATAAAATTCATGAAAGCGTATTTTTCCTAAAGTAATTGACTTTGTTTGCAATTGTGCAGCACGTGATTAAAAGTATTCATCAAGGTATATGGTTTTTTTATATATAGAATTGATTTAGGAATGAATTCATGGACAAACAAAGGAAGGATTTATTTCTAGTCACTGAGTACGAGCAGGTACCCGTGCGGTATTCGTGGAACCAGCACGATTAGAAGTACCTACTCGCCGGTGACCCGTTTCTGTCAGATACCATTTTCGTGTCAGTTCGACCCAAAGGACAATAATACGAGGAGAATATCGTATTTCCTAGCGATGTCTTCGTCCTACTGCCGGCATAAGGGCTGTTAAATGTCATCGCAAAATGCTGTTATTAGCTCAAATAAAGCGTTTCCCATTTATCGGAACCTAGTCGTTGACTTATGTACATGCCGTGATCGAAAGGTCTCCTGGTTCAAGGACAAGGAATACTCGGATGATGAGAGAATCTGGTGGACAATCTGGTGATAAGACTATCGCTCAGTGCTCTCTTATAAATAGTCACGTCAGGATTTGACCAATGAGAACGAAGAACCTGCCAGTACACGTACGCAGTAGAATCCAGCTATTAAGACCTCGCTTCCGGCTGACGAGGCGGAAGACGGTTTGGATACAAATTGGGATTTTATGACCGCGGTTGTTATAGCCGAACTGGAGCGGCCCTTCTTTATCTCTGGAGAATGGTTGTCTCAGGGGGGGGGATGTTGATATCGGGGGAATGGCTGTCTTAGGGAATCATAGATTAAGTGTAATGGTTTGTCAGAAGCAGTGGCATATTCCGTTGAATGGTTGGCTAAAGGAAAATTGTTTATTTAGATAACTGGTCTTTATCGTGGTGAATAATGGTCGTGGAAAAATGGTTGAGATACTATACTTTATAGGGTGAGTGAGTGAGTGAGTGAGTGAGTGAGTGAGTGAGTGAGTGAGTGAGTGAGTGAGTGAGTGAGTGAGTGAGTGAGTGAGTGAGTGAGTGAGTGAGTGAGTGAGTGAGTGAGTGAGTGAGTGAGTGAGTGGTGGTGAGTGGTGAGGGTGAGTGAGTGAGTGAGTGAGTGAGTGGTGAGTGAGTGGTGAGTGAGAGTGATGGATGAGTGAGGTGAGTGAGTGAGTGAGTGAGTGAGTGAGTGAGTGAGTGAGTGAGTGAGTGAGTGAGTGAGTGAGTGAGTGAGTGAGTGAGTGAGTGAGTGAGTGAGTGAGTGAGTGAGTGAGTGAGTGAGTGAGTGAGTGAGTGAGTGAGTGAGTGAGTGAGTGAGTGAGTGGTGAGTGAGTGAGTGAGTGTGAGTGAGTGAGTGAGTGAGTGAGTGAGTGAGTTGGCCACTTTATATGAACTGATATTGAAGAAAAAGATTGGCCCTGTTACCATATGCTCCACTAGTTTAACATCATAACATAACTATAACATCTATCTCGACAATTTTATCTGACTTTAGCTGGTCGTAACAACATCACGTATCCTTGTCCATATTGGGAATAGAGAGCGTAATAGGTTACAGTCAGTAATTAGGCTGTATTGAGGGAGGGTGTGGCTATTTGACAATGTAAGGAATTGAACAATCGGTTAACCCTTTCAGTATTTCAATTGTGTAAGATCAGACAGCACCGAGGACAAAAGAAATTAAATACAGGAAGTCGTCGACTTACGACTTATTCAACTTACAACTGTTCCACTTTACGACAGGCATACGACTTAAAGATGATTATAATATCATTACACAGTATAATATACGTAAGGTAATTATAATATAGGCCGACTTACGATCAGGTTAATTTACGACCGATCGTATGTCGACGGCTATCTGTATACACAGCTAGACTAACGTATTAACGCCCCTGAACGCATATATTGAAATCTATATTGTGGCCAATTGGATCATATAATCTATAAATGGCCAGAGTTTAAATTAATGATATCAAAGTGCAGAAACAAATAGTGTTCCATGTTTTAGTAAATGCCGTTACTTTTCGAGTGCTATTTTCGTGAGTGTTGATGTACTACTAATACTGATTGATATCAAGGTGTTCATAGTGCTTACTAACTTGTTGAATTTGTATAGACTTAGAAATCGGTTACTAAAATAGGAAATCTAAGTTAAATGAATTGTTTCATGCGTGCACGTATTATGTTTGTCGCAAATTTAGAAAAGCGAAATGAAATTATTTATCTACAAACACTGAGGCATTAATAATAACATGATTCAGCAAACAATATTGTCTAATAAAGTTCCTGCTTGGCAAATATTCCATCAGGGTGTGCGTATGTGTGTGTGTGTGTGTGTGTCTGTGTGCGTGCATGTGTATGTGTGTCCATGTGTATGTGCGTGTGTGTGTATGTGTGTGTGTTTTAGGGTACATAGTAAGAGGCAACAGGCACAGAGCATCAACATATCTAAACATCCTTCGAAACCTACCTCCATAAATCTAAATACAACTATACATACATTAATCTAAATATTAAATGTTCAATACCTCCACATATTGATAAATGTGTGCGTATACCTAAGCATGTGTCTGGTCTACTCATCAGCCTGTGGGAACCAGCTAATTCGCTTTTCGTACCGACAAATATGTCACGCCCACAGGAAAACGGCTACATGCATACGTACAAAAAACAAACCTAAAAACATACCATTTATACCAAGCTGCAAAAACACGTGCGTTGGTTCAAGGTGACTTCACATACATATCATAAACTATTTTGACACCAAGTTTCATTCAACAGTAATTTTCTGTGGTCCAAAAAAACCCGTTTTAAAGCATTTCGACACCCCCAGATGCTGACCTCAGCTTTATTCTGGGTTGAATAGCTAATAAATCCCACCTATATGAACCGTATCAATACACGTCCGACTGGTCTGGCGTCGAAGTTTTTCTCTAACCTAAGGAAAATTCAAGCCCTATATATATCGCGTTTAACAAAAATTTAAATTTGTCCCTAACAAGAGAATGTACACTAACACAGTTTCAACCCTTTTATAGCCTCAGCGTGTTAACAAACATTATAGTTTGTCCCTAACAAAGAGAATGTACACTAACCAGTATGGACTCCTAAGGATTAAACAAAAAAAAAAAAAAGTACCGCACAATGGATTAACTGGACTAGAACGAAATTGTTAAACCTGAGTAATACTACGATTTACTCGAACCTAACAACTCCCCCAAGTTTCCGTTCATCACTAAGGGAACGTTCTTCCCCAATTTACGTCCCTAAGTATATGCAGTTAGGTGTGGTGGGATCTAAATTAAAGCGCCTATCCACTTGTCTATTTGACCCATGGTCGAAACAGGGATTTCAGGAGATCTCCCATACTGCG
Source organism: Paralvinella palmiformis (assembly GCA_025642065.1). NCBI lineage: Eukaryota > Metazoa > Annelida > Polychaeta > Terebellida > Alvinellidae > Paralvinella > Paralvinella palmiformis. Next base: position 1,017,493 of record JAODUP010000065.1, on the reverse strand, counting down.
AATGACAGTCGGGATTATAATAGCTATCATTTAACAAATTTCCTATATCAGTGTAATCTAATTCTCATAAAATGGGGAAAAAATCTGTCCGCATTAAACCCATGGAGATGCCGCCGGGGAACAAAAGACTCCCGGAGTATAAATCCATCAACAACATTGTATGAAATTTAAAAGGTCGTTTGCCAGACCACATAAGAGGACAATATAAACTACATTATAATAACAAAGCTAATAAACTCAAAATGTTTTTAAAAACGACATAACTTTCTTACATTGGTGTAATAAGGAATCTGGATGAAATAGATAAGATGTCTGGCACGGGGAATGTGCGTTTTAGGGTAAAAGTAAAAGGCAACAGGCACAGGCATCAACAATCTAAACATTTTCCCCACCTCCATAAATCTAAATACAACTATACATACATTAATCTAAATATTTAAAAGTTAATCCCCCACATATTGATAAATTTGCTATACCTAAGCATGTGTCTGGTCTACTCATCGCCTGTGGGGAAAAGCTAATTCCTTTTCGTACGCGACAAATATGTCACGCCCCCAGAAAGCGGCTAAACATACAAAAAGGGAAGCACGTAAAAACATACCATTTGATACCACAGTCCAAAAAACATGGTGTGGTTCAATGGTGACTTGCTACATACATATCATAAACATTTAAAACAGTTTACATTCAACAGTAATTTTCTGTGGTCCAAAAGAAACCTGTATATAAAGCATTTCGACACCTCAGATGCTGACCTCAGCTTTATTCTGGGTTCGAATAGCTGAATAAATCCTACCTTTATGAACCGTGTATCAATACACGTCCGACTGGTCTGGGTCAAGTTTTCTTAACCTAAGTGAAAATTAAGCCCTTTATACCCCAGCTTTTAACAAACATTATAGTTTGTCCATAACAAAGAGAATGTACACTAACACAGTTTCAAGCCCTATATATAGCCTCAGCTTGTTAACAAACATTATAGTTTGTCCATAACAAAGAGAATGTACACTAACACAGTTTCAAGCCCTATATATAGCCTCAGCTTGTTAACAAACATTACAGTTTGTCCACAACAAAGAGAATGTACACTAACACAGTATGGACTCACTAAAGCGATTAAACTAAAATAAAAACAAAGTAGCAATACCGCACAATGGATTATTACTGGACTAGAACGAAATATCGTCTCAAACCTGAGTAAATACTACGATTTACTCGAACCTAACAGCTAACCCTCATACGTTTCCGTTCATCACTAAGGAACGTTCATTCACGCTTAATTTAGCGTCCCTAAGTATATGCAGTTAGGTGTGGTGGGATCTAAATTAAAGCGCCTATCCACTTGATCTATTTGACCCATGGTCGAGAACAGCGGATTTCAGGCAGATCTCCGATACTGCGAATGACACGTCGGGATTATAATAGCTATACATTTAACAAATTTCCTATATCAGTGTAATCTAATTACTCATAATATGGGAAAAACTCTGTCCGCAGCTTAATACCCATGGAGATGCCTGCCGGAGTAACAAACGACTCCAGGAGTATAAATCCATCAAGCAACATTGTATGAATTAATAGGTCGTTTCGCCAGACCACATAAGAGGACAATATAAATTCTACATTATACATAACAAAGCTAATAAACTCAACATGTTTTAATAACGACATAACTTTCTTACATTGGTGTAATAAGGAATCTGGATGGAAATAGATAAGATGTCTGGCACGGGCAATGTGCGTTTTAGGGTACATAGTAAGAGGCAACAGGCACAGAGCATCAACATATCTAAACATCCTTCGAAACCTACCTCCATAAATCTAAATACAACTATACATACATTAATCTAAATATTAAATGTTCAATACCTCCACATATTGATAAATGTGTGCGTATACCTAAGCATGTGTCTGGTCTACTCATCAGCCTGTGGGAACCAGCTAATTCGCTTTTCGTACGCGACAAATATGTCACGCCCACAGGAAAGCGGCTACATGCAGGCTACGTACAAAAAGCGGAAGCACGTAAAAACATACCATTTGATACCACAGCTCGCAACAAACACGTGCGTGTGGTTCAATGGTGACTTGCTACATACATATCATAAACTACTTTGACACCACAGTTTACATTCAACAGTAATTGTCTGTGGTCCAAAATAAACCTGTATATAAAACATTTCGACACCCCAAAGCCTACCTATATAAACTGTCTCGAAACACATCCGACTAGTCTGGCGTCGAAGTTCTTCTCTAACCTGAGTGAAAACTTAGGCCTTTTATAGACCCTCATCGAGTTAACCAATAGAACAGTTTGTTTACCACGTGAGACAATGTACACCAACTTCGTGTGGAATCGGTGAACTGATTTAGCTAAAATAAAAACAAAGTAGCAATACCGCACAATGGATTATTACTGGACTAGAACGAAATATCGTCTCAAACCTGAGTAAATACTATGAGTTACTCCAACCTAACAGCTAACCCTCATACGTTTCCGTTCATCACTAAGTGAACGTTCACCTACGCCTAATTTAGCATCCCTAAGTATATGCAGTTAGGTGTGGCGGGATCTAAATTAAAGCGCCTATACACTTGATTTATTTGACTCATGGTCGAGAACAGCAGATTTCAGGCAGATCTCCGATACTGCGAATGACACGTCAGGATTATAATAGCTATACATTTAACAAATTTCCTATATCAGTGTAACCTAATTACTCATAATATGGGGGAAAACTCTGTCCGCAGCTTAATACCCATGGAGATGCCTGCCAGAGTAACAAACGACTCTAGAGTGTGGGTGTATGTGTGTGTGTGTATAAGTGTGTGTGTAGGTGTTTGCGCGCGTGTGTGTGTGCTTGCGTGTATATGTGTGTATGTGTGCGCGTGTGCATGTATGTATGTGTGCGTGCGTGTGGGTGGGTACGTGTGCTAGTTTATGACATCACACTGCACGTAAACAAAAATACGACTCTTAGCTGTTTGGCTCAAATTTCATTTTCTTATTAATTCATTAATGATTCAATCATCGTTAAATAATTAAAGAATGTGTGGGCTGATTAAAATTAATTATGCGAAACAATAAAATCTCTAGCTGTTTCTTGCTGTAAATTTATGCTGTTACTCCAATATCTAGCTGCAATCGCAGCTAAATAAGGATAATTTAAAAGCTTTGAAAATAGTAAACAGCCAGTCTGTAGTAAAGTTATTATCTACGCATAAATATTCACGTATTTATGGTTGATTTAAAGTCATCATGAATGTGGAGGAGCAGTTGTTTAGCTGGTAAAAGCATATAACAAAGATGTTTGAAGTGGTATTAATTACCATTAAGTTGAGACCCGAAACTCCTTGGTAAGCTTAGATCAGCTCAGGAACACCGAAAGCAGAGGTGATCTGGCACCGAGCTTCTTTGAGGGTACACGCTCAAAGATACCGGGAGCGCACTATTATTCCACGAAAGGATGCTTTTCTATTCCAAAACCATGCAGACCTGGGCAAAAGATCAAATAACAGTCTTCAAAAACTCTTTCACTGTTTATTTCGCTTTTGAGGAAATGTACTGATCAACTTCTGCCACTGATAACACTCGTTGTAAATAAGTCACCATAAACCCAACTGTTCAACAGAACTGAATTGAAGAAAAAACATATTAAGAATTATCTTCTTAGTTCTAACATTTTTGTTATCTTTAAACTTATTGAACATAGAGTAGAAATGAGCATAGCAGAGTACAATATGATAATGACCGAAACAACAATTATTTTACATGGGTTAGCTACATCAAATGAGGGAGACGCAAATGATCTATAATTTACTGCTTCACGACGAAGACTAATTCAAAATAAAATTTGAATTTACAATAGATGACATATTCGGTGGAGAAACCCTTACCGGTTGCACGTTTGGATGAAAAACCTCTCCAACTATCGTGCCACGAACTGGATTCAAACCTCCAATTTCCGCATAGCATGACCATGAGTAAGAAACGCCCACGTATTTATCCATCAGCCATGATACTTGTTTCTTATCATTATACAAATTGTTAGACAGAAACCTGAAAGTTCACAGTGACATTGTTGAAAGTCTCCGCAACTGCATTAATTAGTCTTTATTTAGCTGCCCCCTTTCATTTAATCGATCACCCGAAACTAATGAAGCGCTTCGAATTAAGAAAGGAAGAGGCCTTAACCTGGATTAATCTATGTTTCAATGCAATAATTCGGTCTGTTTTAGACGACGAAAAAAGATCACCCGATGGGCATTTTCATTTGGAAAAATATTAAGCCCCATTAAGACCCATGTCTATTTGACTATAAAGACTAAAGAATTTGGATGAACCCTTTGGTGTGCTGAAGCTGAAAACAGATAAGACTGAATTCGTTGTTTTCTCAGCTAACGACATTTGAAGTAAACAGATAATTTTCACATTAAGGTAGGATCCAGGTATATCTTCCATATCTCTGAAATATCTGGGACTTATATTGGATACTACCCTAGGAATGGAGAAAAAAGTAATTCTATGCAACGATGACATATGCAAGACTTTAAACTGCATTGTTATATAATACCCCATTCTCTCCCTGACAAACGTTTATAACGAGTACAGACCTATGCTGCACCTTTGGTAAGAGAAACTCGCAATGGTCAATATCTAACATATGGTTGCTTCCAGCTGCATTAACTTAATGTACGCTTCATATCATTATACGAGATCTCGTTACATGCATTCAAAGTATTGAGTGGAATAGCACCAGAGTATCCAAATGATCTCATATATATATATATATATATATATATATATATATATATATATATATATATATATATATATATATATATATATATATATATATCAGTGACTACTACTATCTGAGTATTGTCCATTGTAATGGTGACAAAACGACACACAAGCAAGATACGGAAAGACATATTTCCGAGCTTCACCTCTCAGGTTGTGGAATAAGTTTATTCACGCATGAAATGTATTTATGCAATTTGCACCAGAACACGTGTTAATTCTGTGTTTAATCTAGACTTTCTTAGAGCAAATCAAATTGATTTAGAAATTGATCTAAACTTTCATTGGATACGCTTAGGACAGGATTTGAAAGTACAATAATTCGGATCAAACAAGATATTGAATTTGACAGATGTGCTCGTCTAACCTTCGGATATCTTTCAACGCTGTTTCACTTCGCTTGAGAAACGCTATTCTTGAGACAGCATTACAGTTGATGACACAATAAACTTGACTCTTTATAAAAGGATTCTATTACATTCCGTCCTACCAGCTGATGACACAATAAACTTGACTCTTTATAAAAGGATTCTATTACATTCCGTCCTACCAGCTGATGACACAATAAACCTGACTCTTTATAAAAGGATTCTATTACATTCCGTCCTACCAGCTGATGACACAATAAACTTGACTCTTTATAAAAGGATTCTATTACATTCCGTCCTACCAGCTGATGACACAATAAACCTGACTCTTTATAAAAGGATTCTATTACATTCCGTCCTACCAGCTGATGACACAATAAACTTGACTCTTTATAAAAGGATTCTATTACATTCCGTCCTACCAGCTGATGACACAATAAACCTGACTCTTTATAAAAGGATTCTATTACATTCCGTCCTACCAGCTGATGACACAATAAGCCTGACTCTTTATAAAAGGATTCTATTACATTCCGTCCTACCAGCTGATGACACAATAAACTTGACTCTTTATAAAAGGATTCTATTACATTCCATCCTACCAGCTGATGACACAATAAACTTGACTCTTTATAAAAGGATTATATTGCATTCCGTCCTACCAGCTGATGACACAATAAACTTGACTCTTTATAAAAGGATTCTATTACATTCCGTCCTACCAGCTGATCACACAATAAACTTGACTCTTTATAAAAGGATTCTATTACATTCCGTCCTACCAGCCAAACAATCTTCTAACCCAACAGTGTCTAGGTGTATTTGGAATCGGCGACGACATACACGTTGATGTGAATAATGGAATAAATGCTTGACTCTTTTGAATTGAGATCAATTATATTCCTCGCCTGTCATTATCTAAGACCGATTGACACAGAGCGCTTGCTGAGGAACGGCTGCCAATCTGAGTGTCTGTTTCGCTAAGATAAGCCACTTTTTACATAACACATTCACTTAACATGTGTCAGTCACACGGGAGTCAAACACAAAGACCAACCTTGATGGTGCCATCAATAGTTAGAGCTTCGACCCGACGATCGTCATTGGAAACTGTGAAGACAATGTTTATTTTCCATCAACGGTCACTTTAGGGGGCTTTACCTCCACTTCGGTATGTAACCATTAAAGGTTGGTTATAAACAACTCGGATATAACGAAATGTATACTACGAAAACTTGCTTAATCAAAGTGATTTTCCGGTCCCAGCAATATTAAATCAATATAAATTGAGCTGGTTATAACGAAATACGATGTTCTAAGTTTAAATTGTCAGTCAGTTGAACAACTGTTGTCATCATTGCAATCGTAAATGCGACAATCAATATGAAAATAGCAATCAAATTTAATTGCATTTAATTGTTTTGACGACGGAAACATGAAATTTTGTTTTACATTAGGGTTCGACTAGATGGTGAGTAGATATTGATACCTGTCACTGCAAAGGCTATTGTGGCGTATGATAAACTGCAAACTTTTGATTATTTTCACCAATTATCGCTCATAGGTCGGTAACTAATATCGGATACGTACATGGCACTTAGATTTGAAAACTGGGGTACTCTCGAAGTACCATTATAACAAAACGAATTCCCATCACTTTAAATTTCTTTATAACCAACTTTTACTGTAATACTTTTGGCATTACATCATCCTGTTGACCTACTTACAGAATGAAACCAATCGGATAGAATGTAATTCCCCATGAACACCTAAGGATGGAACGAACTGGGGGGTGGGGGGTGGACGACTCGGAATCTAAGCAAATATTGCCCGATGACATACTCTGATTTTTAGAGGTTAAATTCGATCAATTCTCACACGTTGGTGTCCATCGACTTTATCCGTACAGGACCGCCATCTCCGAGATGAAACTATCGTCTCAGAGATGATCAGGACGTCGGGTAATTAGATCTATTGCTACTCGAATTACCCGAAGAAGGTCACCTTCACTAGCTCGTCTAGTAGAAAATAACTAAGTTTATTAACGCGGTCTCTTTATTTACCATTATTAGTGTCGGACTTCACGTCCAGGTGGCGTGTTGGTTAGTGCTCTATATGATGGTCGTATCTCTGTGTTACGAGCCCTCGGCATCAGGATTCCAATCCGAGTAATACCTGTGTTTTGTGAGCTTTTTCACAAGTGGGTCGACCTATAGCCACATGCCCGAGGTGTAACCAGCGACCTGGATAACATTTAGGACTCACTCACTCACTCATCACTGTTAGGACACTTATCAGCAATGATGGACTACCGTAAGATAATGATTGTTGTTTTACAGCCACCACCTTTGTACACGTGGTAGCCTAAATGGGCCGGGCTACCTACAAAGGTAACGATGCGTAGTCAAAGATGAAACACCTTTCAGATATGCCCACACCGAGATTCCAACTCAAGTGTATTGATCTGGCATCCAACGAGCTACCAGTTAGACCACGTACTAGCATAAGAATATCCAGTTATATGGGTATCCATAATAAATAAATACATAAATAAATACATAGGTATTTGTTAAATGGGATACAATAACTATTTGGCTTTGAGCCATTGAGGGACGTTCGATAGATCCATAACGAACATTGTCATCTTTTAGGTAAGATAACTCCAATGTGACTGATAATAGAATTGACGTAAACAAATCGGTTTAATCTATAAATATAATCAGTGCAACCTGTCTGAGAAGACTAAATTTGGAAGCCTATTTATCAGTTTTTATGAAGTGGATGAGTACTTCATTTAGCCCAGGCGCTCGTACCACAGTCGACCATCCGAAATAAACAAGTAACATTAACTCCAGAAAGGGGAATGCTACTAACTGCGTAATGCGAATCGTCTATATCATAAGGACAGGTGATCCTTGTGGCAGGTTATATCCTATTGACTGGCTCGTTATACAACGTTCGGCTTTCATTCCAATATCAACTAGCATAAGTCATACTAGTTATGTTATCTTTCTGCATTATATTTCCTACTATACATTGAAGTACTAATTGAATTATTGATTATTACTAAATGAGTTAATTAATATGATTAAGTTACTCTGATTGTATATTATGGAATTAGTCTTTCGCTTTCTCTCTCGTTCTCTCTATGTTTCTCCGTATGTGTGCGTGTGTATGTATGTGTATGTGTGTGTGTATGTGTGTGTGCGTGTTACACAGTATTTATATTTTCAATCTATCTATTTATTCATAAAACGTTTACGGACACGTTTGTGTACACATCAGAATAAATGGACCAGGTGAAATGAAGAGAAGAGTAGGGAGAGAGATATTAGATGAAACACCATTCAGACATTACTATGCCAGAATTTGAGTCAAAGTGCTAAGGAACTTTGCCCATCCACGCTATTAAATCGGTCTTGAAAATATATATATATATATATGATATATTATTTTAATATTTTTTATAATTTTAATTATAAAACATATTTTTAATATAAATATTATGGAAGAGAAGAGTAGGGAGAGAGATATTAGATGAAACACCATTCAGACATTACTATGCCAGAATTTGAGTCAAAGTGCTAAGGAACTTTGCCCATCCACGCTATTAAATCGGTCTTGAAAATATATATATATATATCCATGATGACCTATCTATCTCTGTGAATAGTTTTCCTTAGGAATATCACAAAGCCTCTTCTCACTATATACATAAAAATGTCATATTTGTCTCTTGCCATACCTTATCCCCCGCAGTGCCCCTATGATTACCCCCACCACCAGGGGGCGTTCTCATCACATTTGTCCTATTTGTACCTGACACGTTATCATCGCCAGCGGCATCAAATATAAAAATAACGCGATAAACAACGGTCATAATACACAATTCTTTTGTTATCTAATCTGTCAATCGGCGGTGGTAATTTTGTCCTCAACAAGGCTTACCTGGTTCACCAAGATCACCTCCGGAATGATAGCCAGAGGGAGATGCTGGGTTGATTGGAAAGACATCAAATAACAAACATCTCCTCCATATGATGGTAGAGACGACCTCTAATTTCGTCTTATCCATCTTGTAATGTCATTGTTGACGTAATTCCTGCCGAGTACTTCGAGATACAGAATGTGGTTCCCAGTTCAATTTCACACTCATATTAATTCAAGGTTTGGCTCGTTTATTGGCATTTCAGCTTCAACTGGAAGCTGACTGATTACAACATAATTGATGTACGATTGCCAAAAAATGGTCGTTTTCATTTTTACACACGAAATATTATCAACAACAACAGACACAATGGCAGTAACTTCAATTATAACAACAACAACAACGACAGTAGCAAGAGCAGTACAAGTTGCAAAATAGTTATAGAAGTAAAGGTGATAAAAGTAGTGGAAATAGTATACCAATGTGTCCAAATGGAACTAAGGTAAATATTTTATGATTGGAAAATGAAAATATGTTGCAAAGTACGTTATATGGACCATATAGGAACTATATATATATATATATATATATATATATATATATATATATATATATATATATATATATATATATATATATATACGTACACACATACACACACATCCATATTTGAAACAGGAATTAGATCCCAGACTTAGTAGCCTGCAGTAGAGGACGCTATCCACTCCAGTATCGCAACAACCTGTCTAGATGTTCATCAGACAATAATTGTACCTAACTATCTAATTTAGATCATCCAGTACGTAATACCTACAACATACGTCTATGAATACCATATACAAATATGTTATAAGTCAACGGTATTTTAACAGCTAAGCCATTAAGATGTATTTGTAACCTAATTGTATTTATCCACGACGTTAATGTTATCAGTACGCACGTTAACTTAAGCGGAAATAACCGATATGTTATCCAGGTACTGGGCTAGATTTCATTAGTATACGGCTTATATAATACTATCAAGAAGCTCTATCTGAACACAAAGTGTCATATAACGTAAACTATTAGCTGCCTTTCTATTAGAACTCAATATTTATTTTATTAATGACACACCTGTCTCGGTTGTAAATAGACCAGTCGTGTATGATGAGACAGACAGGTGTGACCATCGTTCGGGATAGACACGATTCTTCTTTATCCACTTAATTGCTCAGCCAGAGCAAGAGTCAAATAGGCTGAAAATGATATTTCATCGAAGACTGACATATTTTACTATTGATTAGAACAGCTATGCAAAATGTATGTGTAAACCATATCAAATGTATAAGTACGCCTATCACATATATAAGCTAACCCATCACATGCGTTAGATAAAGCTATCAACAGTCCAACAACGTGTATAATATTATTAACTAAACCAATCACTCATCACATTCCTCCCTGATACACTGATTGATTGGCTCACTGACAGAATGATAAAAAAAATTAAAATGCCTGTCTGCCTGCCTGCCTGCCTACCTGACTGACTAAGTTACTATTTGGCGTACAGAATGATTAACTGATTGGCTAACAGGATGTTTGATTGCCTCACGATATGACTGACTGCTGATTAAGTGACTGGGTGACTGACTGATGGATTGATTGATTGATTGATTAATTGATTGATATACTGACTAACTGAGATAATGATTAATTATCTGACTGATTTACTGACTGACTCATTCACTCACTCATTCAGTAACTCACTTTCTCACTAACTGACTGACTAACTCAATCAATCAATCAATCAATCACCCATTCTCTCACGATCTCACACACTCACTCATCTACGCACTCACTCACTTAATGGTTCTCTACTGAACTTCATAATAAGCACAATAATATATATATATATATATATATATATATATATATATATATATAATATATATATATATATATATATATATATATAACAAAATAGCTTAGTCACGTGACATTCTCACGTGAAATATTACCTCATAACCGGATCACACACGGTCTCCCATAAAACTAGCCTTCGTCTACCAAGATTAGCCAAGTATATTACATCAAAATCAGACACTGTCGCCAATTCTTCCTCGTGACATTCACATGGATGGCTAATTTATAATCCACCCCCCTTCCCCCCGCCCATCATCATCCTCCCACACAAACAATCATAAAGAAGATGGAAGATGTGTCAGTTTCTAAGTCTAGAATCTTATAATCTTGGAACGAAAAACATTGAATTTGATCAAATGTTGGACGTCGAATACTCCTCTCTCTATCTCTCTCTCTCATTCTCTCTCACTCTCTCCCCTCTCTCTCTCTCCATTCTCTCTCACTCTCTCCCCTCTCTCTTATCTATCTATTTCTCATTCACTCATTCTCTCTCACTCTATTCCCTCTCTCTCTCTCTCACTCTCTCACTCTCTATCTCTTTCTCTATCTATCTGCCTATCTATATATTTATCTCACTCGCGCACGCTCGCTCGTTCTCTCTCTCTCTCTATCTATCTATTTTTCTATCTATATATATATATATATATATATATATATATATATATATATATATATATATATATATATATATATATATATATATACTGTGTGTGTGTGTGTGTCTATATATATATATATATACATATATATATATATATATATATATATATATATATATATATATATATATATATATATATATATATATCGCTCGTTGTCTCTTTTCTCTCTTTCTCCCCCTCCCTCTCTCTCTTTCTCACTCCCTGTCTTTATCAGCTTGTGTCTAATCTCATATTCCATTTGATTGTTTCTTTGAAAGCATTAGACGTCGATTCGCGAGATATAATTTTCCCTCGTCGGGTCCTTCTTTATTCTATTAGGGTTTGTTCTGACTAACATCACGGCCGATTGATGGAATGCGACTGACTAGACGAGGACAGATACTTGATACGTGATACAGACAAGAGAAGACATCTTAACAAGCTTCTTGCATCCTGTACACGATGAATAAACGTCGTGAAAATGATATAATAAAAAATAACTTTTTTAGTAGTAGGCGTAACAGTAATGGTAGTAGTAGTATTATAATATTATTATTATTACTACTACTACTACTACTACTACTACTACTGGTGTGGCCACTGTCACAGCAATAGCAACTGCAACACCAATCAGCATTAATACTATAATGAATAATAATAATAATAATAATAATAATAATAATAATAATATTAATTTCATATAATGATACACCTCGTAGATGATGCAGTACAAACACAACTCGTATGATGACTGTTTAATTAAAAGCTAACAGAGCAAGACTAAGTATAGAATATTAATACTGTCTATGTTTATATTGATTTAATTATCATGTTAATTATATATTCTTCAATTGTGTTAAAAACATTATCTCCGCAAAAGTAAGGTACATACTATAGAGAACCCATTTATTTCAAAAACGCCAATGTTAGACCATCGTTAAAGAAATCAGATCTGCATGATAAGCTGTTGAAAAACTAGCGACCATTGTCTAACTTGCCCGTTTTTGTCTAAGGTCCTAAGGAAAGTGGTTGCTAAGCGTCTTGTCACTCACTTGAGTACTCACAGATAATCTTCCGTCCGCTTACCATAAAGGTTACTTGAGTGAGACCTCGATTCCAAAGGTCAATCACGACATCGGCCGGTCATTTGATAACAAGTTTACGGCAGCAATACTCTTGTTTGACTTGTCTGCTTTTTTTGTCTTGTCATTTATAATGCAATCATTCAAGGGCACCTCGATTACACTGCTGGTGTGACCAGAAGAGCCCTCCTCTCAATCGAGTCCTACTTGAATGACATATCTTATTGCGGTGCTCTAGTATGGAGCAATTCAAAAGATGGGTGCCCGAATTTGGTGTGCCTCAAGGGTCTGTAGTGGGACCAAGTAAGTAATGTTTGTACTGAAAATTAATTGATTAAGAATATGTAGTCGACATGATTTCCTCTATCGTTACTATGCTGACGATGTCCATATTTATTTGGCTACAGTCCCAAACGAAACACGATTAGACATACTGAAGAAACCAGAAGCTTGTATGTCTTATATATGTGCCTTGATAAGTGTAAATATCCGTAAGTTGTACTAGAAACAATATAGGGTTCATTATCTTCGGGCCAAGACATCAGGTGTGGAGAAATTCAGCTTATGTAGGTAAATTAACTCAATGCGTAGCACAACCAGTGAACAATTAGGAGTATACTTTGATACTTCCATTCGCTTCCAGTCATATACAGCTCTCACTACAAGATTTGTATGCATACAAGGACCTTGTTTTTGCATATCAGCCACTAAGGTTTCCGGGGTCAGAGTCTGAATTGCTTTTAAATGTACGCAAATCAAATGGACCGGCATACGGTAATAGCTGTTTCAGAAAGGTTTTAGCGATCCTGTGGAACAATCTTCAACTGACAATCAGGAAGTGTAAGACACTTGATACGTTCAAGAAGAAGGTAAAAACTTGCCCTTTTTATTTCAGCTTTTCTCATCTGGATATGCTATGTATTTTAAATGCATTTGTGCAAATATGTAAATCTGCTTAAATGTTAATTGCTTTAGAGCAATCTTCTGCTAAATTATTATTATTATTATTATTATTATTATTATTATTATTATTTTTTATTATTATATTGCTTATCAGTGACGCGATCGTTATGTGCAGTTCAAGAACATTGTTATCTTACAGTACATTATTGAACAAATAAGATCTACTCAATAGCATATTCAGTAGAACGAATATTTTATGTTATGATATATTATGTTATGTTATGTTGTGTTGTGTTATGTTATGTTACTTTGTTTTTTCCTGTCTTGTTTTATCTTTTCTTGACCTGTCTTATACGTTGTGCTGCAATAACACCATTATGACTGTTACTATTGTCATTACCCCGAGATACAATTATATAAACAAGATAAGTGAAATACAAATATAAGAAAGGGTAGAGCATTATCTGCTGATAGCTCCAAAAGGGGTTCTCTCAAAACTGACTTTATTTTATTTGACATAATACTATTTCTTTCTACATACATAAAGGTATCATGGATATATATATATATATATATATTATATATATATATATATATATATATATATATATATATATATATATATATATATATATATATAGCACGTTCAAACCCCGTCCGCGCTTTATCAGAAGGTTGTTTCATCTTTCACTTCGCCTCATTACCTTTAGAGGTCATTCGGCCCATTTAACCTACCTTTTCCACAAAGGTGGCTGTAAAACAGCAACAGTTATATTTTACATATAACAATATGTATCATCCGTTCCCAAATAATTGTTTACATTTTAACGAAAACGCTGATTATTTAACAACATTTCATAACTAGTAACAGACAATAGGCATTACATATAACTACCTTTTCCTCCCCCAATAATAATTTTTAAATTAATGCATTCCATTTGTTGATTGCTATGAACGTAAGACTGAAACCGAAACTAACTGATTGTAATCAGAAATAAACATATACAACCGAGATAAGGGTATCCTGGTAACGCCAGTTGTTTACATTGTGTCTCTGAGTTATACCGTCTCTATAACTGTTCCTATTTATGAATATTTAGGTCATAACCTAGATTAATCCGTTATGTCCGACTACAAAAACTCCCGACGATGCAACACAAAACAATTATCAACAAAGTACCTTCATAATTACCCCAGGTCCACCCTCCCGAACAACCAGACCGATCCGCCTCAATACTCCTTTATATATCACTGCATTCACCCATAATCACACCATAGATCAGGACGTAAGGGATATGATTCGAACTGGTTGGTTTAAACCATGTGGTTGCCCGTACTCATCACTGAGCCATAATGTTCCTTCTGGTGGCGTTTTTCTGCAATAAATACCACTGGCGGCACCTATGAGTAATGTAATGTAATTAGCTATCACTTTACAGTAGATGTAACAATATGATTTAACCGTGTGTTTTTGTGTTCTTTTCGTTGTTTTCGGCTTACGTTATATTCGGTAATATGAAAAACACGACAAGCATCCTTGCACGTATCCGCGCACACACACACACAGACATAGAGACAAAGAGAGGATCACCGTACATTTATAAGGATCAATGTACCACTCAGTTTATAGCTGATTGGTTGGAGGAAGAAAAAAACTAATTTGGAGATTTGTACCCGGAAATGTTTGGTAAAAAACCCACCTTCGTCCTGAAGGAATAACAACGAAGCCTTCAAGGGAATTACAAACTGGAAGATAAAATTTGCCTTTAGTTGTGTCTACTAAGATCTAATTGTATTTATGTGCACGTCATTGTGCGCCACTGAGCCTACTTGATTATATCTACGTGTGTGTATGTGTGCGTACGTGCGTCTCTTTGTAAGCCTACTTCCATCCGTTTGTTTCCCTGTCTTCTTCTGAGGCTGGCTGTCTCCCAATGTCCCCCCCTCTCTCTCGGTAGGTTCATGCGTGTTTGTTTGTTTATTTAATTGATTAATTCTTTATTTGTATTCCCTATCTTCTTCTGAGGCTGGCTGTCTCCGAATGCCCCCCTCCCCCTCTCTCCCAGCAGGTACGTGCGCGTTTGTCTGTTTATTTAATTGATTAATTGTTTATTTGTTTGGCTTGTGTTTGTGATATGTTTACTATTAACTGTACCATCATTATTTATACTCAGCCTCGAATCATTAAAATAGATACTAATATAAGTCATCTATCATTATACAACACTATGCAGTTGTCTTTTTATGGCTAAAACAAAACATCGTTTCAATAAAGCTTTTATCCATATTATTATTATCATCATCATCATCATTATTATTAATATTTTTATTTGTATTATTATTATTATTATTATTATTATTATTATTATTAGAGCTCATGACGTTTTTTGTTTGTATTTTGTTCCTCTAGCGTGATAATATAAAATCCTCAAGCTGTAATCCCTAACTCATCTAAAGGTTAATACAGGTTGTTTTTAGTCAACAATAACCCGCTACAACCCAAGTGGTAGATCAACAGCCTCTGGTTTGAATATAGAGATGGTAGTACACGGCGCTGCATTGTATAGGCTTGAGGTTCAGATCCCTATATTGCTCACATTAATCGGATGTTTCAACCAATTAACTA
Organism: Paralvinella palmiformis; assembly: GCA_025642065.1. Taxonomy (NCBI): domain Eukaryota; kingdom Metazoa; phylum Annelida; class Polychaeta; order Terebellida; family Alvinellidae; genus Paralvinella; species Paralvinella palmiformis. The sequence continues at coordinate 1,001,239 of JAODUP010000065.1, read as the reverse complement.
ATTGTCATATCCACAGAACAAACCGCTGATGCTTTAACTAACTCATTCTCTAACTGACATACGCTCACTCTCTCTCTTCATACCAACACACACACATTATATATATATATATTAATTATGTGTGTAGTATATGTGTGTATATATATATATATATATATATATATATATATATATATATATATATATATATATATATATATATATATATATATATCGGTCTCCTAATTATAAGTACTCCTCACTCAGGAATAATAACACTGTTTCCCATCTCCAGGATTAGTATTGAGCTTAGCTCGCTTGGTTGGTGTGTTTTATATAATAAATTCAGTTCTATATGCATGTACAATTCGCTATAGTAGTATATGACAATAGAATTATGTTTTCTATATCCAGTATGTACTACGACAATCAAGGCTATATTTAGTCCGCTTGTCATTAATAGCACTAAAACCCGTTATTATAACTATATAGTTTATATAGCAGATGTTAGGCCCAGCTTGAAAATGTAAATTTATTGTTTTAACAGCGCGGAGCTATGGTGCCATAATTGTCTGCTTTACCAGTTTTGTCAATTTTCTAATAGCAATTAAATTATCAGTTCGAATAATTTGAGACCTGCCTATTGCAGGAACTGGCCTTTGAAAACAGTTGTAATTGATATATATGTATATATATATATATATATATATGTAAAGTGTAAATGTTGCTGTTTTCGGCCATTTTATGCACAAGGTAATGAGGCGAAGTAAAAGATGAAACACTCTTCTGACAGAGCCCTGCCAGGGTTTGAACCCAGGTGCCTTAGATCGGTGGCCAACCTCGCTACCAGTTAACCGTGGAGGGAACCAAACAATGGTGATTGTTTTTACAGTTGTGTTGCATAGCATAGCAACGTAGGGACTGGTGAGACGTTACACATATTTTGGTATTAAAAGTCAATTTCCTTGATTCAATTCCTCTATGAATCATCCAGAGTTTCAATTCGAGATTCGAGATACATATATATTTATTCATGTATTGATTTATGGAGGATTAAGTTTTAAGGGACGTTTATGTGTTGATGCTCTAAACCAGTGTCGCCATATATATTCATCCTAAAACACATATTGCCAGTCCCAGACGTCAGACCTATTTCGATCCAGATTCCTTGTTACACCATGGAATGAAAGTGATGTTGTTATTTTAACATGTTTTACTCTACCACCCTTGCTATGCGTAATGTAGAATATGTATTGTTCTCCTTTTATTTAGTCGTATGAAACGATCTTCCATTAATTCAAACATTACATTATCCGGCAAACATTCCCATGGGTATTAAGCTGCGGTCAGAATTTTTATCATATTGTGAGCAAATAGGGTACAATCATATAGTAAAATTGTCGAATGTATAGCTATTATAATCCCTTCGTGTCATTCGCAGTATCTGAGATCTGCCCGAAATCCGCTGTTCTCGAATGTAGATCAAATAGATGACGCGGATAGGTGTTTTGTTTAATACCTCGCCACACCTAACTGCGGATACTAAGATTCCCTTAAAGTAGGCATGGATGAGCATTCACTAAGTGATTAACAAAAAGGTACGAGGAATAGCTGTTTGATTTGATCATAGCACTTACTCAGGATTGAGGCGACGTTTCCTTCTAGTCCACTAATAATCCATTATGCAGTATTGGGGTTTAACTTAGAAATTCAACTGCTTCTATCATTGGATGGATGGATGGATGAATGGATGGGTGCTCTTTATTTCCCCTTCCGGGAGTATATAACAAATGTTATGAATAACAATACAGGCATTTACACACATCTATATGATGAAATGTTCATTACTATGGGAAGCGCTTGTCTAGCGCATGACATCCATCAGAGATATCACTTCATTTCCGGCTATACAACAAAATTCAATGTAATTATCGACATTATTAAATAAAGAATTACTTTTTTGATAAGCTAGTATCTAGAAAAACTTGGTCTGTAGAACTGATCATTTGCACTTCTTGTTTACAATCTAATGTGTCAAGAATATTGTCCCATGCTTTAGAGCGTGAATCAACTATTCCTTCGCACCTCATTACATAGTGTTCTACGGTATCGGTGTACTCCTGACCACATACTGTACATATCAGCATTGTTTAACTTCTCTGGGTAGACCAGAAGCCTCACAGTATTCATCAAAGATTTTCGACATTCGATTTTACATTTTATGACTGAGTATAGCACACTAGGTCGTAGCGATTCATGAACACGCAGAAACCTGTGAGCTCCTTTGTCTACAAGCTCTTCTTTCCATCTTCTCTGTTCGTGGATTAGGATGGCTTGGTCCACTATTTGAGACCACAGTTTCTTGTTTTCTAAAGTGACTCCTGTGAAATAAGATAGCACAAGTCCTGTCACCAACCATAAACTGTATGTATAACTTTTCATGTCAACTGTTTGTGGAGCAAATATGATAAAATACAACTGGCAAAGAAAAATATATTTCATTAAATTATCCGGTGGCAGACTACACGTTTTATAAATAAATTTCAATTTGCACTTGTCAATAACCCCTGCTATTGTTGTCCATCCTAAGAGACCTCTCACTCTTTCATCGTGTGTCCTTCTATGTAGACCTTGGATATGCTTTCCAATATGTTTCTGAACTGTTTCAAACACGTCTATTTCTCTTTTGGGGATATCACCCCAGACTTCGCAACCATAGAGCATAGATGGTATTAATAATCTCTGCCACAGGTTGCTACATGTCAGTGGCGATAATCCATCTGAATGAAATCCGGAAGCCTTCAGCATGCCGAGGTTAGCGTAACCTTTGTTGGCTATGGTAGTTGTCCTGGTCTGAGATGAGCCATCTCAAGATATTATAATACCAAAATAATTATATGATGTCACTATCTCTAGCCGTTGATCACCGAGAAACCATTGGTAGTTGTCAATATGCTTCCGCTTTCTATCACCAAACACTATACACTTAGTCTTACTTGGTGAGTATTCCAGGCGCCATAGCCTGCCATAAATATAGGCATTGTCGATCGTAGTTTGCAATCCACGCGGCGTCATAGAGAGCAAGATTGTATCATCCGCCATAGTTGGGCTGCTGATATCTCTGTTATGAAACGTCAGTGGTTGTGTTGATCCTCTCCTGACAAATGAATGAATATCGTGATAGAAAACTAAGAAGTAGAATGTCGATAATAGAGCACTTTGTTTAATACTTCGTGATATTTGGAATACACTGGAAGCATCACCATTAGTAGAGATATGCGCTGTACTCCCCGTTAACCAATGCTCAAATAGGTTCCATAGTTTGTGTTTTATTCAAAGATTCCACAATTTCCCAAGAAGCCCTTACCAATTTATGACGTCATATGCACTTTTATGTCCAGAAAACAGCCATATACTTTCCTACCACGAAACATTGCATCACGAATTGCCTCCAAGACCATGTATATGAGACATACACAGTTTGTCTTCTCTCGGCCTGCCTGCTGCAGGGGAGGGGGGGGGTAATTCCTTGTGGGCAAGCCACGGCTTTAAACGATTAAGCACTAGTTTCTCCAAAATTTTATTCAAAGTCGGTGTCAATGACACTCCACGACAAGAGCCGACTAAGTTCCTGGGTTTGTGTTTTCCCTTATATAATGGAATGATCACACTATATTTTAGGACCTCCGGAACATGTTTAATACTATTATTGTATAAATCTGTCAAATGCTCATACAGCTTATATCCTTAAACAGCCTATATCGTTTAGTTTAATACCTCGCCACATCTAACTGCGGATACTAAGATTCCCTAAAAGTAGGCATGGATGAACATTCACTAAGTGATTTACAAAAAGGTACGAGGATTAGCTGTTTGATTTGATCATAGCACTTACTCAGGATTGAGGCGACGTTTCCTTCTAGTCCACTAATAATCTATTATGCAGTATTGGGGTTTAACTTAGAAATTCAACTGCTTCTATCACTGTATTGGCAAAGTGTACACAACACAAGTTTGTCGCGTGTTCAACTAAAGCTGTTATGTTAACCCTATTAAAGGCAGACTACAACTTGTGAGGCTGGAACTGTTAGATCTGTCTCCGTAATGTTTATGTTGATGGATCATTTATCGATTCGAACTGAGAATGAAGCAGAGATCAACATATGTAGTATTGAAATGTTCAGATATATAGGTTTGTTTTGAAGCACAACAAATTACTGTTGAATGTAAAGTGTGGTGAGAAAGTAGTTATTCTGTATATATATTAGCCTACATTATATCAACGGACAAGCGGTGGTGCCAAAAGGTACCTTTGATATGTTCTTCCGCTTTTTGTAGGTAGACTACATATAATGGCTTCCCTCTGGGCGTGACGCATTTGTCACGTACGAAAAGCGGATTAGGTGGGACCCACAGCCTGATGAGTATGCTAGACAAATATATAGGTCTACGTATATATTATAAATGTGAATGTTTTTATCTATGCTTATGTATGCATTTATGTAGGCATGGGTTTTAAGGATATTTAGGTGGTGATGCTCTGACCCAGAGCCACCATATATATATATATTACGTGTGTGTGTGTGTGTGTGTGTGTGTGTGTGTGTGTGTGTGTGTGTTTTAGCTGTGTATAATAAGGCACAGGCACAGAGAATCTCGAACCGTGAATTCAAACTCTGGACGTTTCTTCAGGGGACTGAATCCAGAGTGGCGACTTTTCTTGCTGAGACATGTGTAATGTCTCACCAGTCCCTAAGCCGCCAAGCAAAATCAAAATACGAATCACCTACAGCCGTGGAGTTTGGGTGTAAAAGACCCAAGTCAGATCACGGCAGTAGTGAGAATGTTTAGCTTAATTATCTAAGCAGCCCTATTTATAGCTATTTTTTAATTGCTGTATCTTTCTTCAAAGCAATACTATATAAACCATATAACCCAATTGTCACTGTCTTCAAAGATCAGTTTTTACAACGGGCAGGCGTCATGAAGCGATTACTATTAAAACTGTTTATCTTAATTACTATTAAAAGACTGACATCTGCGCTGAAGCAGACCGTAATAGCGCGTCATAGCTTCCGTACTGTTTGAACTATGCTATCATTTTCAAACCTGACCTAATTTATGCTAATCTAACTATTGTAGTTCTTAAATGTTATTTATGACAAGCAGATTAGAGCTAATCTTGAATGTCATAGTACAAACTGGACATAACTGGACCTAGGAAAGATAAATCTATTCCCACATACAACCAAGGTGAATTATATATACAAGTAAACTTGTTATGTAAAACACACCAACCGCGCGAACTGTGTCCAATGCCACCGCTCGAGATGCGATGCAGTGTTTCTATTCCTGAGTCAGGAGTACTTATAATGCTTTAAGAGCGTACTGTGCCTGCTACAGTCATTTAAATGCTGGATAACCAGGCCAGACATCTAAACGGCGTGCCTCCAAAGACGCAAATAGTACATGGATTATACAGCTCTAGATCAACTTTTCTTGAATGCAGGGACCGGGAAATATGGTCTCCACGCATAGAAAACGGAACTTTCTCAACCGCAGCATAATATGCCTTGTGATATTTGCTGGAGGGTCAAATACCTCATAAACATACAAATCCAATAAATACTATGACCTACTCGTCACTATTATAACAATTTACATCGGCGCTTTAGCAGACCGTTATGGCGGAATTGCCGTTCTATATATTAACATTTTCAAATCAGACCTAATGTCTGCTATACAAACTATAATTATAATATAGGGTTTTATTAATGACAAGGAGACTAAAGTTAGCCTTGAATGTCATAGCACAGACTGGACATAACTGGACCTAGGAAAGATAATTCTATTCCCACAAACAACTAAGGTGAATTATATATACAACTAAACTTGTTATATAAAACACACCAACCACACGAGCTGTGTCCAATGCCACCGCTCGAGATGCGATGCAGTGTTTCTATTCCTGAGTCAGGAGTACATGCTTTAAGAGCGTACTGTGTCTGCTACAGTCATTTAAATGTTGGATAACCAGGCCAAACACTAAACGGCGTGCCTCCAAAGACGCAAATAGTGCACGGAATATACAGCTCTAGATCAACTTTTCTTAGAACGCATGGACCTGGAAACACACAGTCTCCACGCACAGAAAAGGAACATCTCAACCGCAGCATAATATGCCTTGTGATATTTGCTGGAGGGTCAAATACCTCATAAGCATACAAATCCAATAAATTCTATGACCTACTCGTCACTAACCCTTTATATCAAATATTACAAAATTGGTAAAAAGAAAACACGAACCTCAATCTCTGGCACGGGCAATGTGTGTTTTAGCTGTGTATAATAAGGCACAGGCACAGAGAATCTCGAACCGTGAATTCAAACTCTGGACGTTTCTTCAGGGGACTGAATCCAGAGTGGCGACTTTTCTTGCTGAGACATGTGTAATGTCTCACCAGTCCCTAAGCCGCCAAGCAAAAACAAAAAGCGAATCACCTACAGTCGTGGAGTTCGGGTGTAAAACACCCAAGTCAGATCACGGCAGTAGTGAAAATGTTTAGATTAATTATCTAAATTGTATAACCCAATTGTTACCGTCTTCAAAGATCAGTTTTTACAACGGGCAGGCGTCACGAAGCGACTACTATTAAAACTATTTAGCTTAATTGCTATTAAAAGACTGACATCTGCGCTGAAGCAGAACGTATTAGCGCGTCATAGCTTCGATACTGTTTGAACTATGCTATCATTTTCAAACCTGACCTAACGTCTGCTAATGTAGTTCTTATATGTTATTTATGACAAGCAGATTAGAGCTAATCTTGAATCTCATAGTACAAACTGGACATAACTGGACCTAGGAAAGATAATTATATTCCCACATACAACCAAGGTGAATTTTATAAGTTGTTATATAAATTACCAACCGCGCGAACTGTGTCCAATGCCACCGCTCGAGATGCGATGCAGTGTTTCTATTCCTGAGTCAGGAGTACATGCTTTAAGAGCGTACTGTGTCTGCTACAGTCATTTAAATGCTGGATAACCAGGCCAAACACTTAAACGGCGTGCCTCCAAAGACGCAAATAGTGCACGGAATATACAGCTCTAGATCAACTTTTCTTAGAACGCATGGACCTGGAAACACACAGTCTCCACGCACAGAAAAGGAACATCTCAACCGCAGCATAATATGCCTTGTGATATTTGCTGGAGGGTCAAATACCTCATAAGCATACAAATCCAATAAATGCTATGACCTACTCGTCACTAACCCGTTATATCAAATATTACAAAATTGGTAAAAAGAAAACACGAACCTCAATCTCTGGCACGGGCAATGTGTGTTTTAGCTGTAGGTATAATTGTAAGTATAATTAATTACCGGTAAAATTAGAGAAAAATGAAAAGAAAAAAACAAATTTCTGCAATAATCCAAAAGAGGATAATCTAAATATAAAAAAGAAGAAACTATGATTAAAACAAAACCAGGCTTTGTGTCGAACACTACGGCCAAGAAAGATTAAACCTAAAATGGAGAAATAAAATATTAATACACAGTATGAATAATGTGTGAATAATATAAGCATAAATCAGAATAAATTCAGATTAATACTAATAGCAGCGATATAACACGACTCAACCCAATAGCAACGACCGGTTTCGACCTATTCAAGTCTTCATCAGGTTGCATTCTCAACTAGTTAAATGCTGCTTCAGAAATGCAATCACATAGTCAATGGTGGCCTAGTACCATTTGATAGACATATCAAGCACATCTTGTGGGTATAGTTGGTATATCGCCCGTGCACGATTCAGGATCATCACTGGGTCCGCTAAGCATAAGTTCCAAAATGGATTCCTCAACATATATTTCATATGAGGTCTACAGCTTTCCAACTATGGGATTCAATTGTTTGATCGGTGCCCGAATATCGATGAGTAGAATGTTATCAGAATCGCCATCCAGCAATGGCGTCTGGTGTAGGGTTAGACAGTATATTTATCATTTAATAATTACGTCATACATTAATCAGTTTAAAAATTCGACCACAAATAAAATATTACGGCATCAGTAGAACAAACTAGAACAAACCATTGATGTTTCCAAAGTGCAAATTTAGGACAAATTATTTACCTATTATAACACGGACCTTGATTTAATTACGACACAAGCCATAACTGACAACTGATAGCATTACCAACAAATGACCGTTGCAACAGGTTATATCGTTTCTTATGAATTGTTGATATCTGTAGACCGTAAATATATCACCTAGAATTGGCTCAGGTATTTCTGAATTGCCGAATGTGAATAACATGATTTATGATGATTTCGCCCTATCTGTAAATAGAAACGTGAATAAATGGATATTCCCCTCCAACTATTGAGCGTACTATTATCTAACGGATTGTTGGCGTGCCGTTTAACGGGAAATGACTGTATTTTAATTCTTCTTAATAAAGTCAAAATTTATAAATATTACTCTTTTACGGCCACTTTTGTGCACAAACGAGGGTAAATAGGTCGAGCGACATCTAGAGGTAATGAAGCGAAGTGAAAGATGAAACAACCTTCTGACATAGTCCAGCCGGGCTTTGAACCCAGATGCTAGAGATATGTGGCCAACCGCGCTATCAGTTAGGCAATGGAGGCGCCCTTATTCGTGATCAAGAACAAATAGAGATTTTAATCGCACGCCATCTAATATACGTGGTCTTATAGTCCACTTTGTCATATTTTATGGACTAACAATCCTCTGTTTGTTTACATGCCAGGCGCCACCATTCTAGGACGCCACGTTGTGTCATGACGTCACGATAAAGTTAAACATGGCGTATAACGGTATTATTGTGAATCTAATTAGATTTGGCAGCGAGACTTAGATACGTTTAGTGTCTCTCTTCGTTGACGTCTTTGTAATATAATTATATTAGTTTGGTCGTTTGAGATCGCCATAACTATAACTCCATTGTTGACATTTTCCTGTGTTTATCTCCAACACGAAAGTGTTACTTCGCTTCGTTATTGCGTTGCAGCGTTACAAAACTGGCACAGAAGATCCTGAAGAGACACGTGTAACGTCTGAACCGTCTTTAAAGCAACAGTCCACCTTCATTTCAAATTTTCACGACTAATACAACTATATTCACAAATATCATAAATGATCTCAAAATATGAAAACGATCACTCGCATATAAAATAATACAGTTCAAAGTGCTGATTAATCGATTATTAATGGCCTATGCGGGCAGGCGGCCATTTCGAAGCTAGCAACAGACCGAAAGTTCCTGAATGCTAACTTCACTTGAACCAAACAATTTGACCAGAAGTCTGTATAATCCATAATGACTGACATTCAGCCATATCAGATTGAGCCAGAAGGAACATTACAAGATGAAGTCTATTCCGATTGTTTCGATGAAAGCGGAATCATAGAAGAAAGCGCGAGGAGAACCGGGAACACTATCTGGTGTCAATATGATATCTGTGTACTCCTAGCCCAGATGACGTTAGATCACTTGACTTTTCTCCTTCCCGCCTTCGAATCTGTCATCCGGCGCAGCCGTACTGGCAGCCTTCAAGTAATTTGGATTATTTCCTTATGTCTGTTATATCAGGTATACCTCGTGATTATTTTTGTGAAATGTTTGTTTACTGTTATAAGAATTACATTAAAAACATTGCCAGTGTCATAAAGGTCACCATGGTCAGAAAGGCAGTTTATTTATCTAAGTAATTTATAATTGCAGCAGAAGCGCTATATGATAATTGCACAAAACAAATATTTTGAGGCTTTCGTCAAATCCAAATAAGGGATAGCAACCAGGTTTACACATTTGGACATAACTTTGCCGAGATTCATCCGATTTGAATAATTTTGCCATCTATTTGTACATTTATGCATATGTTGAAGCCCTTATGCTCTTTTTAGTCCTTTTAAATATATAATTATCATATTTGAAGCTATTTTAACACAATTATAAATCCAAATATAACTAAGATACAGTAAAGGGCGAAGTATAACTATATCTATTGTGCAGCTGGATTTTAGCAACCGACTACATCATATTCACATGCTGCGATGCACTACATGTTCTTCTAGAATCAAGAACATCGGGCAATCTTGCACTTTGACTTGCAGCTGCATATCACCAGTTTCACGCTGGCATCTGGGATAGGGAGAGTCTTGTCGAGACTATGTCAGAGACTCTGCGTCCTTCCAAACCATGGTGGCAACTAGAGGTGGAACATCTATGTGTTCTTTGTTTGTTTCCAACCACATATTTGCCTGATAGTTGGCACGTATTGCATGAAGTTCCAGAGCATTTCTAGTTGGAGATCTTTCTTGGCCTTACCAAACAGCTACAGTCTGGCATGGTTGGTGGTTTGACTGTTCCGGTGTGCCATATAGGTGACACACAAACTCTCCATCATGACCAACTCCGCTGACAAAAAGGTGATGCTTCTGGCATGTTTTACAGCAGAACTTCTTCTGGTGACAACTGAACGCTGAAGTAGTGTCACAGCCTGTCAATGAATGTACGCTGAGTAGGTTAACCACCCTAGGCTGTGTAAGTCGCTAAGATACCTCAAGTGCAAGGTAACATTTCTTGGCTGTCCCAGCGATCATCCACACTTTAACTACAGGCATGAAGTGCACCAGAAGGAGCAGTACTCGTTCGTATCCTCTGTCAACTGCTTCACATACAAGCTGGATTAACCTTTTGCTCGCTTCTTCATAGTTTCCTGAAAGCTTGGCTTGATATTTTATTGATAGTTTTTAATGCATCTTATAACGCCGCGCTTCCCTCTGCTAGTCGTTCCTACGCATTGGTGATGATTGCCTGGATTCCTCTCTCTTGACACCAGACGTTTGTCCATAGTCTCTGAGTAGGTATCTGTACCCTCTTCTGCTGATTTCATGTGAAACCTGAACAGATCAAATCCTCGGACTTGCCTAACAAGCATCTTAACATCATCATCATCACACCTTGTTTGAAATGGAAGACTTTCGGAACGGCAGAAACCAGTCTCCTCGTCGTCATCTTCTATATTAAAGAGTGACATGGTTTCTTGTGAACTATATGATCGTTCTGATCATGTGACACAAAACTTGTCTCTAGCTTGGTCATTTCATTTGATGTCAATTATGCCATTTTGCATCTTACATGTCCTCTTAATTCATTCAGATGTCCGGTCAGCAGGGACTTGGTTCAATCGCTTTTTGGTACTCTTCATTACCATGTTTCCATCAAGGAACTCTGCATGGACTTCTGGTTCTCTCTTCTCGGGAAATGTCGTCTCTGCAAGCAAGGTAAACTGGTTTCCAACGTGCATAGATTTGGGGGTCATATGTTGTGAGCCAGAGCAGCATTGCAGTGAATGTTTCTAGGTTTAGAATCCAGTTACCATTCCTCTCAGCTCCCATTAAGTCTAGCTCAATCATGCACATAAAAGTTGACCACAACAGGAAACTAAGGATTTACCCAGAACAATTCCTTGCCCCTGCAGTACAGTAGTTTGTCAACAGTAATGATTCAGGCCCACGTGGTGTGAAATGGTCATAAAGCGATTGTTCACTGTGGTGAGTGTATCATTGTTATTTGCTGATTCCTGAAGAATGAACAGCATCCCTGGCGTTGTCACTGGGGAGTCAATGACATTGGTGACTTCGTTTATTGCTCCCCAGGAAGGAACTAACGTATCCTCATCACGTATACGCGAAAAAACCCAGTCCATATCTTTGGCAAGTACTTTCTGTCTTTTGTCACCACTGTTGATAAACCACTCTTCCTCAATCTTCTTGTCATCACTAAAACAGGCTAGTGGTCTCTTTTCCGGTGGCAGAACAGCTGGGTCTAACTGTTATAATGCCTGTAAAGCATCTAGTTTGATTGCTCTGTGTCGCAGAATGCGCGTCTCTGCAACATAACGTTCTTATGCAGCCAGACCCTCTGTCAGACCATCCATCATCTGTATGCAATTGAAGGTGTTCTTTCCATCCAGGATTGCTTTCAGAACGTCTATGTTATCACAAAATCATTGGATCATTCGTTATATGACCAGGGTGTCTGGGACATATTCTGTGCTGTGAATGTGTTGATTCTGCACGCAGTATCGATGCATTTAATAGGTCTAAAAGAGGTTCAGAAGGAGTAAGCTTGATAGAGAGCAAGACCTAAGCCAAAAAGCTTTGATGTGAGATTTCGTTTGTTTGACACCGCATACACAATGTCCTGAGCAATACTGTACAGAGTTTGCTTGGTACTGGGGTCGTCTTCTATCCACTCTGCCAATACAGTTGGTAGGTTTCAAATAATATATATATTTAGCAATTGAAACATGTATGTATATGGATATATGTAGAACGTACACAATATCACTGATACATGACTTGTGAATATCGTTGGTGGTAAGTTAAATTGAAAAGGCTGTGCGGAGCAGGATGTGTATGCCGGTGATGTTTGGCCTGATCCACATGTACCCGCACACTTAATGATTGTCATCTTCAGGATTGTATTTAAAATAACTAAAACTAAAGTAATAGTATACTGGAGAGGAATTAGAATAGCATAAATGGCTTCAGCATTCTTGAAAACATTACTCAAATCGAATAAATAAGTACAAAATTAGCCGCCATTTTGGAGAAAAAAGTGGCCACAGTGTTGGAAAAAGTGGCCGCCATTTTCAAATATTCACTTATTTGGATCTGAACAATCCTTCAAAACAGTTTTGGTCAAAATTATCATGCCTCGGCTGAAATCATAAACTACTTAGACAAATAAACTTGTACAAACAGCATTTGTTACCTTGGTGGCCTTGAAAATAACCGTGAAACCTAAAATTGACAATAACATCTACCCACATCTTTTTGTCATCCGATGAATGAATGATTGATTCCACATGGATGTTTGGCAAACAATACCATTACAAAGTTCTACAGGCCTTTTCCATGTTTGGCTGGTCTACTATAAGCGTTACATATTTATGTAATACTATCTGAGGGTGAACTGTCCCTTTAAGTCGTAAAACAACAAAACTCTACAAAGGGAAGTCTCAGAGTCTCAGATCCATATCAGATTATACCCAGGAATGTTTATGTAAACAAACCGAACAGCTGTTTAATATATTTAATGTGATCATTCTGCGGCTCTCTCTTTCTTCAAAGCAACGCTTTACATGTTTTAAAGCTGACACGGACATCCTTTGTCACGGTCTTCAAAGATAAGTTTATTCAATAAGCAGACGTCATGATGCGACTATTGTTCAAACCGATAACTCAACTGTTTTTAGGAAATTAATACTTCTGGTTAAGCAGACCATTGTGACGTCATACCCTCGATTATGTATTAATATTTCTAAACCTGCAGTTACAGTTATAACGACACATTTTAGTGTTAATAATCACAGGCAGATTGAAGATAGACTTGAATGTCAGAGCATAGACTGGACATAACTGAACTTAGGAAAGATGATTCTATTCCCATATAGTCTATAGTGAATATATATATATATATATATATATATATATATATATATATATATATATATATATATATATATATACAAGATGTTATAAAAAATGCAGCAAAGAGCTACTGTTCGAGATGGAAAAAAAACAAGGTTTCTATCCCTGAGCTAGTATTTATAATGCTTTAGGATTGTGCTATATCTCCAATGGTCATCAATATAAACGGCTCAGGCATTTTATGGCCAATTTTTGTGCACACATTAGACTAAATTGACCAAA
>JAODUP010000065.1:967500-982500 GCA_025642065.1 Paralvinella palmiformis | reverse complement strand
CATTCACGCCTAATTTAGCGTACCTAAGTATATGCAGTTAGGTGTGGTGGGATCTAAATTAAAGCGCCTATCCACTTGATTTATTTAACCCATGGTCGAGAATAGCGGATTTCAGGAAGATCTCCAATACTGCGAATGATACGTTGGGATTATAACAGCTATACATTTAACAAATTTCCTATATCAGTGTAACCTAATTATTCATAATAGGGGGAAAACTCTGTCCGCAGCTTAATACCCATGGAGATGCCTGCATATATATATATATATATATATATATATATATATGAGAGAGAGAGAGATTGTGTGTGTGTGTGTGTTTTTGTGTTATGTGTGTGTATATGTGTGTGTGTGTGTGTGTGTGTGTGTGTGTGTGTGTGTGTGTGTGTGTGTATATATATATATGTGTGTTGTGTTATTTTGTTGTGTGTGTGGGGTGGTAATGGCCTCGCTATTTGGTAATAAAATACACGGTCTTAATTTATATTTTAAAAGGGAATTAAAGTGAACATGGAGCCTCAGAATACCATACATATTTCAGCAGGAACACGATATCCAATGATAACGCACATCGTTCTATATTAATTAAATTAGGCAGAAATTTGAAATATTGGTCCTGATTGAGTGTCATCCTATATGAACTATATTGACGTTTGATATTTTACCTGGCCTTCTCTTCAAACTGGAACAATCAACACGTCTGTTTACACGAGAGATAAAAACAAAACATTAATATGGCTCGCTGAGCAGTACTGGAAGACCATACTAAGGAATGGTTGTGATTCTTAGAGAGAGAGAGAAAAACACGTTGTATGCTTGAGATATGATGTTTATAAGGATGTTTACAAGGAATTATAGGTCTTGGTATAAGTATGCTCCTTGATCGAGATATATTGCTGTCAGCCATATTGTATTATTTCGTGTCACATCAGAACCTATAGAACAGATGTAAATGTAGTTCTCTGTATTACATATATCTAAATAAACATTACTGGCTAAATCACAATAGTAGACATATATGCATTTAAAAATATATTGCTAGTTTCGGGTCGGCATATTCCTTTAAAACCGTTTGTTTGGTCTCATGGAATCCCGGCCGTGTCTCTATAGAAGATGGAGTTTTTCATCCAACCAGGCAACTGGCAAGGTTTCTCTACCGAATATGCCATATATCATAAATACATTATTCCACGTGGTGAAGCAGTAAATTACAGACCATGCGTGTCTCCCTCATTTGAGGTAGCTAAGCCACGTAAAATAACTGCCATTTCGACCATTATTATTATTAGTAGTAGTAATAGTATTATTATTATTATTATTATTATTATTATAGAACATTCTGCATATTGCCATACAGTATATTTGTACAACATCACAGCCAGATCGGACTAACCACAAACGGTGTACACGAGCGGTCGGTGGTGTTAACGTGTCTCGTATTCCGTGTACGGTTCTGGACCAGTCCGACCGAAGCAGAACGTGATCCAGCCGAATCTCTTCCGGACCTGGATGTTTTTGTTGGGATTGTGCGGAGATTCCTAAGCCGATTGTAAAGTTTGTCCGGGCAAGATGGCGACCACAGACGCGTGATCTGGCCCGTCGAATCGAGTGAACCTTCTGAATAGGCCTCGTCGTCGCCGGAGTGACAGGTCAAGGACGTATGTGTAATTACTTAGCCGCGATCGGAAAAGCTTCTTAAAACGCCGACTGAGGGCCGACTTGGTCAACCGTCACTTAATGTATATGTCTGATCGGCGAGAGAGAGAGAAAGAGAGCCGTGTAACGCGAATGGTGGAGATCTACTTTGATAAAGCGGTCGGGATTTCCGGTTTAGATTGTCCCTGGTCCAGCGGATTTCTTCAGTATTAAGGCTAACGATTGCAGGCTCGTAAGAACTGACTGGCGCAGCACTATACGGTGGTAAATAGAGTAATGGTGAATTTGGCTTGAATACATCTTTAACTCGAGCAGTTTGTGGATTTGTTCAAATGTTCATAGTATTAAGAGTGAGTGCGAGTAAGTCAGTGGGTCAGTTAGTCAGTGAGTGAGGATGATGATGATGATGATTGGTGTTTTCGGCCACTTTTGTGTGCATGGTAGGCTAAATGTGCCAAGCGACCTCTAAAGGTAATGAAGCGAAGTCAAAGATGAAACAACCTTCAGATATGCCCACGCCAAGATTCGAACACGGGTGGTAGTGATATGTGATCCAACACGCTACTTCTAGACCATGGAGGCGCCCAAAGAGTGAGTGAGTGAGTGAGTGAGTGAGTGAGTGAGTGAGTGAGTGAGTGAGTGAGTGAGTGATCCGCAGTAAGTTTGTTTACTGTTACCGCCTTTCAGTCGACTGTTACGACACACAGCCGTGTACGTTGCCGCAATTCTAATCCCCTGAGAGCCACCCGCAACTCTTCAGGGAGGTCGGTTTTCCTGAATACTACTTGAAAATTTGGAGGTAGCGGGAGCGAAGTGATAGAGTGGTAGGTAGAGTGGCGTTCTAAATGTCTGGATGTCCTAGGTTTGAATCATCCCACTGGTTCTTCCTCCGTCATGTATCTAGTGACTAATTCAGGCTTAGATAATTGGGGTGGGGTGATATCGAGGTATTATAGATTTGGGGTATCCGGTGGGAGTTGATCGTCTCTCCTTTATATTATACACATCTATAACATCGGGTAAAGTATTTAGCCAAATGAGAACTCCCTTAATAAACACATATAAACAAATATAAACAAACATTACAAAATATAAGCAAATATCAAAAATATATGTACAAATCAGAAATGGTATCAATTCAATTCCGGAATTGGAATTGATGAATATTGAATTGGAATTGGAATTGAAGTTTTCTACAAAATAATTAGATCCACAAATTAATTTGCCATTTAATTTTTTAATTGAAGATTATTTCTTCAATGACAACCATGCTTGGAATATAAACTATTCGGAGTAGGTATTCCAAGTTGGTATTCGGAGTACCTACTCATGGTAAAAGAGTCGGTATAAATTCGGAATTGGAATTGGAATTGACCAAATGGAATTGACCCCATGTCTGATGCAAATATGATTAAATATATGCAAATAACTGTTAAAGATAATGTCTATCAATATTCAGGAATATATGTATTGCAAAACACAATACTAATATAACCAAACAAAATAAAGAGGGTTTTGTGTTTGTTTGTATATCTGATGTGGATGCAGGTTATTGTATATTACCATATTAATGCATGGAATGGTGCTAAAAAGGGTGTTTATTTTTTTTTCGTGCACTTACTTATCATGCATAAGACAACGGTTTAGGTTCTACACATTTATACGGGGGCGCCTCCATGGTCTAACGGTAGCGTGTTGGACCACAGATCACTACCACCCGTGTTCGAATCCAGACGTGGGCATATCTGAAGGTTGTTTTGTCTTTCACTTCGTCTCATTACCGTTGGTGGTCGCTCGGCCCATTTAGCCTACCATGTGCACAAAAGTTGACGTAAAACATCAATCATCATCATCTTCTTCTACACATTTATGAATAATTATTTCCGTTTCTGACAAATGATGATTAAATAGCACGAGAAAAATGATACCAATCCTAGGTTTGTTAGCCGACGTTAAGGCTCTTTACATGCGGGTGGGTCCAGTAAGATCTATCGGGTACAGATGATCAGTTTACTTCATCCAGGGTGTATATATCACAAACTCTGGTGTCATCATGGATTTTAGAAGCTTGCCTGACCTCATTAGGAAAAGGTAAGATGATTCACTCAGTTGTACTTTGTCTTCGATGTTTAGACTGATCAGATGCACGGCAGGATGCGTATAGACAATTGTCTTATGTTATCTGAGTAGTATCGCCTTCAGTATTGTCCTAAGTTGACGGATAGGGAGTGGTCAGAAAGTTTGATTTACCTGACAGAAGCCAGTCTTCGATTGAAATATTCTTGATGGTCAGAACCTACGATGATTTCATATATTCATAGTTATTTCCAGAAACAATATCAGTAACATATTTTCAACTTCCCTCTCCCTTCTCTCTCGCTCTCTCTCTCTCTCTCTCTCTCTCTCTCTCTCTCTCTCTCTATCTACAGGCACACACACACACACACACACACACACACACATATATATATATATATATATATATATATATATATATATAATATATAAATAATATATAATATATATATATATATATATGAATAGAGAGAGAGAGAGAGAGAGAGAGAGAGAGAGAAAGATCTATGTGGCAACCCTAGGGATAATGGTAAACGATCATTAAATAAGGCAGACATATTGTTTGTGGATGTGTGCGTATGTACATGCGTGCGTGCGTGCGTGCGTGTAGGGGTATATATTTAGAATGGAGAAAGCATAATTGTAATTATGTATAGAATCATAGAGGTACAGGTTTCAAACGATATTTAGATGTTGATGTTCTGAGCCAATGCCAATCACACACACACACACACACACACACACACACACACACACACACACACACACATATATATATATATATATATATATATATATATATATATCCTAAGCCATACACACACACACCCATCCACACAAGTGCCTGGTAACGGAATGATATAAGAAGTCTGAGATGACATCTTCATTCATCAATCAACATTTGATTATCTATATTCACCAGCATATAGTTCATCAACGACGTAAGGTCAATCATAATATATATTATATTATTGTGTCCAGAGTCAGCGATCCATCAGATTCTTCTTCACAAGAACCGCTCCTCGTCATAATAATCAATTTAGTTTCAATATCAATATTTTTTAAATAGAAAAAGAACAACATCTGGTGATCAAAGTCTGGGTTTTTTATGCGATACACATATGTAGACCTACGCGTTCACACTAACAATGCGATATATATATATATATATATATATATATATATAGAGAGAGAGAGAGAGAGAGAGAGAGAGAATACATGTGTTGCAATGAACTGTGTATAACAGCGTGTATGTACTGTTATACCTGTAAATGCGTGAACATCATATTTTAATAAATACGTAATATCAACACTCGTGTCGGCGTTACGTGGCTAGAGTGGTGCGATTTTTATTTCTAATTTTAAAGTTCTATCGAACGAACAGATGTCTAGTTATCAAGGTTTTTTTAATGGTGTACTAAACACAACATTATATCCAATGTTCAATATGCCGCCAATAAAGTCTGAACATCAAATAGGTATGGCGAGATACGTTGTTAGAAATATTGCCATCAAACTTGTCTGTTGTTTCTTTGTCCGTCAAACATTAGTCGTAGCCTTCAATCTTGTTCGGCACCCCCGTGGTCTAACTGGTAGCGCTTTGGGCTACAGATCACTACCACCTGAGTTCGAATCTCGGTGTAGGCATATCTGAAAGGTGTTTGATCTTTGACTTCGCTTCGTAACCTTTGGAGGTCGCTCAGCCCACTTAGCTTATCATGTGAACAGAAGCGCCACCGTCGCACCTAGGTTCTAACTCCGGCCGGGCTATGTCACAGGGGTGTTTCATCTTTCACTTCGCCGCATTATGTTTGGCGGTCGGTCAACCGATTTAGCCTACCTCGTGCACAAAACTGGCGGTAAAACGCCAAACATCTATCTAACATCTACTTGTGATGCTGTTGTCATGTATGCACTATATTATTATCATCGTAAATAGATTCAGGTGATATTAAAGTCGATGTCTGATAAACATGCTGACATGAAGATAACTAATATAGTAATTATTATCATTAATGAGATAAACACCAGACAAGACACTTTCCTACCTTAAAGCCCCCCTCCCCCATTAGAAACGCCGCAGAAACAGGTTTATTTTACAATACATGAGGAAAGACTACAAAAATATCTTTAATTAATTCCTTAATTTATAAATTACCTACGTTTAGATAATAGGCACATCGCTAAATATATTCTAGTATTTCTTTGGCAGAAGGGAATCGCTCTTTACTAATGTTTATTATCTTATCTGATTCACTGATCCATAAAAATTGAGTACCTAACAGGACGCGACGGCTATGTGTTTGAGCAACGTCTTGCATCTACAACGGCAGCATGCGTTGTATGCTCCCCTGAGAGTTGAGATGTGTGCTGGGTCGAAACCGGTCTGAGTCAGGGATACTAATATTGTAAAGCGCTTTAGAGCAGCTTCTAGCTGAATAGGGTGCTATATAAATGTCACTTAATATTAATTATTATTATTATTATTATTAAACAGTCCATTAATAATCCTTTCGCTTAGCAATTGTCTTGATCTAGCCCATTCCGTGTAAATAATGCCATGTATGTGCTGGTGAGCCTTAAAAGTATTTAAGATAAATTGTCTTAACAAAACTCGTCATATACCTTCGTGATTTGTGATATCTTTGTCTGTGGTCAGTTCCTCTGAGATCTAAACAGTTAAACAAACAGGATTTTCAAAATAAACATTCGCCATACGTCATCCAAAAACCCAGTTTTTGTGGTGTTTCTCAGTCCAGACCCGGTAACATACGTCACAACTAAAACCAAATCCATCCTGATGGAACCGAAAACATGAATATATAGTTGTCTCTGTGTGTGTGTGTGTGTGTGTTTGCATGTGTGTGTGTGTGTGTGTGTGTATGTGTGTGTGTGCACGCGCGCGCGCGTATGTGTTAGTTTAATTCTAGCTGCAAGTTTACAATTCATCATGGCTCTTTCTAAATGTCGATCGCGTCTAGTTACATGTAATACCTTGTACATGTATTAATTGAAGTTCTCTCATAAATAGGTCATTTCGGACGTAGATTATCACCTGGGACAATGTTTTATTCTCGGTACAACTAATTAATGCGAAGGAAATGTCTTAAACAGGTGGCCAACATCCGTAGATCGAAGGATGCCCACCTACTTATAATTATTATTTGAGATCTGGTTCGCAATATTTGACCCGATACCACGGAGCCTTCTTTAAATGTTAATGGTCGTCCGAAGTTGGATGATACACCTCGAGTGAAAATGGAATTTGATCCGTCGATCCAGTGCTTCGACAGTTCTCGTAATATTTTGCCGGCAACATTAGGCTGTTAGAGGAGAACGGCAACGATCCCGAATAATAAAGAAAGCGCAATCGGGATAGGTGCAGCAAATCCTGTTTAAATCGATCTCAACTGTTTATATGGCAGAGCCGATAGGGAATACGTTGCCAGCCGTCTGTTACAGTCCTAGTGGTGCTGTCCCAGCAGCAAAGTGGTGGCCTAAATGTTGGTAGGCCTTAACGGTTCGAACCCATCATCCGGCCATTTGTCTGTCGCATACTGACGACTTCATCCCGTTACAAATAAGAAGCTCGTTCGAGTTTAGTGAGTAGGTGATGGATGATTGATTGATGATCGATATTTTACGGCCACTTTTGTGCACATGGTAGGCTAAATGGGCCGAGTGACCTCCAGATGTAATGAAGCGATGTCAAAGATGAAACACCCTTCAAATATGCCGACGCCGAGATTCGAACTCAGATGGTAGTGAGCTGTGGTCCAGAGTAGGTGAGTGAGTAAGTCGGTGAGTTAATTAGGTAATCAAACAGTCAGTCAGTTAATCAGTCGGTCAGTCAAATAATTCAGTCAGTCAGTTAGTCAGTCAGTGAAGTTGAAAATGAGGTCAGTTCGTATACCTCCAAATCAGAGGGTAAACTGGAAAACGAGATGTCCTAATTCTAGCGTAAAATCCATACGTAACAGGATTTCATTTCAGATTTTCAAGCTATGACTAAAAACTTAACAGGTTTGTACCGATTAACCTAGATGATGCCATCAGCATCAGCCTATTGGTTGACAGGAGATCGTATTCCCATGACCTTTATATAACCTTTATTTGCTCTACTATCGAATATGTTGGTGCCATCCAGGGTGGTGTACTTGAAAAGTTACGCCTAATCGACGAGACGTTTCTTCGTATACTGTTATAAACTGAATTGAGCACATCACAGAATATTCAGCGTTTTGTTTGAAACCAATGAAGCCTTCATCGACTCGACATATCAAACTATCTGTTCTCATCAGTTGTCATCATCAACCGTTGATAATGTTCACGTGCTATCAACCTGATTTGTGTTGTTTTGATCGTTGCGTAAATAAGCACGATTTTCAGACCAAGATTAGAATTAATGTCAATATTTCGAAATGTCGAGCATGTTCCATTCAATGATGACGACTCGTCATATTTGATAAAAGCTTCCATTGTCACCTGCACGGGCTACTGATGAACGCAGCGACGACAATGTTGTCTTGTGTGAGCAAAACGGAGCCACCGGCCGTTAAACAACGACGACGTGTTATAAACAAACAGACACAAGGCTGTACATCCACTTAAATACCAGTTTCATGAGACAGGGAGAGGAGGAGGGGGATGAGAGAGAGAGAGAGAGAGAGAGAGAGAGAGAGAGAGATTCACTGTCTTCAGAAGAGATTCAGCTGAGAGGTGTATTTATCAGTCTACCAATAATAAGACTTCTGTATGACTCTGAGGTGTTCCGTCTATTAACACGTTAACATTCCTTTAGTTTAACTCTCTCTATCTATCTATCTATCTATCTATCTATCTCTCTCTCTCTCTATATATATATATATATATATATATGACAATCTCTCACTCTCTCTCTAATCCCCACCTCTCTCCCACTCCACCCCTCTCTCTCTCTTAACAAACACACCCACTCTTTCTCACTATCTCTCTCTCTATCTCTCTCTCTGACCATCTCCAGTAACGCGAAGACTGTTAGTTTATTGTATCAGACTCCTCTTAATGGAAGATGTTGCTGAAGCAGATTAACAGAACATCATCATTCGAATGGTTTATATCAATCATTGATTGTTCGGCAGTTTCCCCGGCTACTTAATTCTACAGTCGTAAGTATTATTAAGTAGAAACGTCTGGACAACATTTACTTACTACTTACTACTATTAGAGCACTCTACCTCCAATAGGGAGCAAGATAGATAGAAATAATATAAAAATAGAATCATAAACATACTTAAAACACATTTAAATGTTCTTATATAATCTAATTATTGAACGTTTTATTGTTTGATTAATTGATCGATCGAGCAATTAAGCGATTGATTGATTTATTCATATATGAGTGTTTATGTGGGTGCTTGAGTGAGTGAGTGAGTGAGTGAGTGAGTGAGTGAGTGAGTGAGTGAGTGAGTGAGTGAGACAGTCGGTGAGTCAGTCAGTCAGTGACTCAGTCAGTCAGTCAATGAGTCAGTGAGTGAGTGAGTAACTGAGTAACAAACGATCATACTAAAGATCGAAAGACTAATTAATTAAAATCGATCGATTCGATCGATTGATCGGCTAATTCATTTAACCGAAAAGCTTCGCGAACGAGTCATCAAGTCGGTTAGCTCTTTCCGGTTAGAACAGATCCCGAAGTGGACGTGTAGCTCAGACTAGAAGATGGGAAAACTGAACGCGGCTTTAACAGGACAAGTAGTACAATTAGTACACATCATACCTTATAACCAAGTTTATAAGGATTAGTACCGAAATTGTGCCTTAAGTCAAAGTCCAGTCTATACAAATATATCAATCCGTATACGAACAGCAAACCTGTGTTGGCCTTTAATAAGATACCCAGATCGCTATCTGTCTTCCAAAAATCCCAAAATGAATTGAAGCCAGAGTAAATCAGTAACGTAGTGTAACATAAATCATTCGACAAAGACGCTAAGATCAACAGACTGCCAACGTCCTATTAGTTGCGCGGTTTTGGTCTCTGAACCTTGCATTACGTGACACTAACACTATCAAACCAAATGATAGATTGAGGCTTTATACTTCAGTAAATATTGTTGTTGTTTTGTATATCCAACATCTAGACTTGACCTCTTTGTTGGATAGTATAACATTCGTTGTGTGTAACGTTTCGTCTAACTACAAACACACAGACAGACACACACACATACACACACAACATATATATATATATATATATATATATATATATATCAGAATATGTTTTAATTGTGTTGTAAGTGTTAAGCGCCTTACATATATGTATATATATGTGTGTGGGGGGGGGGGGAACCTAGTTATTATGATGGTTATTATTTTTATTATTATTATTACCAGCCACAAAGAACAATTTAGCTAACTCTTACGACGAATAAAGATCCTACATTATCAAATGTTGTTTGCTTTAACAGGGTTCACTTTTTGACAAGGTATACAGCTTACAGAGGCGTAGATGATACCTATATATATATATATATATATATATATATATATATATATATATCAGCCCGTAAATAACTTTTTAATAGTAATCAATGAGGGAAAGGCGGTTGATCGTTTAATTGTTAATTGTTTTCCAAATTGTACGATATTTCAGTGAACACTCACTGACTAAATTGACTAACTGACTAACTGACGGATTGGATGATTGACTAACTAACTTACTCACTCACTAACTCACACTAATGGAGGCACTGTCATAAAGAATACCGTCATGTTGAGTACAGTCACGTTGAGTAATGCTATTTTGTGTACTACTGTCATCCGGTGCACTGTCACGTTGTATCATGTCATGTTCTGTACTATCATGTTCTGTTCTGTCATGTTCTGCACTGTCACGTTGTATCATGTCATGTTCTGTACTATCATGTTCTGTTCTGTCATGTTCTGTACTGTCACCTTGTATCATGTCATGTTCTGTACTATCATGTTCTGTTCTGTCATGTTCTGCACTGTCACGTTGTATCATGTCATGTTCTGTACTATCATGTTCTGTTCTGTCATGTTCTGCACTGTCACGTTGTATCATGTCATGTTCTGTAACAGTCCGTCATGTTCGTACGTCACCTTGATAATGCATGTTCTGTACTACTGTCTTTTGCATGTTCTGTACTGTCACGTTGTATCATGTCATGTTCTGTACTATCATGTTCTGTTCTGTCATGTTCTGTACTGTCACGTTGTATATTGTCATGTTCTGTACTGTCATGTTGTGTACTGTTAAGTCGAGATAAACGTTTCCATTCAGGGCGTTTCGTTGGTGCAGTGGCGAGAACACTTCAAATCCTCACTCTGTGGGTTCGGAACCGACTTCTGCCTATGGTTGTGGAATGCTTCCTTGGTCATATGGTACGCCCGCAGCTGAGGTTAACTAACTGAACTCTAATCGGTTTCAATGATATCTCTTTTAGATAATTTAGAATGAAGATCACGTCAGATATTGCTAGAAATCGATAGTATTCGATCGAAATCGATATCAGGTACACGTTCTTATCAATAGAATATTTACCTTTGATAATTAGTTACTCTACTTAATGAATGTTTACCTGAATCTATTAATGTAAAACGAGGTGTCTCTACACACAGCAACTATCTGATTTACTGCAGCTGATGTTGTTATTTTTAGTTGATATTGTATGTTGTTACTGTTGCTTTTGACGTTGTTGTTGTTAGAAATATGCATGTTTGTTTATTATCCTATTTCTGAGAACAAGACGGATATCTATAGTTAGGGAGTTAAACACTGAGACAGTAAAACATTTCATGATAATATTTTATTTAGCCTCAGGTAGCTAACATTATTATGTGTGATATGATAACTTAGTAGGTGTTTGTATCATTATCATCAAGGGAATTAGCCTCAGGTAAATAGTCTATTGAACATACACACAAACACGTGCGCTCGCGCACACACACACAGGCGCTCCCGCACACACACCCTCATACACAACACACCACTCACACACGCACGCACGCACACGCACGCACACATATGGAAGGATATATATATATATATATATATATATATACATAGAAACACACACATACAAACACACGCACGCACACACATACATACATACAAACACATGTACGCGCACACACACGCACACGCGCGCACACACAGACACACGCACATGTATATGATATATATATATATATATATATATATATATATATATATATATATATATATACGCTGATGGGCAGTGATGGGGTGAAGCACCCATAAAGACACCAAAAAATAAGCACGATCTACACAAAGACCCCAAGACATCACCAGAAGACGACGCTTCATCATTATGTTAACATCATTACAGCTAAGTAAGCCTTCTCTCCAGAAACTTATGGCAGTAGACATCGGATTTCATCGTTTAATTGTTTCAGGCAAAATACATTCTTGAATATAACACCATCTAGGCCATAACAGTGTCTGGCACAATGACGGAAATAGGCTCATCTTCCTACAACCTGTTTTAATTCGCGTTCTTTATCCAGATCAGAGATGTATTGTTATTAAGGCGGTCTTTAAGCTCCATCTAACGGATATTATTGACATCTCAGAGATTTGCTGGTACAGGTGAGTACAAGAAAAAACAACGCACCAACAAAAACGCGTTCTAATGTTATAAAGATCCTGTGTATGAGTGTGTGCGCTGTGTGTGTGTGTGTTTGTATATGTATGTATGTATGCATGGGTGCGTGTATGTCTACGCTTCCTTTTTTCTTTCTTTGAGCATGTTTGTCCAACAAACAATATGTCTGCCTTGTTTAATGATCATTTACCATTTTCCCCAGGGATACTATTTAAGCCAGACTTTAATATATATATATATATATATATATATATATATAATAGGTAGCAGACCGTTTATTTTTAACATTTCCAGAACATTGTCCGGGAACAGGGTCGAAAAACCGAAGACGGCCTTAATTAAATTTAAGGCCGATTAAAGTTGTCCTTTGCTGATATTCCTTATCTATTGTAGATAATGGTAGAAGTGACCCAAATATCATGGCTAGATAAGGAATCGATTCCGTGACATTTGTAACGTAATAATCAGCAACCATCTACCACGTAATTTGCATTTACATTTCAGATTAGCCTAGCAACGTGCGCACGCGCGCGAAGCGACACGAACCACAACAAACGTAAAATATGCGCGCTGGCTAAATCTCATCGAATCAACCCGGTCACGTCAATTGTCTACCGTGACATGATTGAGAAGATGGCACGATTGGGCAGATGGCATGATTGGGCAGATGGAACGATTGGGCCAATGGATGTCCATGTTTTTTCCCCTACCGGCAATAAAGATGGCCACCGAAATGACACCCGGTGTCGGAATTCCACGGACTGTCGTTTCATCCGGGTGGTGGCTAACCGATGTTCAACTGTAACGTATAGATTGATGGTCGAACGATGGAGCTAAGGATGGTTGGGTAGAAAACAGGGGTTTCCTCTTTCGAAGCCTATCTCTGGACACTAATCCGTAACTGCTGTCCTGTTACATGTGGCCACGACATCAGTATATAGCGTTGGATTACAAAGGAGTGTTGCGAATTAGCTGTTTCTCATAGAGTGCCAGAGACACATACTGTTTGGAGGAGTGACAATATATATAAAAAAACTATCTATACCTCATCCACAGCCAAAATATATATATATATATATATATATATATATATATATAAAAGGTCACCATATATCGATCATTAGCGAAACAGGTTTCTCTTACGGCCTTTCCATCACGTGATCTCCAATTCGCTCATTGGCTCGTTTCGTCGAGGCCGTTTCGACGCAGGCTGTTACGTCATTTCGGTGATTGTCTGACATAAACAGGTCGTTGTTCCGTGCGCAAATGTCGTATTAAGCGAGTCGATAATCGGAGAGTTTACTCGCTCATCAATCGTCGTCGAGAGGGGTTCATGGCCAGAACAATCAGCTGCGCTCAGCTGAGCTCGAATTTGTTTATTCTCCAGGTGTAAATGTCCACGGGAAATATCGATATCTTGGCCACTGTTAACGTAATAGGTCATCAATAATGGATGATCGGCTAAGTTAGCCAATCACGTAAATTGGCATCGGGAGCCTCAAGAAATATTTGTGTTTGCTAATAAATGCAGATCATGAGGTGTCTAGCTTGGTTTTATATATATATATATATATATATATATATATATATATATTTTTTAAAGATTGCTTTGTTTGTTTGTGTAGTCTCAACAATGGTCACACCTGGAATATATAGCTGAGGGGCGTCTCATTAAAGAAACATCCAGTAAATACAGGAGGGAGGCGTTTCGAACTTATAGCCTGGAGATTTGCGGCACAATCCGCTGATCACTGCATTATTGCAGCATTATCGGTAATTATATATATATATATATATATATATATATATATATATATATATATTTTTAATTATATTGACCTGGATTTGCCCAATTTATCATGTATGCGACATGATCTACGAACCCTGGATTCGCTATTCAGGATCTGTGCAATGTCGTAAAGATCCGGATCAAGATTCATTGAATTTCCGAAAAGATCATTTTGTATTGTGTTCTGTTGATGTAAAGGAATAACACATAAAACGAACATCATTTATTGAACACCGACCAGAAAGGAATAAATATAACACCTGTTCTACACATTCATTCGTTATCTGTTACGCTAATACACTGATTAACAGATAAACAGATCCGGTGATATACTGTTACAGTGGTTTAATTGAGACAGAGTTCCAAAATAATGTTTACGATTGATTGATAATCTTGATTGATACAGGGAGACAAACGATCGATATCTTTGATTTGTCTGCTTTTATGGTTTTATAGAAAGCGCATCTTGTAATAACAGTTATGCAGCCTGCGAGGCTACAAACCCCCCCCCGCAGAGTCCGTTAATTGCTATACCTGCCATCAATAACAACATATATGACGAGATAAGATACATATACCACGGGTTTAAAACAACAACAACAACCCCCTCCGTATTGGTTTATCAATTGACTTACCTACCATCAATAACAACATATAGGATGATGTTCTATTTATATGAGAATCGGTTTATTCGTGAGAGATAGTCGATCATATTAATTATTAGTGAGTTAAGGAAATAGATATTGGCGGGTATTACTCTCTCTCTCTCTCTCTCTCTCTCTCTCTCTCTCTCTCTCCCCCTCTCTCTCTCTCTCTCTCTCTCTCTCTCTCTCTCTCTCTCTCTACATC
>JAODUP010000065.1:902500-962500 GCA_025642065.1 Paralvinella palmiformis | reverse complement strand
CCAGTCGGTAATGCGGTTAGCCACAGACCGCTACCACACGGGTTCAAATTCAGGCCTGGCCATGTCCGAAACAACGTTACATTCTTTAGTTCGGGTCTTTACGTTTGGAGGTAATGTCGAACGCACGTAGTGACGTCAGCTATTTTTCTACTGACGTATTCAGTGCTGTCTTTTATGGATATTTTCGGTGTCATCTTCGCGCTATTGTAAAATGTTTGACATCCTTTCCCCCTTTTTTTATCTGGAACATAATAGTGTTGAAGTTCTCGATGGCGTATTGCCACCAGAATAATCACATCTTTCGGTAAAGCGGTTCATTAAGAT
The DNA here is from genome assembly GCA_025642065.1 of Paralvinella palmiformis. Lineage (NCBI taxonomy): Eukaryota > Metazoa > Annelida > Polychaeta > Terebellida > Alvinellidae > Paralvinella > Paralvinella palmiformis. The sequence goes on along the minus strand of JAODUP010000065.1, from coordinate 962,176 downwards.
AATTTAATCCGTGATAAGTGAAGATTCTAAAATCTTCGAAAAAAGACAGGCTTAAACATGACACCTCGAACCGGAAGCTAAAGCCAACTTTTCCCGTAAACGAATAGTAATCGATAATAAGAAATGACTTTCTTCGCTAGGTTTGCGACAAGGTTGTGACCCCAAAATATTCTTTCTTACAAATATATTTTAATGTATAGTGTAGTTCAATTTAGTTTGCCATTACCGTTACAAGTCATCATGGTCAGTATAACGAATTAAATAGATAACCGAAAAACCAGATATAGTAGTGAGGTGTGAGATACTAAGATTAAATATGTGAGATTGGGGTAAGATATGTGAAATAGGAGTACATAGCTTGGACCTGTGGAGGGGTAAGCGATAGGGAGTTAAAATGTGCAGGATCGGGGTTGAATATGTAAGGGTAAAGTACAATGTGGCAGTGAAATTTGTGTGATGGTGTATGTCAGAGTGGAATACAATGTGCAGAGGTGAGATGGGTATGCGGGAGTAAGGTATAATACGTTAAAATGGTGTAGGGCATGTGGGAGAACGGTATAATACTTAAATGTGAGGTGGGATATGTGAGAATAATGTACAGTGTGTGGGTTCAGGTGTGGTATGTGGACGTGAGGCACAATGTCAAGCAGTGAGGTATTATATGTGGAAGGGGGCTATATGGCAGTGAGGTACAATGTGTCTCAGTGAAGTTGGGTATGCCGGAATGAGTTACAATGCGTAAACATGACGCGGGATGTGTGGGAGTGACATACAATATGTACGAATGGAGTATGATACGTGAGAGTGACATACAATATGTACGAGTGGAGTATGATACGTGAGAGTGACATACAATATGTACGAATGGGGTATGATACGTGAGAGTGACATACAATATGTACGAATGGGGCATGATATGTGAGAGTGACATACAATATGTACGAATGAGGTATGGTAGGTGAGAGTGACATACAATGTGTACGAATGAGGTATGGTCATGTCAAATAATCGTGTCCGCGCCGGGTGGTAGAGGCAAACATCGGGGGAAGGTTCAGGCTGAAGAATATATTAATTATTATTAATTATTATAACTACTCATCTGATCATTTGATGAAGGACAAAATGCCGAACATTGCTAATGCTGTAATTAAATTAGTCAGTCAGACAAGGTATTCATAAAGAGATACATATGTACAAGTGTACAGGACGTCAATGTCAGAGTGAAGATCATCCATTCGATATTGATTATATTGAGCCAATGTACACTTGAGAGGGGAGGAGCGGAAGTGAAGTCCATATATTAACTCAGATGTGTTTTACTACCTTAAGGCTTAGAGAACCTGAATGGACAAAAGATGGTTATGTAGATATACATCTGGAAAAACAGTCTACACTTCTCTCCTTCCCTGTGTTTTTTTTATCCAATTATTGTTCTATATAGCGATCTCTCTGTGTGTGTGTCTGTCCGTCTATCTATTAAATTCCCTTCCCCCCCGCCCATCTTATCCATATTTTCTAGCTTTTAACATTTCTGATAGCTTGTGTGTGTATGTATGTGCGGGTGTGCATGTGTGTGTGTGCATGTGTGTGTGAATGTGTGTGTACGTGTGTGCGTTCGTGAGTATGTATGCGCACGTGCGTGTGTGTGAGGGAGAGTGTGAGTGGGTGCGTGTATGTGTGTATGAGAGTACGCGCGCGCGCGCCATTGTGTGTGTCACCATTCACCAACTGTAACTGTCTATAATATCATTGATGGAGTATATAGTAAATATTATGAGCTTTCAACATTATTTGGCTTTTAAGCAGCTAACCTGGACACGACCTTCACATTGGGAACGGATTATTTGATGTAGGTGAGCAGTAGATTACACAAACGAAATATGTTTCCTACAGCGCCTTTGTAGTCGGTCATGGAGACAGGAGCGAGTGCGTGCTCGCTCGTATATATATATATACATATAAATAGCTTTTCCTGAAACACACACATGCACACATACACATACAGTGAGTGAGTGAGTGAGTGAGTGAGCGAGTAAGTGAGTGAGTGAGTGAGTGGGATTCAGTGAGTGGTGGTGGTGGTGGTGGTGGTGGTGGTGGTGGTGGTGGTGGTGGTGGTGAGTGAGTGAGTGAGTCAGTGAGTCAGTGAGTCAGTGAGTCAGTGAGTCAGTGAGTCAGTGAGTGAGTGAGTCAGTGAGTGAGTCAGTGAGTGAGTCAGTGAGTGAGTCAGTGAGTGAGTCAGTGAGTCAGTGAGTCAGTCAGTGAGTCAGTGAGTCAGTGAGTCAGTGAGTCAGTGAGTCAGTGAGTCAGTGAATGAATCTGTAAGTGAGTCAGTAAGTGAGTCAGTTAGTGAGTGAGTGAGTGAGTGAGTGAGTGAGTGAGTGAGTGAGTGAGTGAGTGAGTGTGTCAGTGAATCGGTCAGTCAGTCAATTAGAGATGTCAGTCAGTCAGTCAGTCAGTCAGTCAGTCAGTTAGTCAATCAGTCAGTGATGTCTTCAGTCGAGAGAAGATTTGATTACCAGTCTTTAGGTGGTAAGCAGTACATTAATTAATTATGGCTAATGACAAATCTTAGTAAATGGAAACACATACACCCACACACACACACACACACACATTTCTATCTGCGCGCGTATCTGTTTGTATATCTCTCTCTCTCTCTCTCTTTCTCTATGTATGTGTGTGTGTGTGTGTGTTAGTGTGTGTGTGTGTGACTGTGTGTATATGTTTTTTGTTTTGTTTTGTATATATATGTGGGTGTGGGTGTGTGGGGGGGGTGCGCGTTCGTTAATAAACCATAAATATTGATAATAAATCTGGGCTACTCAACAGCCTGTGGGGTCTATCTAATCTGTTTTTGGTACGTGAAAAATGCGAGGCCGCGACGCGCGCGCGCGTGTGTGTATTCATTCACTGACACACAAAGCGAGCGAGCCAGCGAGTGAGCGAGAGAGAGAGATTGGCTAATTCTCATTGAGGATGAGCATTCCTTGACATAATGCAATTACCTTAATCTTATCATGGACAACACAACACACATTATATATATATATATATATATATATATATATATATATATATATATATATATATATGGATTAGTTATTAATATACCATAGTCCAAGGGACTGGTGAGACAGTACACATGTCTTAGCAAGAAAAGTCGCCACTCTGGATTCAGTCCCCTGAAGAAACGTTTAGAGTTTCAATTCACGGTTCGAGATTCTCTGTGCCTGTGCTTTATTATACACAGCAAAACACACACACACACACACACACACACTATATATTTATATTTATATATATATATATATATATATATATATATATATATATATATATATATATAGTATATATATACACACACACACACACAAGCTCTCTGTAATGTGATAGGCACAAAGCGTTGGCTGAAAACTTAATCATCCTGTGAGTAAATATCACATCGACGAAATAAAAATAAGATTCCCAATAAAATATCATCCCATATAAGGTAAATATAAAGGGTGTGGAGGCGGGGAAGAAATAGGAAACAACCGACTTGTTTAGATTTTAAAAGGGCCCGCAAAAGGCTAACCGAGCGGGAAATTAAGAATTATCCAATGTCTTCGGTTGTGAGCTGGTTTCGCCGCTTATTGGATCATGTGCGCTTAATACGTCCAATGAGTGAGGTAAGGCGAGGCCTCAATAATATAGATGATAGTTCGTTCGGGTATATTTATAAACAGAGCGAGACGGAGTTAGCATATTTAATTAGATTGCGGTACCTGTCTATTTATCTGAATGGTGTGTGAAATCTTAGTTTTAATAGACGAGTAAAAATTGTCGACCTACAGGTAGGACATTTTACACAACTTTTTCTTTTCGCTCTACTTAATTCGTAGATATTCCTGTTGGAACTGGAATAGAACGTACGATAAAGTAAATATACCGAGCGACACCTGGAGGGAATTGAGTGAAATGGAAGCTGAAACGTTCATCATTCCGGGATTAGAACCACGGTCCTGGGCTGTGAGTGATTGTGGGTGGTTGGTTGGTTGGATGAGTGAGTGAGTGAGTGAGTGAGTGAGTGAGTGAGTGAGTGAGTGAGTGAGTGAGTGGTGAGTGAGTGAGTGAGTGAGTGAGTGAGTGAGTGAGTGAGTGAGCGAGCGAGCGAGCGAGCGAGCGAGTGAGTGAGTGAGTCAGTCAGACAGTATCAATGGGAATTATATAAATAAGTACGATGCGTCAATTCATGGCTGATTAGGTAAATAATTGGTCCCTTTGTTTAATAAATATTGATAATTGACATTATATTATAATTGTAACACATTAACGATAATTAAGCAGGTAGCGTCATTAACACGATAATAAAATATTCTACGGATCACGTGTGAAGCCTAATAAATAAATATGTTTATATTGTGACGTATTATGTCGTCATCATCAAAATGTTATATACACGTTATTGGTCTAATTGTTTGTCCCGCTGTATGCTCACGGACGCAATTTAAATGTGTGTGTGTGTGTGTGTGTGTATGTGTGTGTGTGTGTATGTGTGTGTGTGTGTGTGTGTGTGTGTGTGTGTGTACGTGTGTGAGCGCACGCGCGTATGTGTGTGCGCGCGTGTGTTTCTTTCTTTATAGCCATGCATATACATGTATAAACACGTCTACATGCATGTTCCTAGTCTGTTTCGCCAACTGTCTTAAGATATTCTTTAGTCCCCGATGAACCACATTGTTGTCATTGTTTCGGTATTAAACTAAATAGCATACTGAGTACAACCGAAGTACAACCTGAGTACAACCGAAGTACAACCTGAGTACAACCGAAGTACAACCTGAGTACAACCGAAGTACAACCTGAGTACAACCGAAGTACAACCTGAGTACAACCGAAGTACAACCTGAGTACAACCGAAGTACAACCTGAGTACAACCGAAGGAAAGCGCGAGTGAAAAAAGAATATAATCTTTCAAACTGTCAAATATAAGGATTACAATCCTAACTAAACTATCCAGAATCCGTGGTTAGTTATGGGACATGTATGATAATCGATCCTCTTCTGTTTTAGACAATTACAACATAGTACAGGTAATCTACTGGATCAGATTACTTGTAATAATTGGTTACCTGTAACAGTGGGTTACCTATATGAATGGATTACCTGTAACTGTGGGTTACCTATATGAATGGATTACCTGTAACAGTGGGTTACCTATATGAATGGATTACCTGTAACAGTGGGTTACCTACAGGTTACCTATAACAGTGGTCTACAAATAATTGTGGACCACCTGAAAGGGTGTCATTGCTGTAATGATGTCCTACCTGTAACAGTAGTCTACACGTAACAGTTGTCTATCTGTAACAGTAGTCTATACGTAATAGTTATATATCTGTAACAGTAGTGTACACGTAACAGTTGTCTATCTGTAACAGTAGTATACACGTAACAGTTGTTTATCTGTAACAGTGTTTCACCTGTAACAGTGGCGTACCAGTAACGGTGGTATACTTGTAACAGTGTCCTACCTGCACCGTGCCTTACCCATAAGGGCGCGTAACTGTAACAGTGGACTAATCATAATAGTGCGCTAACTCTAACAACGTGTAGCCTGTAACAGCTTGTTGCCTATAGCATTGCCGTATCTGTAACGAGGCTAACCCCAGAATCCTAAATAACGCTAGCGGATTTACAGGTGTTCTAATCCAGATAAAGGTATGACCTTGGTGTTCGGGATCAGAGAATCAGTATCTCGCTCGAAGTGATGGGAGGCATGAGCTCTCCGTCAAACCAATTGTTATCGTCCTCCTCATGTTTAATGGTTTACAACTGTTTCCGCTTCCTGCTGGCGCTGGCATCGCTTCCTCACCCATCACGGCATGGCGACGAAACGCCAACACCGAGTGACGAAGGCGTAAATCGGCACGGCATATAAATTAACATCGGGCGATTTTAGAAGATTGCTCTCGCCTATTTGTCTTGTCACGTTTTATCCCTATTCGGCATTTCACCGTCCAATTTTATTAATCAGTTCTGATCCAGAAGGAAATTCTCATTCTTGTCTCCAATTCAGTTTCAATTGTTTTTAACATGCTAGCTCCAAGCCATAATCAGCCATTAAAATCCGCGGCACATAATTTGAAACGAGGCCAAAATAAATCAATTTACTGTCCATGTTTTCAGGCCTGTTCTCTATTACCGGTAATAGATTTTGTCGGCCCATCCAAACTTATGGTCCCCCGCCACACAGCTGAGTCGTTACCTCCGGCGGGGTGTGTCCGGACGCCCCACGACGCGGGTGTGTGTGTGGGAGCTAACCCACACACACACACAGAGAAGCTGAGAGAGAGAGAGAGGCGTAGGGTAATGAATAGCACATAATGGCAAGGTCGCAGATACACACACACACACACACACAGAAGTACCGATCGGCAGACGCGCGCACTCGCACTCCCTGATAAGGACCAGTGCACAGCGAACTCCCTTAAACTAAGTTGCCGCTCGCCCGCTCGCTCTCGTTAACAGTGCCCGCGCAGTCTGGGAAAGCTCACTCCCACTGTCTCACTCACTCACTCACACACACACTCTCACACCTGGACACATCATCGCCTACTCTCACACACACACACACACACACATGGTGACAAGAGTCTTACACGCTAACAACGCGGTGCCGTAGTCCACACACACACACACACACCGGCGTGTCTCCTTCGAAAACGGGCCCGATCTCTGCCCTGGATGATTGCGCGTACTCGCTGGTCCGCGACTCGGATATTATAATCATCATCGTCATCATCATCATCCTCATCATCGACATCATTATCACGGCGGGAGGTGAGCGGTGGCCAGACTGGGAGGACGTGGCGACGACTAACAACATTACGTGGAGCGCCGATGACGTCACCTCCGCTATAACTCGTTGCATTTTCGGATCGCCCGTCGCCAGACAAACGCGGATAAACATCACGTGGATCCGTACAGCTAATGGCTCCGACCACGTCACGTGACTAGTAAATTAATTCATTTCGATGCCATACGCCACGGTAATATAGAGACCACAATAGCATAGACGTAGTGATAATATCAGCTGTTTATTTGGTAACTAGAACCTATCTTCGACGACTTGTTTACATCAACCGCGATCATATTTAGCTTATATCGCGACCATCGTGGGCGACGAAATTCATCTAGATATTACTAAGGTAAGTGTTTATATTTTACCAGGTTTTACTTTCGTTTGCTCTCTCTCTCTCTCCCTCTCTCTATATCTCTTTGGCGATGTTGGCACGGATCTTCACGGGGATCGTCTATTCCGGAAGCTCAACCCCGGTTGAACTTAGCCGCTTGAAATACCGGAAGTGTGGCCGTAGTTCTACCAGATGGCGCCGTTTGTCGGCGGTTCTAATCAGGTTTTACCTTCTGTTTGGCAAATATTCCACATCCGCTTCAGACGACACCTAGCGGGGCCCGAAGGATTGCCGGATGTAATCCGCCAGAATCCGACCCCCCTCCCCTCCCACCAATACGAGTAATTTGACGTGGCGTGTTTATGACAAAGTGGCCTTGACCCTTGACGCGTGTGGTTGTTCTAGTACGGATTCGTTATGATGGTATGCGACTCGTAGCTCACCCCCGCGCCTCTAGTTCTCCTCAACAATCGCCGCTCTATCAGTTAATTGTCATATCGCCCACCCAATCAGAACTAGCCCGACAGTCCCGTCAAAGTCTCGATTCTATTCTCGTCGCCCGGTCCATGTCTCGTTCGGCCATATTTCCGGCATCCTTTTGTCCTCTTAATTAACAAACGCGGTACCTCATTATATTAGTCCATTAATGGCGCCGCTGCTGCGACCTGTCAGCTGCTATACGCCGCTGCCAAAAAGAAGACAGACCTGTAATGCGATGTTTCAATATAAATTTTGCACTTCACGAAAGCTTGGCTTTGCATTTACTTGTATGTTTTTGAGTGGGTGTAAATTAAGATTTTTATGAAATTATGTATAAGCATTACAACATATTACTAATGTTTGATACATTCAAGAAAATTCGAAGCATTTTACGACATTCTTTTCCGCAAATGGGACCTTTCAGTTAATTTGGTTGTGATGACTACTCACACGGTGGCGCCACTGAACGATATGGCAGAGCTTTCTGAAGCCCCTATCCATTCCATCGTCATCTTGAGTCCTGATGTTAGATGATGTGTTTTATTCGCTTACGTTATGGAAATGACATGTGACGTAATCTAATCTATCACGTGTCTTATTCTCTAAACCGTACTATGTGATGACGTTATATTAAGATACGATGACGCTCTCTCTCTCTCTCATTGACCATAACGTCTACACTCACATCTGGATATCGTTAAATAGCAGTTAAACCTCGAATTGATCGTATGCACACATCACGTGATATCGTCACGTGACAGCTACTTGTGGGCAATGATGATGAACGATAGCTATACCAAGACGAAGCGTTGTGGGTATTTTATTTTTATTTCATCGGTAAAAACTCAGTTTTTTGCAGTAATAGCTTCTCATCAGGCGTAATCTCTCACTATATGTGTACTTATTGCCATTAACGTATCCTGTGGGGCTTTCTGGTATCCTTTTCGGATAATTTTACCATACGACCCTCTGTTTGGAGGAACGCGCTTTGTCTAGTTGATTGCACATCCCGCTGCAGGCATCTTAGTTTGGGGATAGAAACCCAGTAACAGCTTCGTACGTAGACTACTTCTTACGGCGGTCCCCTCTCCTTTCCCCAGGTATAGCATAGGTATTTTTTTATTTTTTATTATTATTATTACTGTTATTATTTGTACATGCCATTGGTTTTCAGATATCCCCTCCCCTGAACAGGTTTCCTGGTTGAATCCCCCACCCACCCTTCTGTCCAGCCATTACTGTCCCAGTCTAGCGAGACCCTCCCTCCCATACCCCACCCCCCGACACAATCACATCATAGACAAGCCAAACACCGTCATATCATATGTGCCCCCCCCCCAAACGACCACTTACCTACCCACGTCTATAATGTCCCCTGTATCAGATTCCATTACAGGAAATGGGACCGACAACGAAACGAAAAAGGCTTATTTACAGCCTGATACAGCTCTCTAGACAGCTCTCCGGAGACCGGTAAGTCTAGATCCTGGAAGGATCCAGCCCTGGGCTGAGTCTCGACCTGTGGGGAAGCTCGAATTCGTGACGTGACGGCCGCCGCTTGTGGTTTTGCCCGACTGCTGGTATGGCCCAACTCATGGTGAGGTCCAGCTTGTGGTGTTGCCCAACTGATGGTATGGCCCAACTCATGGTGAGAGCTCCAGTTTGTTGCGTTGCCCGACTGATGGTATGACCCAACTCACGGTGAGGTCCAGCTTGTGGTGTTGCCGCACTCGCGGTAAGGCCCAACTCATGATGAGGTCCGGCTTGTGGTGTTGCCCGACTGATGGTGTGGCCGTACTCGCGGTAAGGCCCAACTCATGATAAGATCCGGCTTGTGGTGCGCTAGAACCAATGACGCCGCCCAACAATTCACAATGCGATCCAGCCCATGATGGGCCCGAGCTGTTCTAGGGCCCAGGTTATGATCCGGGATTAGCTCGTGGCGGGTCCCAGGCCATGTGTAGAACCCAACTTCTAGAGAAAGCCAGCTTCCGGTGGAGTCAAGCTTCTGGTGTTGCATTGCTTATGCTGTGGCCCATCTAAAAGCAACATCCAGCTAGTGATGTATACGAGATCGTGGTATGGTCCAGGTTCTGATATGACCCAGTGTTTCATCTTTTACTTCCCTTCATTACCTTTGGGGGTCGCTGGGCCCATTTAGCCATTTCCAAACAGTTATGTTATATGACTGTCAAACACCAGGAACTTAATTATTTACGCTTCTCAATAGACGACCAATGAATAATATCACCCCCTTCCTAAGGCAGGTGATCATATAGAGATAATTCGCTATGTTTAACTTTGAGAAAAGAAATGGATGTTGTTCGACATGACACAAAACAACCTAGCCACGTATGTAATACACCGTTGTTTTATGTCATCAGGAAAAATACGTTGTTTTTACGTTTTGGATTGGTCTTATATTTCCTTACTCTTTGGGACACTATCGGGCAGCATTCGGCAATACCGCTGCTGCAAGTATCTGTCGAATTTGGATAGTTCATCTATCAGTAAAACGATTTTTTCCGCCCCGTACTCATTTCCTAAAGAGGCATCCCCGTCCATAAGTTTCAGCTGTGACCAGCACTAGGGGGGGGGGGGGTCTTCATACTGAGTTGGGTGATTCTGGCTGCTGATTTATGACTAATGGTGAGGCTAACTCGACAAACACGTGACTGCGTTGGGTGACGTAAAGTAGCTAATAAATAAGCCGCAATATCGGGATTACTGCTCGGTGTAAAAGAACCAGCCTTTGGGTGCCGATGAACTTGATTCGCCGAGATAAAGCCACCAATACAGGCTTTGGAACATCTTCACAGAACGACTGTGTTGATGAATTCAATAAGAAAAGACAATTTCCTCAAATGAACGCTCAATGGCATAGAAGTTCTACTGGAAGACGTACACAAACGTCGGAGCCAGTAACAGAGCATTTGACATGATTGAATTACTTCCAGCATCGATTTAAGAAATTTCGCCACTTAATGTTCAGCTACTCTTTGGTTGTGAGAAATGTCGGTTTAAAATTATAAAGTTCCACTTTGTCTGCGTAGCTTGGACAATTCCTCCACCCCCGCCACATACAAGCACACAAACACGTGTTTTTTGTAATAAAATATTTATTATCAGAATTACAGTATAATAGATATATATTAATATTTTTACAGTACAGTTCTTTAATTAGACACGCAATTATATCAGTTGATTGGAATAATTTCCGCCTGTCTTCTTTTGCCTTTCCTGCTAGTATTCTCTTCTCTGTAGTTCTTCCCATCCTGCAGCGTTCTCTTACTGCGTCGAGTCGTTTGTAATGGCCTCCTCTCGCGGTTGGTTATCCAACTGGATCGTTCGATTGATGTTTGGACTGTCTCTATCCACAGAACACACAAGTCCCGGACCGCGCGAGCACGCACATACATTCATACATATATACAAATGCATAAGCATATATACATACTACATATATATACATACGCTTATATACATATATACATCCACACAGACACATACACATATGGATATTGTTATATAACACAGTTATGTATCAATACTTTTCTGTATACTCGATCTGAAAAACCGTAAATATACACACACAGAGAAAGAGAGAGAGAGAGAGAGAAAGACACACACACACACATACGCTAACTGAACCATGTCGTTACTATGTATGTCAGGTGTCCGTTTGGCGAAAGTGGCTTCCATAACAAACATAGATCAAGCCGCTCCATATCCGGTTGCTCGATCACGTGATTACCTCAGTTAATGGCGGTCTTGCTGATATATGCCCTCATCGAGCAGGGCTCCGCGATCACCAAGTAGAGGGGTCTACAAACCACATATAGTAAGATGGTGTAGAAGCAGAGTATGGAAACGAGTTGGTTGTCATGACGCAGAAGTGGCAACTGTACCTCATTTATGGTCGTCTCGTAGCAGAGACATACCAAGAAATGATGGTTTGGGGTGTGCACAAAACAAAACAGGGTGTGGGGAAAATGGTAGTAGGATTACGTGCACATGTCGTGCATGGATAAACTGGCTGTGTTTTTTAGAACACTGGCCGTGCAAAACACGGCTGCACGGCTGGTTGGCTAAGTTTATGTCACCTAGATATAAATATGACATACGATGAGTAGATGTAACAAATTTAAATGTAATGTCAGATGCACCACATCTTTTCATATTCTGACACGTATATTTAATATTATCTCTTATGATTTATTTTGGGGGCCTCCGTGGACTAAATGGTAGCGCGGTTGGCCACAGATAAATAGCACTTTTGTTGGCGATGGGGATGCTACTACAACAACAACAATTACTACTTCTGCTACTATTACTACCGTTCCTGCTGTTAACTACTACTACTACTACTACTATTACTACTACCATTACTTTTACTACTACCAATTAAAGGCAGCCCCAACTCAATCCCGTGTTTGTAGAATGTTTATCTAGGAGGTGCTGGTACCTCAGTTATATGTCCCGGATGTGACCAGAAACGGGGAGGCGAAATAAACAAAACCTCATCCACTACTACAACTAAATGTTGTTCTTCAAAACTACTACGACAACTACTGCTATCCTTCTAACTCTGGTTGTTGTTTTGCTGTTGCTGCGGCTACTCTCCCAGCAAGACCACTACCATCGTTAACAGCAACACAAATAACACTGTAGCAGCTACAGTAGCAAATATAGTAGCTGTAATTGTGGGAGAGTCATCACCACCATCAGCAGCAGCAATAGTAGTAGTAGTAGAAAATAGTAGTAGTAGTAGTAGTAGAAAATAGTAGTAGTAGCAGCAGTAGCAGCAAAAACACCTAAAATCAGCGGCAACATGGAGATATGTAATTAAATCAATCTGGCACAAAATATATCATTAATGCACGTGATGATGAAGCATTAGGATGAAGAGACAGATATACTCATCTTTGACAACGGCAGATGTCCGTTGAAGCATAAACAGGCTATAGTTCAGAGTCCTCGTTATACGATATACGCTGCACCATGGCCCCGATCGTATGGGAAGCCATCCCTGTTAACACCGACACCAAGTACCAGTAATTGTTCCGCATAGTTCACCATACCTCTCTCGGGGAATTCATGCCGTCGTGGGAATCCGTACAAGCGACTTCCGTCATCAACTAACTGACCGAAAGGAATTCTGGCGGGAGAGGAAGGTGACGGAGATGTCGGGGCGCCGAAGATTCTCCGATCGCCCGCCGCATATCGGCACAACACGACGAGAGGGGGCGCTGCCGCGTTGACAGCCCCCACTCACAGGTTTTGCGTAAACGAGACATTAACCTCGATTAATGCCGAGACGGTGACGTACGGTATATCAAATGGCATACCACGCCAGCACTGATAATGGCGACGTGCGCACTACACTAATGGCCAGTTTATAAATTGTTTATGACGCGGTTGACACATGTGGATTGCGGACCAGATGTGTCAACAACGTGTGGTATTATTAGAACGACGCTTCTCCTTAACCGGTCGTTAAATGGCATCAAACAAATCGCTTTTGTATGGCCGTCGCCATTCGTGTTAAATATTAATATCGTTGTAGTATTTGGATAATAATTTTTTTTGGCGACTTTAATGTTTTCGAGGAAAAGGCTACTGCTACTTTGTACGTGACGCAAGGTTTCTGTTCGTCCGGATGTAAACATCATATATGTGTATAAGTATATATGCATTGGGTGCGTGAACGTGTTTTTATTCACGGGTGGGGAGTGGAGATATGTGTGTTATCAAACATGGATAATTATATTTATCAGATTGGATTTGTGCGCAAGTTCAGTAACTAAAATAATTACAAATCTCAGCTGAAAATAATTGTCAGCTGAAATAAAATCGCACAAAAACATCGCCACTCAAACATAGGGCGCCTCCGTGGTCTAGCCGGTAGCGCATTGTACCACAGATCACTATCACCTGAGTTCGGATCTCGGCGTGGGCACATCTGAAGGATGTTTCATCTTTGACTTCCCTTCATTACCTTTGGAGGTCGCTCGGCCCATTTTGCCTACCGTGTGCACGAAAGTGGCCATAAAACAACAATTTTCAATCATCATCATCATTATTCAAATATTATCGTATTGTTTATAGTAGATCTACTATGAGAAAAACAATTTCTAATAAGTAATTTACTACACCTGTCTGTCCATACTCGACAAAATCCGGTCTTCCTCTAATTATGTTCGAGGCATTTAATTTTAAATTAAAAATCTTTGTATGTTTGTCTGCTACATACATTACTAACAAGTTCAATGAAAGGTCACGTCTTACAGTCAACTCGTTCTCGCCAATTCTCAAGTTAACTTCCGTCATCTCAGTTAATGTCTGGCATGAAGTGGTGACGGGTTTGTTAGAGGGCGACATAATCTGGATACGAAATGATTTTCTAGACGTTTTTACTAAAGGTCCGTTGCTATTTTCCCCGACCTACATGATATACAAATGAAATCGATTCTACAATTAGCATTGGATACTTACTAACTGGATCAACGTGGAAGTGTGAATACTGGGTCTAATCCTGGCAATCCATCCAACGTTCGAAATCTATGGGGTATGGGTGGGCGTGAGTATGTATGTGTTAGTGTGTGTGTGTGTTAGTGTGTGTATGTGCGTGTGCGTATGTGTGTGGGTATATGTGTGCACGCGCATGTGTCTTTGTCTGTGTGTGCGTGTTGGGGGAGCGGGTATATGTATGTGTGAGTGCGTGCCTGAGTGCGTGTGCCCGTGATATATATATATATATATATATATATATATATATATATATATATATATGGGGGAGAGAGAGAGAGAGAGAGAGAGAGAGAGAGACAGAGACAGAGAGAGAGAGTTGCTCATTTATTATTACATGGCGCAAAGGACGTTGATCCAGAACGTTTAATTCCATCTGTAAAATGAGAAAGATGTAGCCTTTGTGTTATAAACACCAATGACAACACCACCTGTGTCCCTCAGGCACTCCTCATCTCCCACAACCGTCATCCCATACCTTCAAGGTCTTCTAAGACGACCTTACTGAATCAAAATCTATTTGTTTATCAATTTCTAGCGTATCATCGTATTTCTCGTTTTCTATTCGTAAACATCTCCTCCAGTTTCCACCAATAAAGATATAATCAGTACAGATTGATGATACACGGTGGAATCTAGCTTTCCAGATCTGGCTGACATCTGTAAATATGGCTTTATATGTGGAACGACTAGCCCACTGTCGCTTACAAAATGGATGCTCCTTTTGTAATATTCGTAATACAAATTACTTCACAATTTGTTCTTTCTGGTTTATCCCTTAAGTTTAATTGCTATATTACCTGAACAACCCGTTCAAAGACGTTAAATGATACTCATTTATGACTGGGTGACTGAATACGAACTGAAACCAAAATCTACAGGACAATACCAAATGTTTTGACGAACATTTGGTATTGTCCTGCTGGCAGTAATATTGTATCACCGCTGCAGCGAAGCGACAGCATCCTCGAAACTAACCGTAAGCCGAAACCGAACTACTGGAATTTCCACCCTGGTTGTAAAGACGTATAGCTTAGCCACTTCACGAACAGCCAAACTGCCATTTAACGACGCCTGTAAAACAACGGGGAAGAAAACAACACCCCGATTTTGACAAATATGTACAACAATACTTCTTTAAACAATCGTAGCGTATCAGCTGTTTCTTCCTTTTAAGTTCGATTGTTCGAGTATTAAAATGTTCACACAACGAAGCATATATTGAAATATGCACATCCCTTTGTCGTTGTTGGCTTTCTCAACTTCTTTGATGTTGTTGTTTTGGTTGTTGTACGCGTTGTGCCCGTAATCGTTTCGCATAACCTCCGGCTGAAAGTTCACCGATTGCGTATTTTTATTAACGAGCAACCTGCTACCTGACCGCGGTCATATAAACATCCTATTCAGTAGTTGCTATTCCTGTACTCGCTCTAGATAACGACGTTCGTTGCTATTCAGTACTTCATTACTTTTCGTTCGTTGAAGGATCCGGAAAAGTCCTTTTAGTCGGAATATAAAACCCAAACCCAAATCGATCGATCGATCGATCCAGAACAGATTGATTTATTTCCACCTATTCATATTGTATGACGCGGCTTAGTCGTAGTGTGTTTAAGAAGCAAAACTGGGAGCCGAAATCCTGCCCGTATATCAGGATCAGGACTGAACTTACATCAGCTACAACCGAGTTAGCTTGATATATTTCTAACGGACAGTTGCGGCAAACGTGCCGCTATTTATGTTTTATGTAGATCACGTGATATGTCACGTGATTGATTGCGCCGTCAACGCGGTGGCGGTACGAACTAGGCCAGGAAGCGTTCATTTATTTCACGATCGTGGCCCCACACACCGACCCCCCCCCCAGAGTAAAGATTGTGTGTTTGTTTGAAGAAGATGTTGAAAACACTAAACAAATATGGCGGCGTAGGGCTGTAATCGGTTCCGGAAGCTCCGGAACAACAATTTCTACCGGAGAACAACTTCCAGTCACGTTAACATCACATACTCCGATTGTTTGTTTTAGGCAGATGATGATGATGACTCTTGGCTGAGATGTCGCGGCTCCATTCGGAAGGAACACGACTCTCGACGATGGGAGCTGCTTCCAATCTCGGATAGGAAGACGATCCGGGTTCACTGTCTCTTCTACTTTCTTTTCCCTAACCGGTTTCCGTGTTGACAAGGTCAAGGACGGAACGGTTTCTGGCGAGTGGTTGTGTCTATTTAATGGGATCACTCTGGAGCCACGATGTTCGTGACGTCAGATCGGTGACACTACAAAAAATATGAAGTAATTGTGTTATGTCTGAGTTTGTTTGGACCAGTATTCCTCTTCAGCTCAGTGTACCGTATTATGTGCCATTAGTTACCTCTCCCACAACGACCCCCCACCCCACCCTATCTCTATCTGTCTCTCTGTGCGCGCGCGCGCGTGTGTGTCTGTCTGTCTGTCTGTCTCTCTGTCTGTGGGTATATAAGGCAATGGGGTTTCTGGGGTACTTAAGCTAAAATAGACAGTAGAGATGACGTCGTATGGTGTCTTGTCATCATTACACCATTTTTGAAGAATGGTCAACCTAATATCAATTGGCACATACACAAACTCACACACATAAACAAACACACACACACATATATATATCCCCCCAGACACACACACAAACACACACACACAAACAGGGCGCATCCGGGGTCTATTTTTATCGCGTTGGACCACAGATCACTACCACCTCAGTTCGAATCTCGGCATGGGCATACCTGAAGGGTGTTTCATCTTTGATTTCGCTTCATTAGCTTTGGAGGTTACTCGGCCCATTTAGCCTACCATGCGAACAATCATCATCATCATCATCATCATCATCATTATCAGACGCACACAAACACACATACACACATCTATACCATACACGCACGCACACACGCTCGCATACAGGAAAGGACGGATCCACAACCTTACTGGTAGCGCGGTTGGCCATAAATCTGAAGAACCTGCGTTCAAACCTCGACCGCAATATACTTGAAAGATGTTTCATCTTTCCCCTCGCTTAGCTACATTTAGAGCTAACCTGACGCGTATGGCCGACCATATACACAAACGTCGTCCCAAAATAACGATGTTTAAATATTTTTTATTCACACGCTCGGCGTCGGCATATGTAAAGGTTGTTTCATCTTTGACTTCCCTTCATTACCTTTGGGAATCGCTCGGCTCATTTCGCTACCACGTGCACAAAAGTGGCCCTAAAACATCATTCATCATTCATCATCGTGTAATGGTAACAGATAAAATTACGATATCCCCCCCCCCCCCTCCTTTACACGCGATTGTACTTAAGACCGGTCCATTCAGACGTTACAACTATTATTAAAGCAATCACGTCTCAGGTCGACGTGAGCCGTAATGGCGACATTCTACGGTAATTCGAATACATCTGCCTAAATGTTATCCAAACCCAATTAAGGCAGCCATTAAGACATCTAGCGAGATTACGTCAAACGCATATGCCCGAGAAATAAATATAAGGCTCGTAACAATCGAGACGAGCAAGCGTGTCTCCTCCCATTGTCAATATCGACTGTTCGTTGTTTCGTCGCAGGGCCAGACTTCGGGAGGGGGGGGGTAGGGATGAGCGAGTTGGCTCTCTTCGATGGGTTGGTTTTAAAACGTGTTCCGGCAAAACTCGAAGTTATCATACAAGTTGAGTGGATTACCTGATGATCCATTGAGGGCGGTAATGGGAGGGGGGGGGAATAAACCTGGAAATTACCGGAGACCAATTATCCGGTGAAGTTGGAAAAATGTCGTACTCCTGATGAAGAGTAGAATGATGAGGAATTATCATCTGAATACCAACACCTTTCCGGGATAGGATCCAGAACGAGGGAGCACAATATGTTAGTAATTGCGAGGCTATTCACGATAATATTTGTAATTAACTAGCCTATAAGTGGCAGAGTAAGGAAACTCAACATGTGGTATGTCTGTTGTATGCCCAGCTACATTCTTGTACTGTGCGAGCCCTTTCACTCTCCTTTTCTTGCCGTTCTCGTGTTATCCTTTGTCCGTATGTACGCCTTCTCAGTGCCTTTGCGCTCAATCAATCGAAGACGGTAAGACTATATGCCGTCATAATAGGTCGTGTCCCCATTACGCCCCTTAATGGATTCCCGGCTAATTGCGGCCATTAACGTCATCCCGTGCTGTAATACTGATAGAATCCCGAAACAACTCGATTAATCCACCCCACGGGAGCATCAACAAGAAGCTAAGACAAGGCGAGTCAATTCAATGATCAACAGATCAATTGTTATTCATGATTTATTTCCATGTTTATTAATATCTCATTAATCATTGGTCAGTTCGCTTGACAACGAGTTGTACCTTAGTAACGGTGTGGGGGGGGGGATTTATTTCATATTATTTATGACATATGTTGAATATTGAAATAATTCGTATTATATAATTCACGTAATGGTAGCGTGTTGTAAATGGGTAGTTTGTTGATCCGCAAACTTTCCAGTTAATATTGATGATGCTGATGATGATGATGATGATGATGGTTGGTGTTGTACGACCACTTTTGTACACATAGTAAGCTAAATGGGCCGAGCGACCTCCAAAGGTAATGAAGCGAAGTGAAAGATGAAACACCCTTCAGATATGCCCCACGCCGAGAACTCAGGTAGTAACGATCTGTGGTCCAACGCGCTACCAGTTAGGCCACGGAGGCGTGTCTGGTTGTGTGCTTGCGTGTGTGCGTGTGTGAAAGCGTGTGTGCGTGCGTGTGTATGCATGCGTGCGTCTACCTGTCTATCTTTATCCATGAGAGCTTAGAACCTTAGAACAAATCATTGGTGAACTGCAATAGTACAAAGCATCGCAGACGTTTAAGTAATATACATCGAAAGACATCCCACTTCGCGGATACCAGGCGTCATGGGAAACTCGAAGCTACCACTTCTAGTATTAAGGCGGGTAACTTCTACGATGGGTAGTCGCAGGGACAGGTTCTGCTGTATCACACCCACTCACGAACTCTACCCGAGTTAATCAAACTACCTCTAAATAAGTTCAGCATCTCTCTACAATATCATCCACATATCTCATCAACATTACAAACGTACCGGCTACCACCGTCTACCACCGTTCAAAGCGTCGATGACGTAATGCAACACGTCACTTGCACATGGCGGACGGACGGAGCCGATACAGCGCCCCCTTGCGCCGAACAACGCCAATATCTATTGGTGTCGGTTCTGTCCTTTGTTGTGAAGAAAGCTTGGCCGTTAATGCGGCACCTTATTAGATGTTGTTAAGTTTGTTGTGTACTCACTGGCTCAGGCCTGAGACAACAAACGAGGCAATTGTTCCTTAATGGATCCCGATAGTGGGAGATATGCGATAGAAAGGGGCGTTGGATCGCCGATATTGACTACACGCGAAACAACACAACCTCGCTGTTACGACCATTATAACAAAGGTCAGCCATTATAACAAAGATCAGCCATTATAATAAACATCATCCATTATAACACATATTAGCCATTATAAAACATATTAGCCATTATAACACATATTAGCTATTATAACAAACATCAGCCAGTATAACAAATATTACCGATTATTACAAATATTATCCATTATAACAAATATAATCCATTATAACAAATATTACCCATTATGGCAAATATTAACCATTATAACAAATATTAGCCATTATAGCAAGCATCAGCCATTATAACAAATATCACCCGTTATAACAGATATTAGCCATTATAACAAATATCACCCATTATAACAAACGTCACCCATAGTGTTAGTTAGATAACCCAAATGGACGGACTCACATTTACGAGGACAGCCAGAAAATGTACCAGATACCCTAACTATATATAAAAATATGTCTAGATAAATTAATATTTTAATGCATTTAAATGGCTTAGAGTGGTTGTACGAGCATCCATTTCAACTTTTTCAGGAGTCTTACTGCGGCTCATATCCCGATATTGATATGTGTGTCTCTCTCACATACTCGGCTGTTCTCACCTGTGGGTCCGCTCAATTAATGTCCTGGCTAATACACTATCATTAGCCATGATAGCCAGCATCTGCCATTATACGTTATAATAAAGATCAGCCATTATAACAAACATCAGCAATAAAAACAAACACCAGCCATTATAACAAACACGAATCTTTATAACAAATATTAATCCCTATGACAAACATCGGCCATTATAACAAACATGAGCCATTATGACAAATATAGCAATGTTGTTCGTCACGCCACAGCTTCCATTACAATGTGAGGTTGATAATAGATCAATTATGTGAGGATTACCAATTAGCCATCAGTTGTCGGGTAATAATGTACGATGCTAACGCACAATGACAACTGTAATGCATGATAATTTACCTGTTTAGATCGACTCACAATCGGTTGAGTTGTTAAGTGCTCGGTTCGTGCCGTAATAAATGGGTGCAGATGACAGCACCATCGCCCCAAGGCCGCGTTTTGGGAACATCCCGCACTAATCGGAAACCTGTAGATCGTCGGATACAAGCCCCGAATGGCTCAAATCTGAGCGGTACTCCATCCATCGCTTTCAATTCATTTCGCTATGAAGTCGCCCATTAACCTTTCGCTCCAAAATAAAGCTAGGGCTGAGGTTACAACAAAAAAACAATCGCTTATTTACTCAATCACTCAATATTATCTCTAATAAAATAATAAACTGGTTTGTTTACTTTCATTAAATTAGATCACTCTTAGTTATAAATTGTGAAGACTTTAGTATCCCAGATATAATTAGTTCTTCTTCAGAGTGATTCTCACACATATAACAATCTATAAGGGAACTTCATTGGTTTTATTGTTATTATTATTTTATCATCATCATGATCATCATCATCATCATCAACACAGAAAGCGATGTGGAGTCATAATCAAGAAAACATCTTATTTATGTCCCGGATCTCATTCTCTGTTTCTCAATTCTGGACACGAACGCTGATTAATTCTGCCAGAAAAAAGTTACGTCTTTGTTCCGTCGGATTCCATTATTATCGATTATGCATCCATAACTTGCGAAAGGACCCGTATACTTCGCAGGTGGCGACACTTTCGCCAAACTGCCCAGCGTCATATACCGGTCCCGGGAGGAGGGGGGGGGGCGGATTTTAATCAACCATAAGCGTCTAAGAACGGCGCTGATCCCACTTTAACGGTCACGTGATTCCTCCTCCGTCGTCTGGCTACGTAATACGATCCTGTACGAGTTAGTTCGATGACGTCATATCCGGACCAAAGTAAATGCGACTCGTTTTGCGATGGCAGACGCCGAATTAGGAACCGAACCACGGCTAAACCGACACAGAAAGATCATAATTATGAACTCTGACCCGTCCCTCCGACCCCACGCCTTCCTATAACGTCATTGCCACGTCATCGCTACCCGATCTCTTAATGCACGCCGTCTCCCCGTGTTATCGCCAACACAGATACATAACGACATCGACGTCAGGTTTGACGTCGTCCGGAAGCCTCGCCGTCTCTCGATGTCGGCAGATGACTGTCAAGACGGCCGCCAGGTGTCGCCGTCCTAATTATTTCTTATTGTTAGGTTTATCACCGATAGGTAACCGTAAACCGACGATACCTCGGGCGACATCGCTGACGCATCTCAGCAATGTGTCCTACGGGTGTAGGCCTCTTCAATACACATATTTCGCGGCGGCTCCGTCGTCTAACTGGTAGCGCGTTCGATCACAGATCACTACCACCCGTGTTCGAATGTCGGCGTGGGCGTATCTGAAGAGGGTTTCATCTTTGACTTCGTTTCATTACCTTCTGAGGTCGCTCGGCCCATTTAGCCAACCATGTGCAAAAAATGGCCGTAAAACATCATCATCATCATCATGCTGTCCATAGTTCAGCTTATCATCTGCTCATCATCCAGGTCCGGATGTCTGTATGTAAAACAACGCTTCAGTCTCATACCTTACTTGTGGTCTAGCGGTTAAGCACCCGGCACTTGGTGTCAGGGGTCATGGGTTCGATGCCAGCAAGAGGTCGAAACTTTTCCAGAGATTAATTTCTCGTCTCACAACATCGTGGGTGGTTGCCCACGTTAAATGGCGCTGCCGTGTCCACTGAATTATTAAAAAGAAAGGGGGACGTTAAAGACCCCCTCCCCGGACGTAATACACTCTGGCAGTGACCACCCTCAGGGTATTTCGGCTCCATCTTTCCGTACTGCTCCCCTGTAATTGGTGGTGGGGGGGGGACTCAAACATAGAGGTGGTGCTGAATAAGTGACACCATCGGGATTCTTCCCGAGAAACAAAGTAAGTGCCTTACTCAGTCCAGTACCGAGTCTGATGATTCTGCCATTAATATCCAAATTAGAGACTGATGTCCGTCTTTCTCGTTGTCTCTGTTTATTCGCCAATTTCGTTCTCTGAGAATAATTCGAAATCCAGATTAGATCCACTCGTAATCAACAACCTTGACATTGTCCGTAACGTCTCGCCTTTGTCGTAATGCTAACGTCGAGCCTTTTAAATAGACATCCCATATTACGGTCTTCCCCGTTGTGGATGGTAAAGTCGATGCCTTAAATATCCAGAATAGGTCTCTCCAATGCGGCCACAGTAAAGGGGAGAAGTTAAACTATCATCTGCTGTTCCTGTTGCAGTCGGGAATAATTTGACCAAGTTATCTTTTCCCTGTTCATTTCCGAATATTTTTTTTTCTTTTTAGTTCAGTTTTTTAGCTTTTGAAAAATATACCAACTAGACCACGGAGGTGCCCTGTCAGGGTACAGGTGATATCTAGTTATAACCAGAAACAGTGTAAGTGAATGCTGGTACTCAAAGACACGAAAACGTTAGCTGAGGATGCTATATGCTGAGAGTCAGAGAACCTGGACAAAAAAAAACGGATTTAAAATATCTAAATGTGTACATATAGATCTATGGAGGTAGATTATTTTATTGATATTTACTCTTGATGCTCTGAGCCAATGACATCACATGTGCATCCCAACACACATGCGCACACACACACGAACATACGCATGCACACACACATACACATACATACACACATACTATAAACACACAAATACACACACACACACACACAATATATATATATATATATATATATATATATATATATATATATATATACTCACACTACAGAAAACCCCCTTACCACACACACACACACACACATATATATATATAAAACATATATATATATATATATATATATATATATTTAATATACATAGAGCTTACACGTGATATAACCCAGTGTTTAAAAATACGGTGTTCCTATTTAACAGACACGGGATATAAACCGCAAAGAAGCAGGCGGTATTGAGGTAAGCCAATTGTTCATTTGTTGAGTTCCGGCCGCCATTGTTAACATCGAGTCGATTTTAGACATAGAGGGCGGCACGTGTGTGTACACCGATCGGTCGTACTACTTACAGCCATCAGAGGGCGCTCGTCGCCGACAAACACTGAAATTGTTGAAAATAATTCTTTATTGCCATTGATTGGCCGAGGCTCGAACTAATGAACATTTCTCGGATACGTGCGGGACGATCGATATCGGGCCAAACGGGGCCCCATTATACGACCGGTGTTGGGGCGGTTCTGTGTGGTTGACGTTTCGTCCCCCTCGATGGTCTCCCTCATATCGGCAGGATTGTGTGGATAGCAAATGGCCATCTTCGCCCTAAGGCAGTTATCTTCACGCTGGTCAATAGCTCGGAAAGAGGGGGAGGAGTCACGGGGACATTCGTGCCTCGCCAAATCGCCCGAAACACTTAAGGGCTATTTAGGCTGTTTTTGATCAATGTACGACTGTCGCATCGATTAGACACGAATCTGGAATGGAATCAAACCGAACAGAATTCTGTGACATATCTTTCAACATACACAACAGGAACTCCACAAAATACTAACTAACCCCATAACTTTACCTACCATCGTCCCACAACACACTCACTGATGCTACAACATACCGACCAACCTCCACAACACACTCACTGGTGCCACAACATACTGACCAACCTCCACAACAAACTCACTGGTGCCACAACATACTGTCCAACCTCCACAACACACTCACTGGTGCCACAACATACAGACCAACCTCCACAACACACTCACTGGTGCCACAACATACAGACCAACCTCCACAACACACTCACTGGTGCCACAACATACAGACCAACCTCCACAACACACTCACTGGTGCCACAACATACAGACCAACCTCCACAACACACTCACTGGTGCCACAACATACAGATTAACTCCGTGATACATTCACCAACCTTACACCCTACGGACAAACCTGATGGAAAATGGCTTCTCAAAGAGTTCAGATTATTTCTTTTGTTTGCATTCTTTTCCCCGTAACATTCATTACTTTCTACTTTAGGCCAGATCTGCCCTAAAACCCTTCACGACACAAACATTGCCGAGGTTTTGGACGTCTCAAGTTGCCATTTCTCATTGGCGCAAACCCCTCTCCAAGGACGACACGACTAGTCGTATGAGCCCTTCAATCAGAAGCCACAAATAATCCCGATACATACAGGCACGGCACTGATCCATGATGCATATCCTTATCGTACATCGTAAATACTGGACAGAGAGAAAACTGATCAATGTCTGCATTACAAGCCTCATCACCTATATACAATCGTATATATATATATATATATATATATATATATATATATATATGCGTTTACCCAGTCCTCAATATTTAAGCCATCAAATATACGCAGATTCCTCAACATCTATACACACGCATCAATGCCGACATTACGACATTAAACATTTACATACGATCCGCAACATTATTTATATATATATATATATATATATATATATATATATGCAAACATTTGACTTTAACACTGCCCTTAGTACTACCGCAAAATAACCCTCAACATCTATGCCTCATCCCTAATCTCCATGTTTATCCTCTAACACTAGGAATGGGCTCCAAACATCTCCATCGGCCAATCTAGATCCAATTCAAACATTCACTGAGCTTTCAATCCGGCCCTTTGTCGGGTCCTGTATACACCCTATCAAGCCCTCTAGCGAGTGTTCTGGCTAATACTAATCTGGGGCAATAATTTCTGTTACGTACTTCCGGTGGCAGGCCCTATGTTTAAGGTGACCGGAACATGTCGGACGAACTGACGTCATCAAAAATGCCCGTTGACAGCCGTTAACCGATTAACGATACTAGCTCCGCGCGCGGCCTCGCCTCCCCGCTGCACCGTCTCCGGGTGGAGTTCGAGTCGCTGATTCGGTGCTGAAATTGACAAATTTCTGCGCCATTTTTCTCTCGTCGAATTGTCAATTGACCCAATTTCGAGGGAGACCCCCGTCAGGGGGATTGGGGTTACTGGATGTCGAGGTCGGGGACAGCTTGGGGGGGGATAGGAAAGGGTGTTGTCTGCTGTTGTACAGAGAGAGAGAGAGGGAATTCAATTTTAAGTCGACAGTAAATAATAGATGTCGAAGGGGGGTGTTGTTTGTTGCTTGGAAGAGCTGAACTAAATAGAAGACGAGAGAATAGATTGAATAATAGATAGGGGAACAGCCAGACTGATAGATAGATAGTTAAATGGATCTACAAGGACGGATAGAGATTGCTCAGTAATGAACTATTTGTTCACTCTGTCACACTGAGTATAATACTTGTAATGCAATTTTGAATTCATGTTTCGCTTGTGAAATTAGATTTTTTATTGAATACTCAGTTATTTCAGTTCAACTCGACTCTGTGGGTCTTAAAGATATTAATGTTAGCATAAGTACTCACAAGTATACACAAATATACATTGTTTGGCGTTTCCACAGCATAGTTGGTAGTGTTGTTAGCTACCGACCTCTAGCACCCGGGTTCAAATATCGGCTGACTCATTCACTTTACTTGTCGATTGGGGCATTTAGTCTATCGCGTGCACAAACAATACAATAAAGTGCGCAACACACACGTACACACACACATACACACACACATACACACATTTATATATATATATATATATATATATATATATAAGCTCGTACGCGCGGAATTTAAATCTTTGAAGGTTATTTGGGCCTGTAGCACATATAACTAAAGGTTTAGATTAATAATTTAAAACAAATTTAATGAATAAACATCATAGTCCCAATCATAGCCTTTAACAATATCACATTTACTGCCGTTTAAGACTCTTTATCTGAGTTATTTTAATTATATATATATATATATATATATATATATATATATATATATATATTGTGTTGTGTGCATATCAATGCACACTTGCAATGACTTAACACCCACACACATGCATACGGACGCATATCCACGAGAGATGAGTTAACACAAATAGGGTAAAGAGAAGAAAGACACAACCTAATTCACTGTTCTATATTTACACCAATATTCAGACATAAAGACCATAAACGTGTAATAAACCAGCGCCGCAAACAATTCCATCATAACGTCATTTTCTTGGAATAAAAGACATTTCTCTATTCTTGTCATAATGGAACAGCTAAAAATAGACGGATTACGACAGGAAAATCAGCTCGGATTTGGGTTCCAGACTACATTGGTTGATATTGATGATTTTGATTTAATTTATGACACTTATATTCATCACTTCGGAAGACGATTCTAGTCGTATCCCGTCTGAAATGTAATTTATACAGATACTAGCCTGGAATGTTTATACAGTTATTACGGATGTATAGTTTTCAATTAATGTGTGTCCGCGTGTCTGTGCGCGTCCGCACGCCTACGCACATCTACGTGTGCATAATTTAGATGTATTAAACTATATTACATTATGTTACAGATATAAAACTTACAGTCTGTTACAGGCTATTGTAACCATTTATTATGAAAGTCTAAATATAACAAACGGTAAGCATAAATATTTACTACGAGATGTTTCATCCAATTCTATTAAAAATTATATTTTCCTTTCCCACAGTTAATTCTCTAATGTGCCTATTTCAGAATATTAATAGAAGTATAATTACTATTATTCTACGAGGATAATAATATTCCTTTTCGGTGTTTAATTATTCATAGATACATATTGGCAACAGAGAGAAAATATTACTCTTAAAGTGGCAATTAACACATTTTAGTTGCGACAACCCGGTATATGGTATTGTTACGATTCGCCATTACACCATGTAAGGTCGTGTAAAATCTTCCTGTTTCGTTCACGTTCCAAAAAGCTAAAAGGATATCAGCAAAAAATCATTCGATTGCAGGAAAGTAGATTACAAGTTCTAATATAAATTTGAAGGAACCTATTTCACGAATTACGACTAATAAAGGTAGAAGTTGCTAAACAGCTTCTCTTCTCCCCGCATACGACCTTGACCTGTTTTATCTTCGGAAACAGCTGTTTTTGATGAATTACGACCTGTGGCTGTATCTTGTTAGCTACAGCTGCTTGTTAGTGGGCTAACGGTGATGGTATTTTAGATGTTGCAACCCGATACGCTCAGTTACTTAATGGTAGAGAATGTTGTCGATTTTTGTCAGAGGTCAATCATATTGATCTAGGGATGTTTGTGTTCGATGCCGGAAGTGAACTTCTTTGTCATCAGATTTGGTATAATTGACACCTTCATCCTTCACCCATCAGACCCTTAATCTAAAGCAGATGTCGTGTGATGTTATGGGAATATATATATATATATATATATATATATATATATGTGTGTGTGTGTGTGTGTGTGTGTGTGTGTGTGTGTGTGTGTGTGTGTGTGTGTGTTTGGGTGTATATACCTGCGTGTGTGTGCTATGCTGTGTATGCACATTGTATGTTGCGTATGTGCGGAAGCTGAGAGAGAGGGGGGGGGAGATAGAGATCGGGGGGGTCTATAAAATAATATTAATACAAGTATAATTTATCTTTTTACTGTCTTGTCTAAGGCCAAGTCTTCCCGAAAACTGCCATGACAACAAGTTCCTGTTGACGGTTGACGACTGTTGAAGACTGCTGACAGCTGTTGTCCTTTTATCCTATTCCCGCCTGCTAAACCCTTACCAGTCGCCTAACAATAAACATATGTCCTCCATTGAGAACATATTTCAATTGACGGTGATACGTTCTTAAAATCTATGAAATATTACTCCAATAATTGGGCTAATAGATCTATAGGGATAAAGGATGATGTCCTGGTTGTGTTTCTGTTATGATGATAGGAGGACGAATGTAAAATACAATTAATGGCTTACTTCATGAAACAGTCGGAAGGGGGGACGAGGTTTTGGGCTTCTTTGTTTGTGAGCGAGCCCACTTACCAAACAGTCAGTTAGTTAGTCAGTCAGTCAGTCGGTCGGTCAATCATTCAATCGGTCAGTCAATCGGTAGGTCAATCAGTCAGTCAACCGGTCAGTCGGTCGGTCGGTCGGTCGGTCAGTCAGTCAGTGTGTTTGTTTATAAGGCAACCAACAAATCAGTCAATTACTTAGCCATTTCATAAATTGAACCGGATTTATTATTCTGATATCCGAGAAGACACACACGCATGCACGCACAAATACACACATACACATTAACAATTAACAATGATCCCTGTTACCGTGAATTGTTCTGCCATTAGCCGAAGATTCGCTTGCGAAATCGTGTGTCAAATTACATCAAACATGTTACTAATCCAACTAATCTTGATCGATCAATTAATATGTTATCAAAATGTCGATGTAAATTGTCTAGAAAACATACTACATCCCATTACACTATATTTGTTATTTATTTCTAATGGCGTACTTTGTTTCTCATAATAGGATGGTTCTTAAAACGTTCAACCTGCATATATTCAGATTGAAATCATTTGGAACATAACCGTACATTTGTAATCGAACAATAAACCACATATATTATCATACTTATTTTATGTAAAAATTATAAAGATAGATATTCTATGACAACTATTTTATTTACATGGTCAAAGTGGCCTTTATCTAGATTTTACGAACAACTGAGGATAACGCAAAAATATATATGGTCATATATTTACATATAGACAAAACACATATTAAATTAAATATTTACATAAACTATTTACATTTTCAATTAAATTTTTTTTAATCAATAGCATCTTCACTACTGGCATTCATTGTGTAAATTCCGACTATAATTAAACAATTTATTTTATTTTATTTCTTATTTAGTCAGCGTAAAAATACAAATCAGTATTTATCTCCCAGTATATCTCAAATGTTTACGTATCCAACTCCCTAAAAACAAGAGGGGCGCCTCCGTGGTTTAGCGGTAGCGTGTTGGATCACAGATCACTACCACCCGTGTTCGATTTTCGGCGTGGGCATATCTGTAGGTTGTTTCATCTTTGGCTTCGCTTCATTACCTTTGGAGATCCCTCGTCCCGTTTAGCCTACCTTGTACACAAAAGTGGCCGTAAAACATCAATCAATCATTATAACACGAGACGCTATTCACATAGAATACGGCATTGTTGCCTAGCAACGTGATTTAAAATATTCCAGCCAAGAAATAAAGCGGTTAATGTCCCACATCAAGTGCCCTGCCCCACATCAAATACCCTTGCATCAAACGCCTCATCCTACAATATATCACGCCTTTGATGACCATTACCCTCATCTGATGAATGCCCTCAAAGTGAACGAATCAAACAGTTGATTTATGATTCCCCCCTTTCTCCCCCGCTGTTGTTATGACGGTATTATGACAGTATTTTATTACTTTAATGCCATAATGACCAACAACGGAGTAAATATATGACATTCATTAGCCGGCTCAACTAATGTCACGTGTCCAATATGACGACATCATAACTATGACACAGTTGTTCGTTTACACACTAATACGTTGACATATTGCTGTCAGTCATAGATTAGTAATTTGTTTGTTTGTTTGTTTGTTTTTTCAGACAAAGGCTGCATATTGTTTTCTGGATAAACAGGTCGATGAACAGAAGAAAGGCTTAGACGAAATGGAAGTTCAGTGGGACATTAGACTTTGATAACGGGATCCAGAAAGGCTATCCAGAAGGAGGCTCGAACATCGTCTGACGTATCCAGGTGTTCAGCCATTGGTTCAAGAGACGAAGTAACCGGAGGCCGATGTCTCCGCCAGTCATGGAGCAGTATGTCACAGACTACATGAGGCCATTCCCTCTGGAGCGAGGCTTCCTGACTGACCTAAACGGCTCGTGGCAGTCCGAGAATCGGGATCCGTCCGACAACGGCTCGCAACTGGTCGACATGTGCGCCCTGCAGAGCGTCATGGATTCCGGAGGCGAGAACGGCACCCATTCGCACGACGCCATCCAGATCCTAGAGGACATCAAGTTCTACGTGCGACGCTACGTCAATCCTGGCGTGTGCGTGTTCGGGATCATCGGCAACGTGTTCAACCTGCTCGTGCTGACCCGGAGGCGGCTCCAGAGCACGATGGACTGCAGCATGGAGCGAGCTGCCCATCTCGGACTGATCATCCTCGCCATATCCGATATGCTCTACTGTCTGGTCACGTTGCCGACGGCTTTCCTCGCCCGCGGCCAGGTACTCTTCACCGAGGACCAGTTGCTGCTCATGTACATCCAGATGTATCAGCAGTGCTTTCAGAACATCTTCGTTCACACCAGCATCTGGCTGACGGTGATCATGGCCGCCGGCCGCTACGCCGCTATCTGCCGGCCGCTGCAGGCGCGCTACCTAGTGGGCATCAACGCCACCAGGGTGGCGGTCACGTCGACGTTCGTGCTGTGGACGCTGCTCGAGCTGCCCCGGTTCTGGTCGAGCGTCATCCTGCACGAGTTCGCCTGCCCGCGCGCGGGCGTCATCGGCGTCGGCCAGGCAGCCACGATCCGCTACTACATCGTCGATCTGGGACCGTTCCTGATGAACGCCACGCTGAAGATCACCTTCGACTACATCTGGTCGATCATGGGATTCTTCATCCCGATCAGCGTCCTGGCCTACTGCAACATCCACCTGATCCAGGCTCTGAGGGAGTCCTCTCGGGTACGGCAGCTGTACAGGGTCCACCCGCGGTCGACGACGCACGGCAGCCGGATAACGCCCACCCTGGTCGCCATCGTGTGTCTGCTCATCGTCTTCGTGTCGCCGTCCGAGTTCCTGCACTTCTACTTCTTCATCGT
This sequence comes from Paralvinella palmiformis, assembly GCA_025642065.1. Lineage (NCBI taxonomy): Eukaryota > Metazoa > Annelida > Polychaeta > Terebellida > Alvinellidae > Paralvinella > Paralvinella palmiformis. The sequence goes on along the minus strand of JAODUP010000065.1, from coordinate 930,783 downwards.
GAAGGGCAGCTCGGTGGAGCCGTTCAACTTCGCCATCGTCATCACGAACCTGCTCCAGAGTCTGAATTTCTCTTGCAACTTCGTCCTATACTGCCTCGTCAACGTGCACTTCCGCGAGACGTGCAAGGATCTCGTCTACTGCAAGGCCTGCCGCCGCACTTACAGCCGCGTGGAGCGGCGCACCGGCGCGTCCGCGCACAACGTCCTCTCGACCAAGGCCTCCTTCTTGGCCCAATCCAGCTTCGAGACGGTCATCTGACATCAGCTCTCCACGCCGCTGCCATCCAGCAAGCTCCATCTGGCCCGATGCCACCAGGCGGCGCTGCTCTGCAAGAAGTCGTCGTCGTCGCGGTCGCGTCACGACACGCTCGTCCGGATGCAGTTAGTGGGAAAGTCACGTGCCAACGGCCGAAAACTTGAGACTATTATATGATAGCTAGATGAGCCTTTGTTCTATATCAAACATCAAGCAGCCTCGTCGATTACCGGTTAATTCGAAATCAAAGGCCGACCTTTGTGCGGCCGATTAACAACAAGGTCACGGTCACAGTTTATTCGTGTGGCCACGTGATGCGTGTCTTTGTATTACCATTTACTGTTGTCTTGTATCACTAGTTACATGTTACGATTGTGCATTGTTTTTACGTTATGCGCAAGTTTCGCTTATTATGATTTTCGGGTTACAGATTGCCTTCATCACGCCATAGAGTGGTGCCACGTGACACAGCATCTGCGTTGTAATGGCTGATATTCACACCTAGATTTGTTGCTAGACACCTGACCCAATAGGTAACGAGCTGCGGGTGGGCGGGGGGGGACAATTTTAATAACTTTCTAGTTTAGTGAAATATTACATCATTTCTCGGCGCATGCGCAGAAAATACATATTTGCGCGTTGCCATTCTGTCACGTTAAGCTGGATGTTGCAAGACTGCGCATCAATCAGCTTCTTTAAAGGTCTGCATCTCGAGGCTATCGCGTGCTGATGCTTTTGGCCCGAGTGTGGTCGGTCCGGAATCGAAACCGAGATAGCATCAAAGGCAAGGATTCGTCGTCGATAGTGTCGCCATCTCTTGGGGGTGCGTTTCGTGACGCGGCTCACCTCCCATCGGGCGATAAGTGAATAGCTTAGCTCGCGAAAGCATTACAACCAAATTCCGAAGTGCCATACGGCAAGAATATTACCGCTAATGGATTTAATAACCTCCCTCAGCTCAGCAGCCGGCTAGCCATTGTTGTCCTTGACCTTGACGGTACGCGTCACGTGTCCATTATCTCGTTCTATGGGAGTTGGCGTGATAAGTAAAGGACTGGTTTATCTCTCGGACCGCGAGGGGTCGCAATGGTCTCGGAATTCGCCGAACGAAAGTTACACCCTCCTCCTCCTCCTCAGGGAATGCGCTGGTAAAAAAGGGGATTGTGGGACAACGAGGACTTACTCGGGGCTACGCCACCGTCGCGTTATATCAGCAACGGGGCCTAGGTCACGGATAGTTTATCCCATTTGTTGATGTCGGTTGGCAAATGTTAGGTGCCGCGTTAGCTCGGGGGCATGATGGGTGATGGAAGTGTACCAACTGGAATTCTGAATGCATGTGTACAACGATCGTCTGTATGTATTTACGGTACGCTCGGCTGCACAGGACCAGCTGTCATTCATCAGTCCACGTAGAGGAATTAATTATGCAAATTAGTCATTTTATATATATATATATATATATATATATATATATGGGTAGCTCATGCCAATAACACCTCGAGGTTATATCTCTTTCTCTGTACACTTCATGTTGTGTCATAGCCTCTTCCGTATCTCGTTTTATGACTAAGATCGTATGTCGTTGTTATAGATGTTGTTCACTATAATAACAATGAAACCAACAACACTTGCAACAACAAAAACAACAGCAACAATATAGCATCCTTACTAGCAGGAGCCCGTTTAGTTGCACTGTAATGTGAAACGTCCCATCTGGGCCATCTAAAACTAACTGATGGATAGTAAGTATCTACACCCCCCACCCCCCACCCCCCGCAATGAGCCTCGAATGACTAAACGTTTAATCTCCTCCTGTGTGTTGACATTGCCACAGACAACGTTATACAAAGCTTATACAACAGACCCCGGTATTCTCCACTTGAGTACACCTAGTATACGTATTGCGTTGACTATGTACATGCTGTGATATTATTCAATTGACTGAACTCTATGGCGTGATACGATTGAACTGGTTGAATGGTTTATAGGGCGTGATGAGTCGGTGGGTGATCATATTCGGGGCGTGATAGTATATTCTGTAGGAAATGGTGGAACAGCGTGTAGTGTGATTCTATGTGGGGCTGTATTTATTATACCGCCTGATATATATATATATATATATATATATATATGCGTATTTACTCAGGCCTTGGTCGTCTTAAGAGGTTCGATCAATAGCTATTTGTATGCGAGCTCAAATCAACGAATAATAAACTATTTGGGCATGTTTTTGTAAAACATGTCTCTTATTAAAATGGCCAATGTTATATTATGTGTGGCGTTCTCTTAGTACTGGCCTCGTGACCGTATTAGACGATTAAAGCTTTATCTCACGTCATATAACCAGCATACCTTCACCTATTCCAGCTGTTAATGTTTTGATGGCATATCTTATGTGTCTTATGTGTATTGATATCAGACTAAGGCCACAATATCAATTCATTATGTGCACCTGCGCGATAATGAATGTACGCTGTTTGTATGCGAGAGATGTGTCGGTGGTGACTAGGTATGACTGCGTCTGCGCCTGCACAAGTTTGTATGAGCGTACATCGACATATTAATATAAAGATCAAATAACGGGTACGTGATTTGAGTTTATTTCACTGCGCAACCAACCACAACAGCCGTTGGCAAAGTGCAGACAAAACAAATGCAAAGTGCCTCGTGATTGGCTGATGATAATCGCCTCGCTCATTCTCTCCAGCGAAACAAAATGGCCTCTCGGAAAAAGAACAAACAAGCCATTATAGAAAAGGGCATTTATTTGTGTCAGTTATTGGATGTGGCCATTGTCGAACTAAAAGTTACTATTGTTTTGTCAGTACCTCACTAACGTAATTACTTGTTGGTTTGTTCTGCGATATTGTACAAATCATGTGGCATATTTCAGATGTACAATATAAATATTATATTATCGTTCTGTCTGTGTCAAAGCGTAATTTATATTTATATATAATGTTATTTAGATTTAAATGATGTAAATGTACAAATATAATGGCATTTTGTACAGAATAACTATTTTGTGTACGCGATCAGTTTCCATAGGGTAAATGAGAACTTGCGGCCTTGGGAGACAATACACACTGAGTTGATATGCTTTACCATGAAACATGTCACGCCTGTTTGTGGATGACGCGTAACTGAGCACCTGTGTACATGTCTGTTTTTGCATCTGTGAGGCACGTTTTCATGTTGTGTGTGTGTGTGTGTGCGTGCGTGTGTGCGTGCGTGTGTATACCGGGACGTGTGCCTGTCGACCTTTCTGTCTGTCTGTCTGTCTCCCTGTCCGTTTGTCTGCTTGCAGCATCCTAGCCAATTGTATGTACCATCTCTCTACTAAAACATTCCACGATCGTTATGGCTTACAGGGTTTAGATTTTATAAGCGGTTCAGTTATTGTTAGATATATTTTGTACCATCTTACTCATCAATCATCAACCGATCCTCATCGTATTGATTTAGCAATGTTCCAGCATCCGTGTCGTTACACACTCGACGTACGCTGTTCGCGTTTTATGTCAAATGAAAGTTGGTATGATGTTCTTGTTGATGCAATAAAATTACTTGATCGTACATTGACCGGGCTTCGTCTTGTTGTTGTGGTTGTTCTGCATCAGCTGGTCGCTCTAGCATTAATGACCTAGGTCCATATCTGAAAGGATACTGTTCTCTAGCTCACTCTACTATTACATATGTCCCCAGATCTGACCAGTGCCGATGATATAGACAACTCGTGTTTCTCATTACATTTTATGGCTTTCAAATACAATCGATTTTCTGTTATGCCGTCATCAAATTACCAGGAATTCGAGTAAATGGACTCAACAAAGTGTTTCTTCTTAAACCAGGCACGTCTGTGGTCTAGTTGGTATCATAGAGCACTACCCCCCTGAGTTCGAATCTCGGCGTGGGCATATCCGAAGGCTATTTCATCTTTCACTTCGCTTCATTCCCTTTGGGCATCGTTCGACCCATTTACCCTACCATGTGCACAAACGTGGCCGTAAAACAACAACCCATCATCACCTGAAATCTGCGAAAATGGTCAACGATTCTTATCGTAATGATGTTTAGAGCATTTACCAGCAAATCTTCCTTCGTTTAAGTAATCAGAAACCAATCTTACGTTAAATCTATTAAACCGAACTAGTTATATACTACAGTGTATTGTGGGTTAACCTTATCAAGTGGATGGACCTCGCAGGTCTAATGAGCTATACGTTTTTTACTCAGTTTTGAGTACATCTGAAGACGCCACGATAGCGGTACAATTAAATAAGGTGACTTCGACAATATACCAGCATAAAAACTGTTACATCTGATAAACGTCATCATGAAAATTTTCGCGTTGGATCACAGATCTCTACCACCTGAATTCGAATCGCCGATTGGGTATATCTCAAGGGTATTTCATCTTTGAGTTCGCTTCATTACCTTTTGGAGGTCGCTCGGCCCATTTTGCCTACCGTGTGCACAACATTGGCCGTAAAACATCAATCACCATCATCATCATCATCTCATAACGCCATGTCTTGCAGCAGTCTCCTTCATCCCAAAGATGACAAACAACAAAAGAGATTTAAAAATTGTAAAATTAATATATATAAAAAAAAACAATGAAGCAATCATCCTCACCACGTCATTTAGTTTGCGAGAAGCCACCATATAGCTCGTGTTTGGTGCTGCTCGGCTCCCGTAAGAAAGTACGCGCACTTATCTCGTTTGAGGCTGTACTTATTTTTATCTTTAGCTATATTCAGCACAGGTAACATGCCGGCTTGCACGTAAAATGGCGTTGATCGGATTTCGAATCGCATTTTTTCAATCGGCAACATCCCCAGAAAAATAACGGCACCTTGTTTACAACTAATCAGGACGTCTTGGATAATTATGAGATGAAACTGAAAGTAAAAGAATACGAAATATGGACAAAGTACTCATCAGGTATTTCTTTTAATCTGGGGGAGAAACTAACTTCATTTCCTCAACGGCTAAAAAAGTACGGCGAGAACCTCCAACTTTAGGTGATATTTCTTTTTAAAAGGAAAACCGATGAGTTTCTGGGTTTGGTGACGTGAACAAGAAAATGAATAATTGCGACTTCTTTTCTTCAGCGCTATGCCTTGCCTTCGGATTTTGTTAATCACAACTGGATAGATCTCGGTAACAAATGTACTCATCGGTGGCTGATATGATAGAGAAATGTTGGTGACATAAAAGAGAAGAGCTAAACCGTGCTGATGGGAAATGGGAATAAAAACGACACAGATCAGTTACTAAGTGCTGTAGCTTATTGAAGCCAGTAATTAATGCGATTAATCATTATGCGTTTAGAGCTAGTTCGCCGATGCTCTGACGTTTTTGGGCTATCATTTCTGTTGGTTGAAAAATCGGGATGTTTCCTTCTACTGTTTTATTCAAGTCCTGAGAAATTCAGGTTATGCTGCGATTGTAGGATGTTTCATCTGATAAATATATAGCAGTCTTTCGGTCAGATATCCTAGGCGTGGTCAGCGTCCAGGCTAAACGAAGCATTCGCTCACTCATTCACCGACTCAATAACACACCCACTCACTCACTTACTGACTCGATCCCGCAATCCCCGCACCCCGTCAAATGATCACGAATAGGGTCATAATCTAGAGTTGGATAGAAAATAAGATTGCAATATAAGAAATAGGATAGATATAAAATAAGACATACAACTGATAGCAACCAGTTGTCTTTGTATGTTTCTAACAAGCCATTTGACATTATTGAAAAACCTAATCTGAGAAACACAGAGATTATCATGTCAAGATTACGGTATGTGAATGTCACTCGAGATCGAGCTGAAACAATGATCAAAGACGATGTCAAATGTCGTTAACTTCTAGTACGTCATATTATAAACAGTAAACAGCTGAAGTGTTTCGGTCAAAGGTCACTCGGAAAATTGTCCTTCATTTAAGGTCAGCAACTGGTAAACAAGAACAATAACGAATAGTAATTATAATGATCGTAAAATGGTGTTTCTATATCTGTTGTTAAATCATTTGAGTTAGCCAAAACATGAGAAGTTCCATCCAACTTTGTGAATATATAATACATCATAATAATGCAACAGGCGGAATAATAATAATAATAATAATAATAATAATAACAATGTTACTACTGAGAGCTCTACTAACGCAGCCGTTAGAAGGGTGTCCTGTAAACTTCCAGGTCTGAGTTCAAATCCGACTGACACCTGTCTTTAAGGACTGTTTCCCAGAGTTCAGTGGCCTCTCTGTCATATATCACTAGTGATGTGATCAGCGTCAAAGATCAATAAAGATTCCACCCTATATATATATATATATCCTTATATATATATATATATGTGTGTGTGTGTGTGTGTGTGTGTGTGTGTTGTGTGTGTGTGTGTGTGTGTGTGTGTGTGTGTGTGTGTGGTGTGTGTGTGTAACCTGCTGTTCACGCCACCTGTCTGGAAGCGTCACACCTGCTATAAAACGCCACCTTTCCAAATGTAAGTCCCATTCAAACTGACTTGTCTATACGTATATATAAATGGTTAATGCGGAGGGTGATACCTGTTAGATCAGTGGCCAATGTAGTTACGTCTATCCTTCTTTCTATTCATGCCTTTGCGCGATATTAGAAAATATTTAATTGATAGATAATAATAGACTGAAAATGACATGCCTATGGAAAAGGCTGTCAAATTTAAATTTACTATTTAGGTGTCACATAATGGGTTAAATGTATTATATGTAAATGTAATTTTCTTTCTCGTTTAGAATATTTCCTCAATATTACGATTCGACCAGTGACAAATTCATTGAATAAGCGTAATGTAATTAGACCATGATGTAATCATGGACAATAGTAGTCAAATGAATGATTAATGTTAAATACTTTCACCAAAATAATATTTCCATAAATCAAGTAAGGATCAATTACAACCAAATGCCAAACTCTAAGAATATGTTTTATTTCCTTAATTGTAGATAGGACTCCGGGTATTTTTGGTTTTATATAGGACAAATGATCCTTCTAGGTAGATGTTCGTCCATGTAAGTACAAAGAAAAATAATTATATAAAAACACGATTTGTTAAAAAGTGAGCAAATGTTTATAGAGTTTGACAAAAATGAGACAGAGTTTCAAAAACAGCACGGATTTTAATTGTTGTTTTCTTCTCTGCTTCAATGAATGGACACAGAGAAGGTTTCCGTTTAAATTGTAATGTTCCATATTAACTTGACTCTTGGTAGGTGATTTGGGCTTTTTATTTTGATTGAAATAAAGTAAATTAATAATTCAAGTTTAAAACCTATCCCATAAATGCAAACAATGTAACCTTCCAAATTTACTAAAATGGTATTAAATGACCAAATAACTTGCAAACTATTATATATATATATATATATATATATATATATATATATATATATTATATATATATATATATATATATATATATATATATATAGTTTACATGAAACATATTGTGGCTAATTATGTCAAAGGCTTTCATAGATCACCAAACATACCTCGTGTAATTTTAGAATTTGGCTCTAAATGCAAGGGATCTTGTGCACTAACTGGCTGATCTGGCTAATGAATATAATATTCTAATGTGCCTTGACGTTTACCTCTTGCCATAGAATTTGTCTCTTGCTTAATAAATAATACATTTTGGTTATCATAAAATTTGTGTGTTTGTCAATTTCTGCGTTGAATAAAATTACAGTACGTGGTTAGTTATATGAAATACATATAGTATACATATGAAATACATATAGAGTCATTAATTGGTCCCAAAATGTAACCAGATTTAAACCAGACATGTAAATATTCTATCTTATCGACATATTTTATTGTACATACATTTTTAATATTTGTAATGTGTTTCGTTGTATTTTAAATTATCTGTTAGCTTCTGTTATCTTATATTATTAATTACTTTGTGTATTTCGCATCCTTTTGTTATGATGTAGCTGATGCGGCTGAGTGACGTAACTCTAGATAAGTGACTTAGAGGAGAATGTGATGTAGATCGAAACAGAAGGTGAGGTATTGCTGTACTTGTATTAGACACAGAAGGACAGTTACCGAGTTGGGGACAATAATATCAGCAACATGTTATTATTCCGATATTACTCTATATCCATATTTTATAGACATAAAGGTCAATCATCATTAGGTTCAATAATAAGAGTGTTTACTCCTGGTCCTCCATCACCATTAACAATGAATGCTGATATAATGTTAATTAATTATACCAAGATGTAGGATGTTAAGACGAGCACATTTATAGTCTATGTGAGCACATTTGGAGTACTTTGTTTTGTGGTTTTGTCCGTAAAGATGCTAGATTTACTGGTGTTATTGACTTACATCCGACGAGGCAGATACCGGTAACTCAGGTTATTTACCAAATCAACTGAGTTAAGAGAATGACGGGGGGGGGTGTACGGGGTAATGAATTTTTATCTCTTTAAATTTTTGGGGTTTTCTCCAAATTCCAGAAATAAAGCGAATCCAAAAAAGTCTGGTTTGCAACTTGTTGAATTCGGTTTTATTTAAATGGTAAATTTATTTGTATCAGATATAATCAACTTTTTCTTTATTCAAATAAAATTTATAGTATTTATTAAAGAGATTTATTTAGATGAGATGTATTTGATTTATATTTAATCAAATAACGTAAGTATAACTCATTCTTGCGCCATTGTTCGAGGCGTATAATATAAAATAAGGTACTTATTAGAATACGTTATGACTGCATTTTTCAATCGTATTATTATTCACCAAAAAATAAGTGCATTATGATGCTCTACATAGATCGTGATTGTCTGTCCGTACTAATATAGGTTAAAATGACAATTTCGTGGGCTAACTTAATTTAATGATTTATTGTGTGAGTATTGAACAGTTTATTTTAAATCTATCAGTAAGAACCACCCCTCTAAACTAAATGTTGAATAACACCCGCAGGGGGGTGTACCATAAAGACAATTAGATGATTTGTGACAAACACTCGATTGGCCAAACAACTGAATACTGCAGCGAACAGCTGACTACTGAAGCTAACAGCTGACAACTGCAGCTAACAGCTCATATATCCAGTAAGATTTCTTCATGTCGACTAATACAGATAGTCTCTAGAGGCTTTTAGTAAATAGGCATCTTGATGACCTCATAGCCAACCTGATTGTGCCGAACATAAAATAACAAGTAGAGGTGCTGTCTATTACATCACAAGTAAACATAATAATAATAATAATAATAATAATAATAATAAAAAAAATAATAATAATAATAATAATAATAACAACAACAACAATAATCTATTCTTAATATAATGCCTTTTCTACTAGAAAAGACTTAAAGTGTCCCTACCGTTATGCTTCAAATTAAATATATGACTAGATGACCTCAGTTTTCGAGATGACTTATTACTGGATACGAGTTCACGCAGCTATTCAACATTTCATTAATTCAAAAATATGGATTATCTTTAAGATATCTTTCCAGATAGCAATACAACGACATATAACATTTTTTACTGAGAAATGCCTTCTGCTCATTCGTCACTGCACGGGTATGCACAGGCGCGCGCTCGAGAGCGTGATTGTGCGTGTGTGTCTATTTGTGTATGCGTGTGAATGCGTGTCTGTGTGTGCAGAGGTTACTATTAAGTAGAAAGCTTTTACATGGTACTCAGAACACTTGTCATGTATATAAAACAAAGAACCATTTTTTTACTTATAAGTGAACTAGTTCTGTTCAAAGATATTCTGTAAGTGACCTCGTTACTCTATATCAAGAGGTCAAGTGGTCAGTTTGAAAGGAGGTTAACTGTTAGAATGGCAACAAGTGGTTGATATATGTAGGTTAATTCTCGGTAAATACCAGTGACCAATTTTCTGTTGATGCTAATTTGTTTATATTTACAATAATATCTAGCCCCCTTCTAAAAAAAGACATACGTTACAAAAGTATATTTATAAATATTAATACATATATTAATATTTATAAATATTTATAAATATTCATATATATCTCAGAAGACTACCAGGACGCCTCCATGACCTAACTGGTAGCGCGGTTTGCCACAGTTCTATATCACCTGGGTACAAACCCTGGACGGGCTATATCAGAAGGGTGTTTCGTCTTTCACTTCGCCTCATTACCTTTGTCGCTCGGTCCATTTAGCCTACTTTGTGCACAAAAGTGGTCGTAAGACAAACAACGTTTACCTTTTTATTCAGAAGACTATCATTGTTTAAGAAAACACAGATGTAGTTCACCTAAAAGCGTTGGTTTATTTACTCGAATTTCTGGTAATGAAGCGAAGTCAAAGATGAAACACCCTTCAGATATGCCCACGCCGAGATTCGAACACGATTGATAATTTCAACTAAAGGCTTAATGTATATATAGTATTTCTTGTGTCTTAAAATGGATCCATATGGTATCCTAGACTTTACCCAGATTAAGGAGTTTTCCTTAAAACCGAAAGAAAGTTATAAATGCTTCAGGCGTGTTGGCTAGTCTACTAGATCAAAGGCTAATAGATTGACCTATTTTTAACCTTTTTAGATATTATAGCAAGATTAATGCAGCCGCAGAGTTCTTTTATCTTTTTGCGATTAGATATAACACGAGGATTTTTCGTATCATCTTCCTTATCCGACAAACATCTTCAACAACCTGGTGGTTGTTTTAAATACAATGGAATTCCTCAAGCGGCGGCCATTGACTTTTATCAGTGACATACATGTAGGTCGTTTCAAACATAAATAGATATGTAGGGAGATAGATGGCACAAAAGAGCGGCAAACGTTTCATGTTTCATTATAATAAACATCTCTATGAAATATTTCCGTGTGAAAAATCTGATAGAACACAGATCAGACGTCATGGGATATATATATATATATATATATATATATATATATATATATATATATTAACGCACACACAAACTCTCTCTGTCTCTGTGTTTGTTGTGTGTGTGTGTGTGTGTGTGTGTGTGTGTGTGTGTGTGTGTGTGTGTGTGTGTGTGTGTGTGTGTGTGTGTGTGTGTGTGTGTGTGTGTGTGTGTGTGTGTGTGTGTTATGCGTGTTACAGTAAAGGAGGAAACTGTTTGGTTACAAAACTCTTAACAAGTTGGCCAAGTCTATATCAATCCATATCTATAAAAATAATATTATGCTTAGCATAAGGCCAAATACTCCAAATACTCATTTTCTCAAAGAGAGCCTACTTGGCATAACTGGTAGCGCTGTTAGCCACAGATTTATATCACTTGGGTTCAAACGCCGGCGGTCGATATCAGCAGGATGTTTCATCTTTCACTTCTCCTGAAGTCAACCGGTCCATACGGCCTACCGCGTGGACGAAAGTGTCAGTGATGTTTGTTGAATGAATACAGTCAACTAGAAAACAGTTTTAAACGGGAGATAGGCGATATTAAATAACAAAAGTGGATACTACGAAAGTGAGTCGGATATTTGAGATGAAAACTCGGTATTTAACAACATTGTAGAAACTATAGGATAAATAATATAAACATTCCACAAACACTTTAAATCATCACATCTTCTGATTCGCTATGACCATTGAACGTATCTGGTCAATCTTAGTAACATCATTTATCTCTAGTTTTCGTAATTCTAATCAACTGATCTATTTGTAATCCTGTATCACCCTTTTATGTTTTTCATACTAAAGCACGTTTAAACACGATATAGTTTATACATTCCTATATAGATATTGATATGAATAAAAGGGCGCTTCCATGGCCTGACTGGTAGCCCGGTTGGCCACAGATCGGTGGTACCTGGGTTTAAACCCAGACCGGGCTATGTCAGAAGGGTGTTTCATCTATCACTTCGCCTCGTTACCTTTGCTGGTCGCTCGACCCATTCACCCTGTCTTGTGCCCCAAATTGGCCGTAAAACAGCAACATTTTGTTATATAAATAAAATATATTTTAACATCTTTAAATAATAAAACAAACATCCTGCCAACTGTAATACATCTACTATTGTTAGTGAACAAACTGGTAAATAAAAATACCACAACACTGATTTGAACAGAATTATATCCGATAGCTTTAAGAATCAATTATCTAATCTGACGATCTCCAAATAGAGAGACGTGTCTCGGCATTCGCCAGTCTTTAGTCAACACAGATCTAGGACAACGAATGATGGTTGCCTAATTTTCCGAAGATCTCTAAGTCGGTCAACAAACTGACTAAAGCTGAACGAGCTCATTTCCCGCCGCATCACCGACTCCCGTCTAGGTGACGCCACTCTCGGTAAATGTCGCTCCGAAGATGGCGAGGCGGCGTGCGACGGAATGCGACGCGCGATCCGGTTAAACGGAGACCGGATTGTTGAGATAAGTCCATCCTGTCTGTCTGAGAAGATAAGTGTCTTAGATGGGGAATTTATCGCTCGGTCAGAACGGATTTGATCGACGATAGAAGGACTTCTTTCCGACGGTGAGAATAAAGGCTGAGGAAAAACTCTCCTACCGACACCTAATAGGACTTTACCGGTATTGGTTCCCACTGATGGTCCTTTTCCTATCATTCTTCCTATCACTCTTTCTGTTGTTATTTCAGTTATAATACACCCCCACCCCCCCGCATCGCAAACTACTGTCTTTATATCTTCCTTTGTCTCAGTCATCTCTTTGTCTTATTTTCAAAATGTTGTCATTGAGGGTGAACATAGAAAGAGAAAATGGGGATAGGGACTGTGCGTGCGTGCGTGCGTTCGTGCGTGTGTGCGTGTGTGCGTGTGTGCGTGTGTGCGTGCGTGCGTGTGTGCGTGCGTGCGTGCGTGTGTGCGTGCGTGCGTGAGTGAGAGTGTTTTTTTTTAGGGTACATATAAAGAGGCAACAGGCACAGAGCATCAACATATCTAAACATCCTTCGAGACCTACCTCCATAAATCTAAAACTGTACATACATTAATCTAAAAATAAAATGTTCCATACCTCCAAATATTGATAGATGTGTGCGTATACCGTATAGCATGTGTCTGGTCTACTCATCAGCCTGTGGGAACCAGCTAATTCGCTTTTCGTACGCGACAAATATGTCACGCCCACAGGAAAGCGGCTACATGCAGGCTACGTACAAAAAGCGGAAGCACGTAAAAAACATACCTTTTGATACCACAGCTCGCAGCAAACACGTGCGTGTGTTTCAATGGTGACTTGCTACATACATATCATAAACTATTTTGACACCACAGTTTACATTCAAGAGTAATTTTCTGTGGTCCAAAAGAAACCTGTATATAAAACATTTCGACACCTCAGATGCTGACCTCAGCTTTATTCTGGGTTCGAATAACTAAATAAATCCTACGTATATGAACCATGTATCATACACGTCCGATTAGTCTGGCGTCGAAGTTCTTCTCTAACCTAAGTGAAAATCTAAGCCTTATATATACCCTCAGCGTGTTAACAAACATTACAGTTTGTTCATAACAAGATAATGTACACTAACGGGAGATTGACTAAAAATATACAAAAATGTAAATAAGAATAAGTGCAGGTGCAAATAATTAACAAGCTTCACAGTACAATAACTAATAAAACATTATGATTGGAACAAGATATAGATATATTTACTGCACATTAAATTTGTACATGTCACTTTTAGCACTTTAAACATTTAATTCACCAGCAAAAATACATTCGGAGAAAAGCTTAGCAAGCTATAATTTGATGCTAACCATACTATATAGCTCTGTATCATAAATCCGACATTTTTTTATAAACTCAAATCTGACCCGGCGATAACTGATCTCTCAAGCTTCCCACCATTGATGTTCCGCAAATCATGTAAGTGGTCTACAATTTACCACACAATCCAAAACACAATAAAAAACAAACAATTAAAAATACAAATAATTCATACTATCGAATTGGCCATTATAATATATATATATATATATATATATATATATATATATATATATATATATATATATATAAGAAGAAAGTAAGAGAGAGAAAGATAGAAAAAAGAAGAGTAGGAACAAATATAGGGAAGTTCCTTCTCTAAGAGATTATTTCAATGTTAAAATTCTAAGATCTTTAGGATACAAATATGTATTATATATATATATATATATATATATATATATATATATATATATATATATATATATATATATATATATATATGGTAAATAGACAGATAACACCTGTCCGCGTCATATATCCAAATATAAGAGAGTGAGTAATTAATAAGAAGTGAAGCGTAGGTTATATTTATTATCCAGTTCTTTATACTAAACAAAAGATGCCATTTTGATTATACAATTGATTGGAGATAATCTATTTATTCAGTGGAATATCATAGATAAGAATGTTTTGTTTCGGATTATATCTTGAATACGAAACCTAATTCCAATAGATACTTTGGCGTCTAATATCCTGACTTGTCTCTTTACTTCTATCTCAAATCATTAACGACAATCAATAACTTCCATTCTGCACGAAATTTATTTTAAAAAAAACATGATTCAACCAATGTGCTCGCACGCGCACACGCGCGTGTGTGTATGTGTGTTATAGGATGCAAATATATGGTGGCACTGACTCAGGACATCAAAGCCTAAACATTTTTAGAACAGATTAAAAACTTTCAAGAGACCACGCATTTCTAATATCTACGGGCAACCAATTCCACAAACTGGGAGCTGCAACACTAGATGCGCAATCACCATATGGCTTGAGCCGAGACACTGGCACCTGCAATATGATCTGTGTTTTCGGGACGACCTTCTAATGGACACCAGTTGTAAAATGATTTAAGGGCCATACAAATTACATACAAAGCCGAGGGCCTCCTGTGTCTATAATAATAATAATAATAATAATAATAATAATAATAATAATAATAATAATGATAAACAACAATTTCTGTATCTCGATTTTTAAAAGAAGTTAAAGTTGTAAATTACCAGCCATACAAATAGAAATAGAAATACATTAATTTTGTCAGTTTAAACTACCTAATAATGTGTAATGCAGTCACACCAAACTGAGTGTGTGTGTGTGTGTGTGTGTGTGTGTGTGTCTAGCTATCCTTCTTCATATACACACACACACACACACACACACACACCGCTTTTATACGTAGCCTGCATGTAGCCGCTTTCCAGTGAGCGTGACATATTTGTCGCGTACGAAAAGCGGATTAGCTGGGCCCCACAGGCTGATGAGTAGACCAGACACATGTATAGGTCTGTGTATACATGTATAGATATGTGTGGAGGTGTTTAGATTGATACAATCTATACTTAGATTGATATATGAATAGTTGTGTATGTGTATACATTTGAGAAGGTATAGGTCTCAACGGATGTTTCGATTTTGATGTTCTAAGCCAGTGTCACTATATATGTATCCTAAAACACACACACACACACACACACACACACACACACACACACACACTAGATAGAGAGAGAGAGAGAGAGAGAGAGAGAGAGAGAGAGAGAGAGAAGAGAGAACGTAGTGATGGCCAATGATGTGGGAAAACAGGTCATTACGATGTCCAAGTTAACCTGTTATAAACAAGTTATATATTTAAATCATACAATGTTATATTGTATTAACACCGCATTTTTTATTAAAATATTAGTACTCCTTAATAATATTTATATACAGATTGTTCCCTGTTAGACACCGCTAGCTTATCAAACAAACGAAGCCAGCTCCTATACATCAGGGGATGTGGAGTTGTCAGCGTTTGGTGATTGATCACTACTTTAAATAGGTTTACTGCACGGTATAACAACTTTCACATAATTATAAACAATAATCTGGTCTATGAAGAGTGAGGCCATTATGGAATATTATAATCTGATCATAATTAGTCTGTTATACCGAGTCCGTGTAGTCAGCTCGTTAACTGTCTGTTATCTACACTTAGATAATGGAGTTTAGTGAACATCTGTGACGTCCGTCACCTATGTTATGTGCACACACACACACACACACACACACACACACACACACACACACCGTCTCTCTCTCTCTCTCTCTCTCTCTCTCGCTGCACTCTCTCAAATAAGGTCCAAATTTGTGTAAGAAAAAATGGGTCCTTTAGTTAATTGTGCGAAAGCCTTTTGGTATCAACATCTCAGAACTGATGGCAAAATTCAGCAAACATTAAATTAGTTTTTCTGATTTTTATACTTCTGACTATTGGTACGACTAAAGTTGACATTTGCATGGGAAAGTTCGGCTGAATAAGCCAATCACAGTTAATTGTGGAATTGAATGTTTATAATGGGGACTAGATTTAATGAAAAAACCATTGTCATTGGGTTATTGCCTCAGCTTTACTCTTAAGAAAAGCACGTGGGAGTGTCGTTTCAATATCAACAATAATCCATGTGGTGAGTAATGCCAATTTAGATACCACGCTTACTATCCAATGGTAGGTGTTTTAGATAAATTAACATATGACATGGAAAGGTATAATATTATTGTATTATGTTGTTACACGTCACATGTATGTAACCTTTAATACGTTATCAGCATAAAAAGGCTAATTTCTGGATCAATTTCTGTATTGTGGAGACGTGGATGTTGGGCTGTTTTCCGCCAAAATTAACGCATGGTCATCCGTATAGAAGGGCGGATCAGGGTGAGTGATTGGACTAAATTATAAGGCGGATCCTAGTCCGGGGTGTCTTCAATTGTGTCCAGTATTAAAAACAAATAATTTTGGTAGATCTAGATCTGTAGATTTAGGCTTTTAATGTGTATAGTGGTACTAATGAAACCGGACCTCTCTTATTATATGTTACATGTCCCAAGATGAAGGAAAATAAAACCCAGAAAGGGTATTTTGTGCAATTTGTAAATGCAGAATAACATCATGTAATCTGTATGAATTTAATAAATAAGGTTTACATTAGGATCCTTTTTGGAATAACATTCAAACAGGTGTTTAGACTATATGACATTGACATATTTATAAGTTGTTATTAATTATCTTTAATGGATACGTTGTTTAATGTATAGGCAAGATAAGTTTTGAAACAATGGGATGAAATGATCACACTTGTGCGACTTGAACCAATTTGAATTTGTTGACGGTAATTGGTGTTATAATTAGATATTTCACATAATACGGAATTTCTATAGTATAAAAAAAACAGTGTTACGAGTGTTTCTCGTCGCAACACTGGTCGTATGCAGCTCGGCATACTGATGTGACATGTTCAGTCGTATGAGAACATTTGTAAAAACTAACTCCCACACTTTGCACTGACCTATTTGAGGTAAACAAATTGTATTATGATGTCAATTTAGTTTTGTATTGCTTGTTCTTCTTGACCTGTCCGGTGCATTTGATGCTGTTAACCTTCGTGTACTTTTTTCTTGGTTGAAAGACATAGTTGGTGGGGCGCCTCCGTGGTCTAGTTGGTAGCGCGTTGGATCACAGATCACTACCATCTGGGTTAGAATCTCGCCGTGGCATATCTGAAAGGCGTTTCATCTTTGACTTCGCTTCATTACCTTTGGAGGTCGCTCGGTCCATTTAGCCTAACATGTGCACAAACGTGGCCGTAAAACATCAATCATCATCATCATCATCATCATCAAAGACTTAATCAGTCTGTCAGGTAAAATTTGAATGGTTTCCGTCTGATTTGGAACAACGCTTCCAGAGAGTGTATGTTCTTGGTATTTTATTATCTGATGTACCACAGGGTTAATATTTGGTCGTTTGGCTTTCTCGATGTATAACAGATCTTCTTCGGATCGTTGTGCGGCGATATGACGTTAAGTATTTATATGCCGATGATACATAA
Source organism: Paralvinella palmiformis (assembly GCA_025642065.1). NCBI lineage: Eukaryota > Metazoa > Annelida > Polychaeta > Terebellida > Alvinellidae > Paralvinella > Paralvinella palmiformis. The sequence continues at coordinate 912,666 of JAODUP010000065.1, read as the reverse complement.
CTGTATACATCAGTTGATCTTATCTTATCTATTGATATCAAATATAGAGGACCTTTATATAGCAAGGATATATTTTAAAATCTTCATTTATTATTATTATTATTATTATTTTGTTTTATTTATTATTTTTATTATGCTAATATTTCAGATGCTATGGTGAAGTGAAAACCAAAGGAACAAGAACCGAACCATGTGATACATGTCATTGTATCTGATATATATATATATATATATATATATATATATATATATATATATATATATATATATATAATGGGTTCACCTTTCATAACAATCCATACAATCTAATGATAGACCATTATTAACTATGTGCGTGTGTGTGCGTGTGCGTGTGTGTGTGTGTGTGTGTGTGTGTGTGTGTGTGTGTGTGAGTGAGTGAGTGATTCGGAAACTGTTTCTCGCCAGTTAAAATTCATCTAGTTTTCTGATTACTACAAATGTTTTCATTTATTAATAACAAGCCAGAAAATGGAATGGACGCTTTAATTCGGGCACTAAAGACACTAATGTTATCTCTAAAGTAATCTCAGCCACAGGTGTGACTACGTAGACAACAAAAATTACTTTATATTGCCTATAAATTGTCGTACAGTAGCAACAGTAGGTGAAAGTCTAATAATAATGACCTAATTGGCAGCTAATTTAGGTGGCTGGCTACATCAAATCAGGGAGGCGCATATGATGCCCTTCACCGCGAGGACTAATTCTGGACAAATTAAGAATTTAGAATAAATAACGTATTGGATGGAGAAAACTTCGACCTGGCTGAATGGAAAACCCATCACACTACAGTACCACGGCCGGGATTCGAACCGCCAGCGTGACCGTGGATAAGAAGTCCCTTACGGTAGCCTATATGAGGCTATAGATGGGGCGTTATGGACAGAATAATATATCTTCGTGAATTGGCTTATGATAATTGGTGAGAAAGACGCGAAGGTACACAATGTATATATATATATATATATATATATATATATATATATATATATATATATATATATATAATCGTTTCTTTACTCATTTAGTTTCAATAAAAGAGAAATATAATCCTTTTGACATTCTCATTTTAGTTTATGTAGTCAGTTATTAAATATTGTTTTGTCCACTAACCGGTCGTAACTGTTGTGATTAGAGGATTTAACGACATATTAGCCAAAAATAGGGCTTTAAAAATAGGCCTTTAAATGTCAAATCATAGTTTCAACAGTCCATTTCTAAAGACAATATTTTAACAGGTAGTTAGTTGTACCTTCGGTGTTGTCACACGTTCAACAATTTGTTACGAGTTAAAGAGCGTTATCGCTATTAGTTGTCTTATTTCATTCCTATGAAGATACCAAGAGAAGGGCAATATTTTATGTGGAGAATAAATATTTATAGATAGCCGACAGAGGAACTACTTCACACATACATTAGAATATTGCTGAAGCGAATAATATCCGACAGTGACCATTTGTAAAATGTCCTTTCGTTTGTTTAATTCTATGTTCATGGTAATATTTAGCCTCTGTGGTTCAAAAGAAACCGATATATGTAACATTTCAACACCCCAGGTACTTGCGTCAGCTTTATCTTGGGTTCGAATAGTCAAAGAAATCCTATCTTTATCAACCATATCATAGAAGTCCGACTGGTCTGGCGTCGGAAGTTGTTCTCTAACGTGAGTTAAAGGTTAGGCAGTTTGTTAATCACGTGAAAAGATGTATACTACCTAAATATGGAATCAGTGAAGTGATTTAACTTTTAAAGCAAATAAAGTAGCAATTCTACACAAACGATTATTAGTGAACTATAACGACATATCGTCTCAAACCTGAGTAAATACTACCATGATTTATTCAGACCTAACAGCTAATCATTATCACTAACTGAACATTCATCCACGGCTAATTTAGCGTTCTTAAATAAATGCAGTTAGGTGTGGTTGGATCTAAATTAAACCGCCTATCCGTTTGATTTATTTGATCTATTGTCGAGAAAATCGGATTTCAGGCATATCTCCGATACTTCGAATGAGACGTCTAGATTATAATACCTATACAATCAACAATTTGCCTATATGATAGTAGCCTAATTACTCACAACAGCGGAAAAAAACTCTACCCCAACTTAATACCCATGGAAATGCCTGCCGAAATATCAAACGCCCCCGGGAGTATAAATCCATTAAATAGCCATACGTGATTTAACAGAAGACCATATACAAGGACAACAGTACAAATTGTACATTGTACATAGCAAATCTGATACAGTAGAACATGTCATATTATCGACATAACTTTTTTATATTGGTGTAATAAGGAATCTGGATAGAAATAGGTCTGATGTCTGGCTCGGGCAGTGTGTGTTTTAGAATACATACATACATACACACACACACACACACAATATATATATATATATATATATATATATATAATATATATATATATATATATATATATATATGGTGTATCTCAGAACATCAAAACTAAACATCCTTTAGAAACCTAATATACCTCACATAATAATCTATACAAATATGTCACGCCCACAGGGAAGCGGTTGATGTAGGCTAGGCACAAAAAGCGGAAGCAAACAAAAAAGTGCCATTTGACACCAGAGCTCGCAGTTAACAAGACCCGTATGTGGCTCAGTAATAAAAAAATGTAAAATGTAAAACTTTTGTGGACAAGGTAGGCTAAATAGGCCGAGCGACCTCTAAAGATAATGAGCCGAAGTAAAACATAGAATACCATTCTCACATAGCCTGGCCGGGGTTTGAACCCAGCTGCTATATATTTGTGACAAAACGCGCTACCAGTTAGGCCATGAAGGTTAACATATTTAAAAGATAAATGCTTTGACACCACAGTTTACATTCAGCATTAATTTGCTGTGTGTGTGTGTGTGTGTGTGTGTGTGTGATTTTGTTTCACGACATTAATAAGTTTAATAACATGAAGCTGGTGATACAGTGTATATCTAGACTAGGTAACAATTATAACGTCACGATAACAAGACGACTAATACGTATGTCATCAATTAGACACTCTTCTTACAGATCCAGATCTCATTTACTGGATTAAGACTCGGACATGTTTTTCTGATCCCGAAAATGGAAACAAGTGTCAACGCATCTTTCCAGATGAAGTAAGACGATCTTCTCGGGTCAGGCCACCCACAGAGAGGGCGCCTAGAGACCCCCACCAACACAGCGGGTTGGCCCACGGCACAATGTTATGCTTGGTCGGGTACTCTTTAACACACACACCCCCCATAACTGCGCGGTAATAATTTCATTCGGCGATACGTCAAATCGTATGACGTCATCATCGTTCCACCTGACGCCAAAAGTAATTTCTTCATGACAAGGTGTTTATTGTATTAATAGCATAATTATTACTAACCCTCTGGGCGTAAGAGAGAAACAAGAGAGACATAGATAGATAGATAGATAGATAGATAGATAGATAGATAGATAGATAGATAGATAAATAGATAGATAGATATATATATATATATATATATATATATATATATATATATATATAGAGAGAGAGAGAGAGAGAGAGAGAGAGAGAGAGAGAGAATATCATTGGACGTATAGCTGTATCTAGTCCAGTCCTCGAAGCTCGACCGATAATCCGTTCTTTTATAATGGAAGCTCTCGTCATTAACAGGACACATCGGCCTCAAATAGCGATACTATTTGTCGTCTAAATACATCTCGCTATATGACAGTCAATACGGCCCGCGGCTTTGTCGAGCAAAACGCCGTCTGAGTGTCGACAGCTCGTCTATATGTGTTTGGCTTCTGTGTTTATCGGGTCGTGTTTATGTCGTGTTTATGTTGTGTTCGTGTGAGAATCGGCGGCGATTTAATACATCAGTCCGGATAGCTGGCGCTCCGAGCGATCGGAACCGGATACCTGAGCTGATAAGTAATGTCAAGGTAAGTTTCCGCATCCGGTGCCATTCCGGTTCTCGATTACGTCGCGCGTGACGTCATATTGACATCTGCATAGGCAAAGGGGGTACGATGACTTTAGGGCCGTAAAGTGACGTTGATTGACGAGGTATTTATGACACATATTATTGGAGAGATGATATAATTTATTGTTATTAATGCACGTAGAATGATCGACGGTTATAAATAACCTTCTCTCGTTTTGATCGCTAACGAGAAGACAGAATGGTTGGATCCAGATTATATCCCGAACAGAACAAAAGCAAATTGTATGCTTATATTTGCATATATCGGTACATATAATTATATATACGGATATGTATATATGTGTCTATATAGGTGGTGATATATGCGTTTGTATACTTTCATACACGTCTATATAGTTTTCATAACAGAAACACATACACATTAAGTCCTTATCTAGATGTGTGTGTGTACCAACTGACTCTGGTATGTAATAACTTCCTGTAGTAAGCTCTCTCTCTCTCTCTCTCTCTCTCTCTCTATATATATATATATATATATATATATATATATATATATATATATATAATGTTCTGTTCATTTTAGCCACCGATAACTAGTCAGTAAGTCATGTTACCAATAGATTGAATTACCTCTACATCTGACAAACTGCCGACAAACATCGTGTCTGTAACCTGGTTTTATAGTCGACTCTTAACTTCAACTATATGTCAATATTTGACCATGATCGCTGGTCACACTAAATCACTCATTGTCATCTTCCGGTGAAAGCGGGGGGGGGGCTATTGTTTACCCGAAACTGTTCGACCAAAAGTCCAAAATGTGCCACAACAGCACCAATTGGCTGTATGAATACAAGTTAATGAGGCACATGATGATTGATGATTTACGGCCACTTTTGTGCACGTGGTAGGCGAAATGGGCCGAGCGACCTCCGAAGGTAATGAAGCGAATTCAAAATAGAAACACCCTTTAGATATTGCCACGTCGAGTTTCGAACTCGGGTGGTAGTGGTCTGTGATCCAACGCGCTATCAATTTGACAGCGGAGGCGCCCAGAGATGATGCATTTATTATTGCATTTCAATTCAGGTAGGCAATTAGATACATCAGCAAAAACTTAAATTCATTAAGTCAGAGGTATCCGGGGTCGGGAAGGGAGGAGGGGGGTGCAGCCTAATCACTCGGGTGAGATAAAAATTGAGGGGGGGGATTGCTTAAACCCCTTTCTCCCCTCAAATCATGCATTAAACTTTGGTTTTCGAATAAGATATTCTCCATTTTAACGACGACTAAAGTTCATAATTCTGCTTCGATTTTAGACTCATCATATTATGGATATCAATGTACAGCGCTTTTGAATGACATCTGTTATTGGGGATGTTTTATCACTTCTATACTATTATTATTATTATTATTATTATTATTATTATTATTATTATTATTATTATATCAATCCACAAGCAATATACTATTTCCAGGTGCAAATAATTGTAAAGGCGTAATCGCAGGTAATATCTATTACCATTCGACTACTGAGCACCTGATATATATATATATATATATATATAGAGAGAGAGAGAGAGAGAGAGAGAGAGATGGAGGGGGCAGTAGCCAGTTGGTGGGTTCGAACTCGGGATCCATCCAAATAACACAATCCTAACACATTACTCCCAAGTGTGTGTGTGTGTGTGTGTGTGTGTGTGTGTGTGTGTTGTGTGTGTGTGTGTGTGTGTGTGTGTGTGTGTGTGTGTGTGTGTGTGTGTGTGTGTGTGTGTGTTAGTGACGGGAGACTGTACCGAGATGACAGCGCCGCTATAACCGTAGACAAATAGCGTGCCAAGAGACATAGAGGGCGCATGAAGATAGACATCTAAACATAGCATGTATTGTGCCCGTATGAATGGGACTTTAAAATTATAGGCCGCGAAATGTTGTCGAATAAAAGTCTGGCCGCAAAACATTAATTACGCCACCTGGATAGTGACGGTGGCGTGATTTACCCGACATAACCGAGAGTGAGCTAGCGTTTACTGTTTTGGGTTCTAGATGAGAAATTAACATCGAGACAACTAGAACGACCCTATCTCGGGTCTTATAGGGCGAGATAATGTGTATAGTAATTTGTTACTATAGTCGCAACTGGAATATATTACACACATATACACACACACACTCACACATACACACACTCACACATACACACACTCACACATACACACACTCACATATACACACACACACACACAGAGAGAGAGTGTGTGTGTGTCCTGTCAGTCAATCTGTCAATCAGTCTGTCTTTTATATGTCTGTCGGTGTCTGCCTGTCTGTCTAACCCATCTACTATGTAAACATTCTTTGACTTCATATTTCAAAGTCATATCTACTGGATATATATATATATATATATATATATATGCCTTTGTATGTCAGTGAGGGGGGGGGGTTCCGAGATTGTTTACGCCTTACTTCCATACATATCTGCGTTATCTGTGTTTATGTGTGATTCCTGTGTTTACCTGTCTATCTTTCTATCTCTATCCGTCTATCTCCTAGTAGCGTTTACCTTAGTTTACACACTTATTGCTCATTAGATGATGAATCCATTCGGCGATGACCCCCAAAATGGTCCAGTAAGAATATCAAGGTCACCTGTCATCCCGAAACTCGCCAAAATGATGGGACATTAACGAGTAAATAAAATCTATTATAGGACCACTAACTGCTGACCTTCAACTGGGATGATCGACTTCTGATGTTGATGATAGACGATGAAAACGAATACTCTAACCTTCTCTATCTTCTCACTAAAATACCGCTTTTTACCGGAAACTCCGACAGGCCACTAGATGTCACTAGATGTTGTCTTGTTGGTAAGACCTTCTGACTGTCCCATAACGCTGAATGGTGATGATTGATGTTTTACGGACACTTTTGTGCACATGGTAGTCTAAATGGGCCGAGCGACCTCCAAAGGTAATGAAGTGAAGTCAAAGATGAAACAACCTTCAGATATGCCCACGCCGAGATTCGAACACGGGTGGTAGTAATTTGTGGTCCAACACGCTACCGCTAGACCACGGGCCTGCCCACTTATAACGCTGAATGGGATCTGAGGCTAAGTTTCTTGGTCAGTGAATGGGTGAGTGAATGGGTGAAGTTTTTATCGGTGGTGGGTCAGTGAATGAATGAATCAGTAAGTCGGTTAGTTATTTGTTTAGGTGATTAGCTCGACTGTTTATTAATAGTTCGTTTGATTAGTTGTACGATTGATTGGTTATTGCTGTAAAAGTTGGTCTGTTCGTTGGTCTGTTCGTTGATTGATCGATTGATCGATTAATCGATCAATTGGTTGATTGACTGATTGATTGATTGATTAATTGATTGATTGAAATAAGGATAGATGTAGAAGGTATAATGGTGTGTGTGTGTGCGCGCGCGCACGTATGTATGTGTATGTGTGTGTGTATATATGTTTGTGCTGAGGTGTGTACGTGTTATGTTCACGTTACAAGAGAGTCATCATTAATCGTAATTCAAAATCACTGGTCGCCTATAGTACAAATTGTTGACGACCAGAAAGGGAACAATTCTTGATTTGCTACGATGAGTGAAAAACCCCGGATGTGTTGCGTTGATGCGTCGCCATGACGACAACACCACTCTAATTTCCTCGCTAGATCCGTACGAAGCGATCCAAAAGCAAACCGGGGAATGAAGTATATCATCCGAATACATTATAAATGCATTATCAATGTTAGCAGCATGACACTATCTGAAGGATACCCTTTTTACTAACTTATCTACTGTTCGCGATGCACGTGGAGCGCCTTTGTTTACAAGTCTATCTTTAGCTCGTTCGTGATTGGCTCAGGAGTACGGTTAATAAATAATATAATTAAACGGTTACCTTTCTGTTTACATTGTTAAAAGGCAATAATAAACAATATCCAGCTTTGTTGATTATCAAAATGTGTTTTTTTAATAGTTAACTTTCTCTGACTCTAAACACCTGAGAGAGAGAGAGAGAGAGAGAGAGAGAATGTTCTGTCTTTTTATACATTTACTGGCCGAGGGATATTAATTATCCAATTAGCTACATGTTTTGTTTTTCAACAGCCTGCTCGAAACGTGATTTGATGAGATTAGAAGCTCGCTAATGCCAAATGCCGTGTCTGCTTAGATCTAATTACACGGGTACTTCAATGGACGGGTCGGGCTGTGGGGATGTGGTGTTATCAAATATAATTAACGTTTTTTAGTCCCTGATTTTATCCGCTTAAACCGTATCAGATAAAGGATTTTTTTCTTAATAATAATAATAATAATAATAATCGGTAATAAATTCGTTTAGCATCGTCACTGGCCAAACGTGGGAAATATGGCCTATGGGCGACTCCTTGTGAAGCATCACACAAGTAGAGGTACGATTCGGAATAGAAACCATAACCTGAAGATTTGCAGCGTCAGGTTCAATCCACTGGGCTATTGGAAAGTCCTCGATAGATACATGTAGGTTGGCTCTCTCTCTCTCTCTCTCTCTCTCTCTGTGTGTGTGTCCGTGCGCCCATATGTCCGCTGCTTCCTATAGTTTAATAAGACTTTCATTAGCCTGTATATGAGGATAATTGAGCGTATAGGTTACCCACTGTACTCATAGTCTTCATCGTGAATACATAATGAAAAAGATTGATTCAGTTATAAAATTATACAGTCAGCAACACATCAACGTATAAAGAACAGGGTGTTTGAGTCGGCTAGATACAGCTTAACGTTATACACTCGCGACCAACCTTGTATAATGCGTCTGTATAGAACAGCGCACTCTCCTTGTTTATACGGCAGTGCGCCTGCGTAGAACAGAGTACGCTCCTTGTATATTCTGCAGTGCGATTGCGTAGAACAGCGCACGCTGAAAAGCTGGGAAAATGGTCTCGCTTTGTCATCCGTTTACATAATTCACTCCCGCTGAGTTACTATCATAGTCTACATACTGATGCGGGAGTGAATGCACGTTAATGAACAGCCTGTATTGAGGATACCATCGTTCATTTCCTGCTCGTTGAATAAGTTACATGTTCGGCATTGTTTAAACAATAGTTTTTATGTCAGTGCGACTGTTGTTCATTATTTCTATAGTTAGTTAATGAAATATTGGTCTGACTATTGAGGTGTTATCACAATTTCATATATTACGGGATATTACGCGCTTTTCTTCCCATTGATGGATACATTATTGCAAGCGAACCTTCACGACATTTTCCCCCAAAATAATATTAATACCCTATCAATTTCCCTTTTCCTCCTTCTTCGACAGTCAGCTATCACTTTGTCTCCCAGTTTATTTACTGCTGTACGAACTATGATACGAGAACCAGAGATTAGAGTGAATACGCGAAATCTAATCATTTTATTACCCAACAACCTAAATTAATAATTAACTAATTATTACACTAAGTCCGTATGGCTTTTGCTTTGCTTTGGTTGTATTTCGGGGAGTATCCCCATCCTGTCGATGTTTGTTTTGGTTTTTCGGGGAGAATCCCCAGGCTGTCGCTTAATCAGCACAGCCTCTATGTTGGAGTGGTTGAGAAACCTCCTCCCCCACCACTCACAGGGGAGCAGTACGGAAAGATGGAGCCGAAATACCCTGAGGGTGGTCACTGCCAGAGTGGTTTACGTCCTCAGGGGGGTTTTAACGTCCCCCTTTATTTTTAAATAATTCAGTGGAGACGACAGCGCCATTTAACGTGGTCAGCCACCCACGATGTAGTGAGCCGAGAAATTTATCTCTGGAAAAGATTCGACCTCTTATGGGGTTCGAACCTGCGACCGTTGGCACCAAGTGCCGGGTACTTAACCGCTAGGCCACCGGAGCTCACCGGAGCTCACTCATCCTGTCGATTGATCAGAACGACCACTTTATACTGGAGTGGTCGTTCCTAGCGGCTTCCCCACCACTCACAGGGGAGCAATACGGAAAGATGGAGCCGAAATACCCCGAAGGTGGTAATTAGAAGAGTGTATTACGTCCCCCTTTATTTTGTCCTACCATTCGATTGTTTCATAGATTAGATTCAGGTAACATATTTATTTAAATGGTACAACTAATTAGATTGATATCTCTACCTTTCCGCAACACGCCTCAAACGCTGGCTTTTTGGCGTGTCTTAAATTTTGGCGAAACGACTCAAAGATTGAGTTAATTG
>JAODUP010000065.1:895000-900000 GCA_025642065.1 Paralvinella palmiformis | reverse complement strand
GTTAGCCAGTCAAACAGCTCGACTTGAACAAGCGACACACATATATATAGATGCAGCCGAATGGCCGTGATACAAAGTGACGTAATAATACTGGGAAATGGATGAAATACATCCTCAATCGTCAGGACGCGTCCGTGGCCTAACTGGTAGCGCGGTTGGCCACAGATCTAAACCACCTGGATTCAAACCCCTGCCGGGCTACGTCAGAAGGGTGTTTCATCTTTCACCTCGCCTCTCATGATCTTTAGGGGTCTCTCGCTCCATTTAGCCTACTCTGTGCACAAAAGTAGCCCGTAAAACAGCAACGTTTACATTTTACATTTTTACACCTCAATCATCGGTAAATACCATGATTTACTTAAATCTATCAGCTAATGCTCAAACGTTCACCTTCATCACTTGGTGAATGCTGGGGCCAAGCCTCATTCACCCTTCTTATGTTTATGTAGTTAGACGTGGCGGGGTTTAGTTTAAACCGTTTATTCGCCTGATCTCTCCGTGATCGTGTGTGATTGTGCGTGAAAAGGCAGTGGCACAGAAAATCAAGAATATTAAAAACAACATTTAGACGACCAATCGCCAGCCTAGTTCCGCTGATGTTACATCACGGGTGTAATATCCCGTCACGAAAGTCGTTTCTCAGGGGATTCACCCCCCTGACGATTCGTCCTGAAACTGTATTTAATATTGGTGGTTATCTGCGTTACGGCCTTAATCCGCACTGCTGGCAACTACACACACGCGCGCGGGCGCGAGCATTCACACGCTTATAAACACAATTACACACTGGTATACATACCACACAACTGCTGGGCTAACAGGAAGCGTAGCACACGTAACAACATCTCGTGGAACAAATAAGACATAAAGGTAGAATAAATTGCTGTATAAATCATTCAAAGAAATAACAACATTATATCAACCTAAACGATAGTGAAGTAATACATCTCAATTGGCAGCTGTTTATTGACTAGTAAAAGTCTCGAGCTAAATAACTATTTGTACTTGAATTAGATCAAACGTGCAAAAAGACAGCACACTTTAAATAGTCCGCGTGTTTTGATGAAGAGGGATTCTTTTTATTCGAGCGAAGATGTCACAATGCTGTCATCTGTCTTGTGTCGTCTGCCAAATTCCCCGTTCGTTCTCTCTCTCTCTCTCTGTGTGTGTGTGTGTGTGTGTGTTAGTCCTGTGGAATAAGGCACTGGCACAGAAAATCTCGAACCGTGAATTCAAACTCTGGACGATTCTCCAGGGGACTGAATCTAGAGTAGCGATTTTTCATGCAGAGACGTGTGTAATGTCTCACCAGTCCCTATGTCTGTGTGTGTGTGTGCGTGTCTGTGTGTGTGCGTGTGTGTGCGTCGGCATAAGTATTTTACGCTGTACCCGAACCCGAACTGTACCCACTCGTTGCCACTGTATAGTCAGTAGCTTTAGATACATCTGACCCGCTGACCTTGTCCCAAAGTAATTAGATCCAATTTAGTTGTCTCACTGGATGACAAATCGTCAACAAGTTATAACTGTAATATTTACATACGACCTCCCCTTGATAGCATATACATAACAAATCGTTAATAACACCTTAAATAAGATACCTTCAATAACACGACACAACGGGCAGAACTCACGATGCTATTCTCTTGTTTAGAACTTAACGCACTCCCCCCTCCTCGCTGCGTTTGAACTGCGAGGTCACGGAACCCGATACAACGCAACTTAGCGTAGGCTTTGATGGCCGTTAGCCGGAAGTACTGTTTAAACTGAAACAATGCAAATCCGTATTTGATACTAAGATTGCCTCGTCGTATCAATTATCTGCCAACTTCAGCAGCGACGCGTATCAACAGATGATGTAATGTTCGGCGACATCGGAACAGTCATTGCGACCAGACCCCGATTAAAACCACGGTATATCGAATTACCGGATATGACATATCTAAAATGGTGGGAAAAGGGTAGTTTGAAGGATGAGTATTATTTACGTAGAGAAAAACAACCTTGAACTTGAGAGTTATAAAAACCGGTTTAATAAGATGGTAACTTTCATTCACCCCACCCCTGCCCCCGCAGTAACCTATTCACCAAACCAGGTAAAGTAATTTGGGTGGAAGGATACCTGTAACAGTGTTCGTTTGGATCATCTGTCATATTTCAGAATAAGTTTCTAACTGACACAAGTTCCTAAGGATATCCAGGTACATGGTGATTGATAGATGTTTAAGATACAAAATCGTGAAATGGACACATCATCACTAAGTCATCTGATCACTTGCTCAAAACCCATAGAGGCATATAGAAATATGCCGCTGTAGCTCGAACTCTACGGTATATATATATATATATATATATATATATATATATATATATATATATATATATATATATTAGTATGCCACTTTTCTTGAGTACATTTCAGCTCAGCCAACTTCATTATGTCATATGTTACGTCACTCAGTTACAAAATATACATACAGGAAGTCGTCGGGTTACGGTGGCTCCGACTTACGATAACTCGCCGTTACGAACGAATCCCTACAAGGGCTTAAAAGAATTTGTTTCGAGTTATCCGGCAGCGGTTCGTAGTTATGGACCAGCGAACTAGATTGTGGCGTGGACGTTGCGCGGAAGATTACGTCGTCAAGCGTCGCCTAGCCGAGGAGGAAGACTCTCTCAGTTCCAGCCATACGCCATCTTGGATTAGCCACCTTTTAAGGTTGCTTATTTTTGGTGGGTTTTTTGGCGTATTCTTTACTCCTTGATCGTGTCTACTAAGCATACAGCCCATTCCAGTGATAACAGTGAACGTTATCATTAGAAGTGGATTATCTTACAAGATTAACAAATATAATAATGCGTTGGCACAGGCGAGTGATTCGGGTACTTATTGCGCAATGATTTAAGGGTCAGGGTCAGACATTTCTTACATTTAGAGACTGTGATTCGACTTACATACAAAGACGGATCTCGTTCGTAAGCCGAAAACCTCCTGTATGTGCAATAAAATATTTACATCGAAATGCATGTTCAGGCATTACGTCCAGTTTACATTAAAACCCGGGTTACGTCACTGCCTTTGGAACGTATTAATGATGTAGAGCAGGATATATATATATATATATATATATATATATATATATATGGGATTATGCCGTATTTTGCTGCAAACTAGTGGGTGGTAGAATCGATTCTCTCTGATATGTATATATGTGAAATGTTTCATCCACTAGTAAAAGACTTCAAGCTGATTATTTCATGCCTTAGTAGACTAATCCCTGGGCTATTTATCCGAATTAAGACCAGCGCCGAAGCTAAACAAATCAATTATTCACTCGACGCACTCGAAAATGGAACCCGTGAGCAATTGTCTGCTAATTATAATCTCGGCTAATGTAAACTGTTCGTATTGTTACGTAACACAGTCTCGCCGTGATAGAAACTAAAGCCGCGTGTGTGTGGGAGGGGGGGGGGTGTCGACGCGTAAAAGTACACGCAGTCACGTGCTCATATACCAACGAACTACGTATAGGGATCGTATACCAGGTGATAGTCATATACTGGTTTACTGTTTTAATACCGTAGTAGGTGAGATTGTATACCGTATATAGTCCTATTGTTGGTGTTTATATCAGTAAAGGCATATACTTTGAGTATAAATACCACTCAGTACTGATATGACCCGGGATGAAATGGCTCCGAATAGATGACTCAGTAAAAATATGACTCAGTGTAGCTGACTCGATATAAAAATGACTATATAGAGATACGACTCGGTGTAAAAATTACTCGGTATAGGTATTATTCAAAATAGATATAATGACGTATAGAAAAAGTTTGTCATATACTTCATTCGGTGTAAATATGACTCATTAGAGACGAGATTTATTATATATAAGACGTATTGCAGACTGATATGACTCAGACTGATATGACTCAGACTGCATACGACTCATGACATACATTATTTAGTACAGCTATCAGCCATCCTGAGCATCTCAGGCAGAAATGACTCAGTACGGAAATGATTCATCCTAAACATCACTCAAAAGAAAATGTGACTCACTACAGACCTCATTTGACTAGATATAGATATGCTTAGGTTCAGAAACAATTAGTACAGAGCTAAACCTCTCTCTCTCTCTCTCTCTCTCTGTTATATATATATATATATATATATATATATATATATATATATATATAATACGGCATTATTTGACTCTCTCTCTCTCTCTCTCTATATATATATATATATATATATATATGTATATGTATGTATTGGTTAACGTTGTCAGTAATCAATAAACATATTCTTGGGTGAAAAACAGGTCTGGATTATTCAGATATGACATATATATATATATATATATATATATATATATATATATATATATATATATATATACGCACTCAGTATACTATTCCAGAAAAGCTATAATAAAGCCCAGACACGGTTCTGTATCTACTTGACATAGTTTGATCTAAACACTTCACTCTATAAAACAAACGTCTTACCACGCTCTCAGTCAAACATCACAACAAGTGGTGGTGCTAGCTGTTTATCGTCTAATGTAGTGTTTACTGTAGAGATTAGCATATAACACGCACACGCACGCACGCACGCACGCACGCACGAACACTAACATCAATTGTGTAATGTGCTAATCGGGCCGAATTGTTACTATTTAATTCCGTCTGAAAACCGGGATTTCGACCAGACAAGAATAGATTTCTTTACCGAATCCAGTTTATGCCTCTGTTACACAATACCTTAATGTTTTGATGGGAGGGGTGGCATTTTGATCATCGACATTTGTGGGTATTATTACAAGTGACCGGCACATTTTACATACCCATCACAGATACCACGGATAATATATATATATATATATATATATATATATATATATATATATAATAACCACACTTAAACATCTTTCCATCATCAATCAAGTTTTTTAGTGATACATATAGTATAAACTAAACTTGGACCAAGTTGA
>JAODUP010000065.1:577500-890000 GCA_025642065.1 Paralvinella palmiformis | reverse complement strand
CCATCCGGATGTTTATCGGTGTCTGGCTGGAGCGAGCTGTCCATCATCGCACGCCACAGTTACGCCTCTCCGCTACACCATTCCGGATCTGGTTTGTTCGACAGCAGGATTCCCAGACCCACCTGGATATCCCCAACTGAGGTGCTTTCCTAAGGTATGCCAAATGATTTGTCGCTTTTGGCGACAGTCGTTTCGTTATTCTTCTTAATAAACGATGTTTAGTCGATCTGATTGTGAACGATCAAGGGCTGTCACCTGGCGGAAGAAAGTGGCTTTGTATTCGTGAAAAGGCAGCTGCTGGTTTTCAGTGTTCGTCGTAAAAACCTGAAACATACAGCTCGTGTTCCGTCAAATTTTTAGGCCACCATCTAATCGAATCTGCAGAAATCCTATTTAGTAATTGTTAACACAGACTCGGGCTGTGTAGTGTCTTACATACTAATTCACTCACTCACTCACAAACGGACCCTGTACAGTGTTAAAACTTGCTAAACACATATATAACATCAATACCATAGCTTCTTACCCAGTATGTGAACATATTATGCAATGTTTACCAGCAGCGCCTTTAGTCTGTGATGGGCTACGATGTGATGTGTTTAGTCTAAATCTCGCCCTAACCGATGAAACATCCCACATAGATAGAAATCGCTGGGATTCGAACTCTGACTCATAAACTTTGCAGCGCGGTGTTCTAAGTATTGCACTATGGTTCCCCTGGCCACAGATCCTCTGAAGAGAACAGGACAGTTGTGACCACCCGAGATACTTCCCAATCACCCGATATCTTCTCATTAATACCGACAGAACTAGCCATTAAGCTCATCCTGTCCGTATTATTACGTTGATTGGCACCACACTAAGTTGTTGTAATTAGTATTCCCTAATTGAGAACGATGCGGGGGTGTGTCCGTCGTTCGATGGCGTTTTGACGTTGACGTCGCCTGGGAACGGAACTCGTTTTTTTTCTACGTACCAGTTGATCTCGTATTGTTAATGGCGACCACTTCTCGTGGCTCTTTCCTAGATTTTAGCCTATTTTGCTCGAATTAATCTATTTTCAAAACGCTGCTAGATCTCCTCGCAAAACCGAATACGCGATGCCTATTTCTCTGGCGGCCCCCGGATGTTAATTAGCTCGACTGCATGGGTTTCGGACGAGAAGCGAAGACCGAAAAGATGAGACCGAAATCGGTCGGTGGCGAGAGATACAACATTCACGTGTACCCCTAAACATATCGACCTTGTGGCTGTCGTGGCGCGAGGTCGCTCAAAGAAATAATACCTATCGCTTTATCTATCGACCAAGTTCACGAAATGGTCTAACTAAAACTTACTTTCGGATATTTTACGCTTACTGCGTGTAATACCGTGGTCAATGGGGCGAGTATATGTCCCGTAGTTGATTATCTTTAAACTTATGAATATCGTGATTTCTGTGGGGCATTTTCGCCCCGTACACTTCTCGATCACGAGTTTTGCGCGCGGGAAGTTGAGTACAGAAAATATCGTAGATGATGATTGATGAGTTACGGCCACTTATGCGCACATAGTAGGCTAAATGGGCCGAGCGACCGGCAAAGGTAATGGCGCGAAGTGAAAGATGAAACACCTTTCAGATATGCTCACGCCATGATTTGGTAGTGATCTGTGGTCCAAAGCGCTACCAACTAGATCACGGAGCCGCTGAAAACATCGTAGATAGCTCTCTTGATAATAATAATAATAATAATAATATTAATAATAATAATAAAGTCTGGATCAAACTATCACCACGTGACCACGTAGTCGTCCTTCAGCCACCCTGGAGACTGGATGCCACGCATAAAACCACGGAATGATGTACTAGCCCCCCCCCCCCGGAAAAAAATAGAAGTCTCCACAAAATATAACAAGGTAATAGGTCGACTAATTATAATTAAGATGCCGACCTTCTGAATGATGACCAATTATCGATGGAACAGAAATATTTAAATATATCTCTGAAATCAGAGCCCGAGTTTAAATAGAAGCATCATAACATAGAGTGTACAGCTTAGAGTTGATGATACGGTGGTAGTTAATAATGGAAAGGTTGATGATTGATATCATGATTGATGTTTAACGGCCACTTTAACGGCCACTTTTGTGCACATGGTAGGCTAAATAGGCCAAGCGACCTCCAAAGGTAATGAACCGAAGATGAAACAACCATCAGATATGCGCACGCCGAGATTCGAACACGGGTGGTGGTGATCTGTGGTCTAACACGCTACCGCTAGACCACGGAGGCGCCCTAGGATGTGTAAAGGTGTTTATTATATAAAATGTCACATTGTTGGACAGCATGTTGACCATAGAAGAGTATTGTATTTAATTGGGTTATGTTTTGTTTTGGCAATCATATATATATATATATATATATATATATATGTGTGTGTGTGTGTGTGTGTGTGTGTGTGTGTGTGTGTGTGTGTGTGTGTGTGTGTGTGTGTGTGTGTGTGTGTGTGTTTTAGGGTACATAGTAAGAGGCAACAGGCACAGAGTCCTTCGGTCATACGACTACAGTGACAAGGTTCACTCACTCACTCACTCACTCACTCACTCACTCACTCATACTCTGTGATTCACCCAATCAATCAATTAATCAATCAATCATAAGGTTGCCCTAAGTTACTACAGAAGACCCCATCCAACTTCCGTTAACCATTTCCACGTGTTCGATGTAGGGTAATTACAGGACGAAGAATGGGACATTAGTTTTGCGTCATTCGATCTTGTAAATACAGTTGGGCTTCTGATTGTAATTGTCCATTGGCGTGTCCCTGTTTGAGATCCGTGTTTAAACTTGATACGTGTATATACGTAGACGAGATTCATTTCGTGACTTATCTGGCCGACACCCAACTGGATTACAACCGCGGGTTTCTGGGCTGTGTATTGTATGTTTGAGGTATCTATCTGGTCTGCGGTTCTACCCATTGGGAATGGAAATGTTCAGATAAATGAGAAGCGTCTCTGGATCTATTTCCCGGATCAATTTACGGCCGTGTCACAATTAGCCTGTAGTCATCCGCTAGCCTTTTCATGCACGCGCGCACGCATACATACACACATACACAGAGAGAGAGAGAGAGAGAGCGAGTATTATTGTATTCAATGGCCACCATTTGCCACAGAGACGTTTCACATAATAACATTAGACAGCTTTAATTTCCATTTACGTCTCACTTTTCTCTTTGCACTCAACACACATCGGCTCTCATAAATCGTACCCTTAACACATTCGTTCATTACTCTGACAAACCTATTTAAGAGCCGATTGTTACTAGGATCCGAGGAAATATCTACGATCCCATGTCGAACCCATTCCCGTCCCGTTCCCACTCAAGAACGGCTATTAATCCACACGCGAATACATGCACCCACATGTATACGTGCAGCATGCCCCACAGCGCATGCCTATGGATGTACTCAGTGTTGGTTATCAGTTTTATATACTCAGTGTTCGGCTGCTCTAAGAATTTTCTTTCGAACAAAAGGTATTAATTACACACACGCACAAACACACACACACACACACACAGAGAGAGAGAGGGGGGAGGGTCATCACATACCACAAGGTGGAGCACCTGTTTACAGTATTATCTAAAATGAAACCCCTTCGTGAATATTCAGATGTCGATTATAATCACACCATATTCACAATGCACTAACCGATTAATCAATACCGAACAATCAGCCAACCCACGAGTTCGTAACGATCGGCCGACAGAATCGAACCGGGGACCTGCGAGTAGCAAACCCATCACCCTACCTTTAAGCTGCACAACGGCTTCGAGGACTGACACGGATCAGCGAACGAGTCCGATAAACGAAACTTACATTAGTTAGTGTAACTTAACCGACAGGTGTCGCTTACTCCGCCTCTACTCCCAGTCGAAATAAACCGAACTTGATTATAACGAGCCTTTAGTGTAATTAGACGTTCTAGCCGCACTTAACCACCCGCTCGGTGGTCTCTTAAGTAATGAATTCTCTCTCTCTGTCTCTCACTATACGGCAGCCAGGTGTAGCCAGGTATAGAACTCAATCTGGCTTCTTTTTGGTAATTGCTAACATGGACATGTTCGTTCGCGAATTTATTTTTCTCGGAAGTTCACTTAGAATATCTACCCGAATGGCCGAGTTCACGACGAGGTAACACTTCTTGTGGGACGAGAGTTCGCGTGATTGCTTCGTTTGCTCTTGGCACCGGCTAAGCCCATTCCTTTCCGTCGCCCAAGCCCAACTTGTATCTATTTTCCATGCTTTCTCTAACACCCAAGCCCAGAGAACTCCGTTCGAGTCGAGCCGTGATAGCGCAGTTAGTTAGAGCGTAGGACTCGTAGCCGAACGGTCGCGGGTTCGAGGCTCCGTGAGCTGCAATGCCGTCATGTGGCGACTAGGTCACTCATCCATAAAATGAGTACCCGACAGGACGAGCTAGCTATGTGTTTGAGTAACGCTTTGCGCCTATAATGGCAGCATGCGTTGTATGCTCCCATGGGAGTTGAGATATGTGCTGGGTGGAAACAGCTGAATAGGGCGCTATATAAATGTCACATATTATTATTGATGTTATTATTCATCTGGTGTTCACTTGTTGTGAGTTCCCAGGGTTAAAACTCAGGCTGGGACTCGTGTTTTGTTTCAGTTGCTGTCCCTACCCTTTGGAATTCACTCCCAGAACCTGTTAAGTCATTAAATAGCGTAGTTTCTTTCAGGCACTATTTGACAACTCCCCTGTTTAGACTCGATTCTTTTCGAGGATATTGGCGCATTATTATTATTATTATTATTATTATTTCAAGCCTCGGGTAGGCAGTCCGTTAATGATGTTTAAATTTTCGCATATGTATGCCCATTCGCCCTAACGCGTGCACAGATTTGGCCGTAAAACCGTACTATTTTAAGACTCATACCCGATTTAAATGAGACGCTGAGGGGGAAAGAAAATCCTACAGCACGCGTGATGTACTGGATTCGAAATACGATCCGGAAGTATGTAGCTGATCGAGCTTACAATTCCGATACGGATACGTCAGCACCTGATGGATGCTGGATTGTTAATCGAAATAGCGCAGATGATGAATGTTGATTGTTTAAATTCTTACCTGGCTTGTTTCTCTTCGTACACACGCGCACGAGCGCGCGCGCGTGCATACACTCACACACACACACACACACACACAAAATGCGACTCCACGGACTAAGCTGAACTTTACTTCGCCACACATCTCTATCATTTGGGCTTAAATACCTATTCGGTTGGCTCGAAGGATGTTTCATCTTTCACTTTGTCTAATTAGCTTCGGAAATCGCTTGGTCCATTTAGCCTACCGTTCGCACAGAAGCGGCCGTAAAGCTGCAACATTCATACACACACGCGCGCGCACGCACGTGATACTCTCTTACAGATGTAGAGTATGCTGTTCTCCCCCCCCCCCCAAAAAAACTATACATTAACCTGTCGTTTAGAGTAATGTTTTGTTTCTTTATCTACATTTAGACTTTCTCCACCTCACCCCCCGCCAACCCCACCACCTCACCACCCCCAGTTATTTAATATTAATCTAACTCAATCTTCCTCACTATATGACATATAATATTATACTTAATGTTATCAATTCTTTAGCGATTCGCTTCTTTTCAGTCTGCAATGTGCTCAGTTTTTTTTTAAATTTTAAATCAGCATTTGACGTGTGTGCGTGTGTGCCTGCGTGTGTGCGTTCGTGCACGTGTGTTATGATCATTTGATCAGTTGTCTCTCCATGTTTGTGTATTCCAAAGGAAAGTCTGTAGAGCTTTATTTAAGTATCGATAACTATCTTTGTTTTGTTTTTTTATTTAGAAAACATAATTATGGACTGTTGTCAAAAATATTTGTACTCAGATCTAAGGCCAGTGTTTGTATTCAATGCGATTCGTTTAATTTATATATATATATATATATATATATATATATATATATATGTATATATGTATATATATATATATATATATATATATATATATATGAGCAAAACACAAACATCGTTTATAATTATTACACTAACTGTTAGCAAGCGATATCTCGTGGTCAATGAAATAATGAATGCGTTATTTATACTGGGAAAGCTTCTTCCATCTCTCTATCTCTCTCTCTACTCTCTCTCTCTCTCTCTATCTCTTAACCGGTTTATTGTATTGCCATTTACCTCTCTATCTTCTTATCTATCCATCTATCCATCTATCTGGTGGGCATTCTCTGCAATAATATTTTATGTGTCAAATGTATTTAAACCGTAATACAAATAATTCATCTTTGAAATATTCGTTTATATATATATATATATATATATATATATATATATTATGTGCGTGAACTGTTCTTTATAGCCGATGCCGATTTATTTATTTTCTTAATCATATTAGTTATTATACGATAATTACGAGCTAAATCATCGCACAAGAACCCCAGTTTTCCGTATTGTCGAGAACGACCTAATTTAACACCCACTAGAGGCGCTGTTATCGCTTTACCATCCGTTCGAATTATCCAACGTTCGGCGGTCTGGCGTCAAGAACGACAGCACGGTGACCGGTTACGTTACAAGAAACACGCAGCGACGAGGAACGTCAGTGTTTACATCGAGATAAACACGGATAACACGTGACTATCACGTGTGCGCGGCGCGGTTTATTCCGGGAACTGCCGGAGACAAAGCCATTCAATCTTAACAACCGACTCGGATTCTATGGGATTTGATCCGGAATATGAAAGCCTTACGCTTTAGCCAGGATTTGTATAAAATGCTGGAGCATGTCAAGTAGTCCGTTTATCGCGTCGCCATCAGATAAGAGAGAAAAATCTCCATCCCTGGTAGAGGAGGGTCACTTAGGTGCAGTTTGGAATGATAAATGTATGCCAAACGGTGACAAATGACGAGACGCAGACGCGTTATAAGAGATACTCCAGTCTCTCGTATAGCGCAACAACACAATAAAAATAGTTTCAATCTCAAGACAGCACGCGAGATAGATAAATGACTGGAACATCATGTTTATTTATAGTGTTAATAAATAGAATGCGCTCGTCATCTGTGCGACCGAATTTACAAATATAATTGTACTCCGAACTAATAACGCCCCCGGAAGTGTGGCCCGGCAAAATTACACATAATCCTGTTTATATATATGTGTGTGTGTACGTGCGGGTGTGTGTGTGTGTGTGTGTAATGATATTCAGGTAATACGTCTATTTCTCACTGAGATTTAACACAGATTACCTGAATATTTCAGTTAATATAAATATTACCTGATCATACAAATTAACTGTAATATATATATATATATATATATATATATATATATATATATATGATAGGACGAGATCTAGAGATGGGTCCAACAGAATCCAGACAAATATGGGGACGGTAAGGATGATGCAAAAATATGTCACCATTATAACGTATTTGATGGTTACTAGTATAATGTGTTCGATAATCAGAATTGCATTGTGTTTGTCAGCTGATAATATAATGTGTGTGTATTATTCATAATTTGTTTAACGGCTTTCGCAGTCACCATTGTGTCATATTGGACAATTAAAATTCTAGTCTGTTCGACAGTCACTATTGTAGTGTGTTAGTCAATCACTGCTATCATGTAACTGACCGTCATGATTATGATCTACTTCACAATCATGATTACAATCTGCTGGACAATAAACATCACTCTGCTCCGGTAAATTTGACAGCCAGTTGATACCGTTCTTGCTGCTCTCAGTTTGACAGCCACAATTATAACATTCCTGAATTAGCAGTGACACATTTTCTCTGATTAGCATTGATATAATTACATTAACTCAACCGCTAATGAAGTATGAAGCACACCCACTTCGAACCTGAAGCTTTCCTAACAGGTTTATTTCCGCATAATGCTGATATACAGCTGAGTATATCATGTAAGATACTGATCTACAGCGAAGTATGTCGTGCAAAATGCTGATCTACAGCTGACCATGGCGTAAAAGGGACTGCTCTATAGCTGAATAGACCGTGCAAGATACTGATGTACAGCTGTGTATGATGTGCAAAACACCCCGAGAAGACCGTGCAGAATACTGATTTCCAGCTGAGTAGACCGTGCAAAATATTGATTTACAACTGAGTATGCCATACAAAATACTGATCTACGGCTGAGTATAGGGCACAAAATACTGATCTACAGCTGAGTCGACCGTACAAATTACTGATCTACATCTGTGTTGAGAGCGCAAAATACTGATATACCGCTGAGTAGAATATTCAGAGTATTGATCTACAGATGAGTAGGTCGTGCAAAATACGGATCTATAATAGCTGAGTAGACCGTACAAAGTATTTATCTACGGCTGAAGTGATCGTGCAAGATATTGATCTACAGCTGAGTAGACCGTGCAGGATACTGGTCTACCGTGAAATAGACCCTTGTAAGATATTGATCTCAGACTGATTGAACTGAGTTAATTATTGATCAATAGTTGATTTGTCTGATAGCATCCATGATTTATTATCGTAGTTACGCAATGACAGCTAATATTAGCTAAAGTAAATCCTGAGTTAAAATCAGCTAATTACAGTGCATCCTTGAATCAGTGAGCTATCGCCGATTAAACGTTCCATTGTTGTGTTCATACATAATGATCTCTCTTCGGGAGAACCTCCTTATCTATGTTCCATACTTGCTCTACTACCCAAGCCCAGAGAGCTGCGTTCATCTGGTTTTCACTTGCTGTCACTTGTTGTCTGTCACTCACCTCGTCAGACTCGCTTATCCTGCCTAAGTTTCCACTCCATCCGATCATTCGTTGATGAACCTTGAATTGTTCCATGGACTATGAGTTTGCCCAACCTCAGTACTGTACTAGGTGCGACGCTGAGCTCGGATGTTGGCGCAATGGAAGGATGTAATTATTATTATTAATTATTATACATTACTGTATGCCAGTGTTAACTGAAGTCGAAACGACAATAAGATCATCTAAACCGTATAATACGTTGTATATATGTATAAATTGATTACCTGTTGTAGGTAATAAGTCGATTTATAATTAGAAATTAGAATTTCACGTTTTCTGTCTTGAAAATTCCTATCACATATGACAGCTCCATCTACTCGCTGTTATAATGTGACAATAGACACAACAAAAGTCATCTTCCATCGCAAAGACAATGTTTATGTTGGAAACACGTGGTTTGTGAGATGATTGTGGGACGGAGTGACGTTGTCTAGACGCATAAATCAAAGTTGCGGGTCTTGGTCATTATACGTAACGTTCGTTCAAACCAGTAAATCGTTCTTAAATCGTTTAACAAAAATTATATTACAGGATGACATATATACTCATCAAACGCATCTAGCAAGATATAAACTGTTTCAAAGCAGTAAAAAATTATTCGACGAATGAATATCATTTTAATTAAATATGGTAATATATCAATATTCAACCAAAGTAAGAACACGCTTGTGGCTTATATTTCATAGTTAGTCATTTATAACTACCTATATGTGTATTTTGTGCGCACTGATATTTTAAAGGTTCTTTGTAAGAAAGTATATAGACTTGTTTCAGGGGACTTTTAAAATAAGGGTGGGATAACTTTCATCTCTATCTATCTATCTATCTATTCCCCATATATATATATATATATATATATATATATATATAGGATATAGGATATATTACACTGCAAACAAATCAAAGATGAGAGCTCTTCCATTAGTGACAACAGAGAAATAGCGCCACATGGTGATCGAGCGAGGTTTTCAGAAGTAGGTCATTAAGTAAGTTCTCATCAGTGTTGTTATCCCTGTCAAGTAGACGAGGCCGGTCCCCCTCTTGATATTTATTTCACGCGTTGATATCGGCGCCGCCAATCAGCGACTTTACAACGAGACTTGGGTAATAACAAACGTGTAAAGATCGTTATTGGGGCGACTGCGGAACAGATAACGTGTCTGGAGCAGGACACTTGCTCGTCAATGGTCCTATATTTCGACGTCGCGTTGTCGGCCTGCGGATGAAAGATCCAGGCCAATATTGGCATTGATTGTTAATGCGATAACGAGCGCTCCCCAAACGCGCCCACTTAGAGCTCGAGCGTAGAGGCCCGGATGAAGTACGGTTGGCCGATTGGATGCGAGCTTTTCTCCGCGGTCCAGATGAGGGCGCTGGCTGCTCCCGTCCTAAATATGGCCGTGATAGGTCGGAGTGGCGGCCTCTCCTGGGTCGATCGTAAACGACATGATTCATCGATGCCACCGTCTCTGTGGAGTGTTTTATTTGAGTCGATATTAATTACCGAACCGTCGGCATTTATTCGAAAATAAAGGGTCATATATTACGCTAAATGCGCGAACTCGGCTACGGCAACGAGCGTATGGGTACACGTACCCACACTCGCACACGCACACACACACACACACACACATGTCATATGTGATATACATGCACACACTAATGCCCAAAAAGTACCATGTATTAACAAGGTGCTGATGAAATTAAATTACATTCGCTTATCTTTGAATTGAATTATTAATACAAAATTTGGTATATTAGACGCTATGATAATATTAAGCAGTAGACCGTGTTAAATAATTTGCCTATGTTTAGCCAAAATACTAATAAGCAACCAGATCAACCAGCAATATACTCATATCGCTTGTAAGCCTCACATCATTAGTATTAATTTGGACGTATACCGTAAAGTGGCCATCCTAAAGTAAACAATAATAAAATACCTGGAGCTGATTTATCAATATTAATATCGCACAAATAGAACTATAATTGGCTTCTATGTTAGTTTATATATGATAGTTCTCTTAGAGAGGGTGACAGTCGTAATAATCTATGGCTGGTCTCCTAGGCTTTTAGCTATCTCGTAGCTCAGAGCTTCAATCAATACATAACATTATTTCTATTGTGTGGGTCTTCTGAGGAATTCCACTAAAAATTTGATTTAAAAAAATCAATAATATTTAAATAAGCATTAAAACAATATATATATATATATATATATATATATATATATATATGAGAGTATATATATATATATATATATATATGGGGGGCAGTGTGCAAATTGTCATTAACAATTGAAGCCTTAGGGCCCTGGAAACAGTGTCTCAGCAAAACACATTGACGTGCTCCTGGTACCTGTGGGGTCCCTAGGCTACACCCGGGTCAGCCTTAAGGAGAATATGCCCCCTGAGTAGTGCGTCTGCATAACGAAACAATTTTAGTATCAGCGTTCAAATCCCGGTCTTGAAGGATGTTACATTTTTCACCTAACCTCCTGCTTATAGTGGGCAGGTCGTCATAAGCGTCCTGCCCAAAAGTAAAGAGTAAAGAAATACCACACACACCTGATGACGTAACACCTGAACTTGGATGAGTTTAGTCAAAATAACGACATACAGAAGAAATGTTTGCTTATCTACGTTTATCTATTATAGTTAAAGATATGTGATACGATCTCGGTATGATCGTGTTGGTGTCGTGAGTGAGACTTGGTTGGAAAAGTCATGGAGTTTGTGCTTTCTCTTCCATCTTTGAAAATCCTCTCCCCCTCCCCCTCCCCTCCAACTGCCGATAAAATCCCAGCGGATGCCACTTCTGTAATATTAAAACTGAACATTGCGCGTCAAGATTGTAACCAATAATGACGTACACGTCGGTGATGATGATGATGATCACGATGATGATGATTGATGTTCTACGGCCACTTCGTGCACATGGTTGGCTAAATGGGCCGAGCGACCTCCAACGGTAATGAACCGAAGTCAAAGATGAAACAACCTTCAGATATGCCGACGCCGAGATTCGAACTCGGGTGGTGGTGAGTGATCTGTGATCCAGGGCGCTTTCAGTTAAACCACGGGAGGCCCACGATGCACGCGCCGGCAAAACAGACCAGTTACGCCGTGACGTACTGAACGAACGATATACGAATTGTTAATCGGGTCACTTTTTTTAAATGCTGAAGGCTGACTGTTTATATGGCCCGCCTGATGGTTGTATTTGGTTCAACGATTAACCAGGTTCATCAACAGAATACTATTTTACCTGGATGATATCGAAAACTGACGAAAATCCAGGAGGAGGGGGGGGGCTTAATTCGTAAAAGGGACACCTTCGTCGGTGGAAGTAAATACGGCGACAACGAGGAGAAAATGCACCGGGTTTATTCCTGGTGGTTTCTGGATCAGCGACATGCCCCTTCCCCCCTCCCCCCTCCCCAGTTCCGTTCCAATCCGCGAGCGAGCAATTCCAAACAAAACCTGATTTCTTTCGGCCCGGTTTTCCTCCGCCCGAAGCCAGCCGTGTTGAAACGTTCGTCGTTAAGGCGGAATAATTCCTCGATCGGACGCGTGTACTCGGCCCTCGTCTGGTGCGGATCTCCCCGTCGGATGAAGGAAGAGAGCTGGCGGCGGATCGCTATTGTCTCGACCCAGGCACACCAGAGGGGCGGTCGAAGGCGAGAGCGGAAGCTTTTCTAATCCCGACAAATTAACGTCTATTCGCTGTTCAAAGGCTCCACCGACTTGATACACTTGACACTTGACAGGATACACTTGACAGTTGGTACGTTTACTGAACGATGGTACACAGGGGTACTGATTAGTGACTTATCGGAGTGACGTCACGGGGGACACATTCATTTGCTTGTCCGTTAATAATGGATGTGGATTCGTGTGAATCGGTTGCTGAGTGAGTGAATGAATGCGCTACTTTTGTGCACACGGTAGGCTAAATGGACCGAGCGACCTCCAAAGGTAATGAACCGAAGTCAGAGATGAAACACCCTTCAGATATGCCCATGCCGACGAGATTCGAACTCAGGTGGTAGTGATCTGTAATCCAACACGCTACCGTTAGAACACGGAGGTGCCGTCGAATGAGTGAGGGAGGGAGAGGGAGGGAGGGAGGGAGGGATGGAGTGAGTGAGTGTGGGAGGGAGGGACGGCGGGAGGCAGGAAGTCAGTCGATCAGTCAGTCAGTGGGTTAAACGGATCAGCTTACGTATGGATCAGAGTATCAGCGTATGTATGCACTTCAGACAGATCTTTACACACACACACACACACACACATACACACACACACACACACACAACACATACACACACATATATACATATATATATATATATATATATATATACACACACACACGTCTAATTGCAACTAAATGGTCCATGTTCTAAGCAACGAAGCATAGTCTTTGTCTATATTAAAACTGCAATATTCACCATTATCTTATATATATATTCTGGATCAATTCCGGGTATCAGGCAGGTACATATTATCATTTACTTATGGCATGGATTATTTAAAAAACTCTCTCTCTCTCTCTCTCGCTCGCTCTCTCGCTCTCTGTGTGTGTGGGGGGGGGGGGTGGAGGGAGATGGAGACGGGGCTTAATATTTAATAACCAAAAGGTGTGAAGTTTGAAGACGATGTTTGTTGGTGGTATCATTTCAGACGTTTTCAATCCAGTTTTTGTATAGAAGAAGCGTCAGGTGAAGTGAGGCGAAGAGACAGATATGATAATACATCTTCGAGTCCATGTTTTCTATTATTTTTCTGATTTATTTATATCCAGTTCTTCCAAGCGTTCGTTAAGCTAGACTTCATTGGGTATCATTTACTTGTATTGATAAAGCTGCATGGGTATCATTGGATAAATCTCCCCACTCAATAAATGGCCATTGCGCCTGTAAGGGGGGGGGGGGGCTCACGCGAACAGGGGCCGGGGGTGCCGTAGACGTAGAAATAAATAAACGCCGGGGGTTTATTAACTGACGGGGTTTACAGTGACTTATAATAAACGGTATATTTGTAGAGCTCCCGATACGGCCGTATTATCCATAAGGCTGGCTGAAGATTAGGGGCCCCGCAGGGCCGTATTATCGATAAGGCTGATTGGGCTGGCTGAAGATTAGGGGCCTGGCGGGAACTATTATCCATAAGGCTGGCTGAAGATTAGGGGCCCTGCAGGACCGTATTATTCATAAGGCTTGCTAGGCTGGCTGAAGATTATGAGCCCCGCAGGACCTATTATCCATAAGGCTGGCTGGACTAGCTGAAGATTAGGGGCCCTGCAGGGCCGTATTATCCATAAGGCTGATTGGGCTGGCTGAAGATCAGGCGCCCCGCATGACCTATTATCAATAAGACTGGCCAGGCTGGCTGAATATTAGGGGGCCCCGAAGGGCCGTATTATCCATAAAGCTGACTGGACTGGCTGAAGATTAGGGGCCCCGCAAGATCTATTATCCATAAAACTGGCTGGGCTGGCTGAAGCTTATGGGCCACACAGGGACTAGGAGCCCGTCAGTTTCGTTTCACCTTCTATTTTATTTTATTTCTTTCCGGTGAACAAGATCGATTAGAATTAACTGATTATCTTGTATAATTTCTATCAAGAAGGTAATTAACAATTACCTGTTTCCTTAACGCAATTAAGCAATTTGTCTCTCATGTTAAAACGATTACCAATAAATTATATAGTTATAATAAATAATAAAAATTGTATTCGCTTCAAAATGTTACAGCGTTGAATAAATATACTCTCAAAACGTGTTTTCCTGAAGAATTCTACTCTCGCAATAAAATATTTAAAAACAATTGTGACTAGAATTCTTCAAGAGCCACGTATAATGGGTACCGGGCTACGTATTGCGGGCTATTGACTACCTGCCTGTCTCCATAAGGGATCAGGCTGTCAGGTTTAGTGGGGTGAAAGTTGAAGTACCTGAGGGGGGTTTGTGGTATCTCATCAGCATAAACTTGTATTATAACCTATTTGTGTTTTTGTTACGTTTATCAATCTGTTATAAAATACCTGATACGTGTATATGTGTGTCGTTTTCTTTATTGTTCTAGTAAATATAATATCCATGTATAAAGTATTTTAGGGTCGCCTCCGTGGTCTAGCGGTAGCGTGTTAGACCACAGATCACTACCGCCCGTGTTCGAATCTCGGCGTGGGCATATCCGAATGTTGTTTCGTCTTTCACTTCGCCTCATTACCTTTGGAGGTGGCTCGGCCCATTTAGCCTACATTGTGCACAAAAGTGGCCATAAAACATCATCATCATCATCATGATATAGTATTTTATGGTAACTGTGTGTGTGTGTGTGTGTGTGTGTGTGTGTGTGTGTGTGTGGTGTGTGTGTGTGTGTGTGTATGCGTGTGTGTGTGAATTCAAACTCTGGACGTTTCTTCAGGGGACTGAATCCAAAGTGGCGACTTTTCATGCTGAGACATGTGTATTGTCTCACCAGTCCCCTGAAGAAACGTCCACAGTTTGAATTCACGGTTGGAGATTCTCTGTGCCTGTGCCTTATTAAACACAGCTAAAATACACACACGCACACGCACACACATACGCATATATATATATATATATATATATATATATATATAGTTTTATGATATTTATGTTGACCTCGTTCAATGATGATACCATTTATCTGTTCTGCTCCTGGACCAAATAAACGTGTTATATTTGTGGGCGAAGTGAATCTCTGATCTGTTTCCAATAACAACTACCGGCAGTGGTAGCTCCTGGGTAGCTCTCCCTTTATACACCTCCGGCCTGTTGTTTCACAATCTACCGAAATCGTCCAAACACACACACACACACACACACACACACGGCTCACGACTTACACGATTTACAGATGCGGCGTGGATCCGCTTCGTAGAGAGGTAGCAGCAGCCGAGTAGGTGTGCGCGTCGGATCAGAAGACTAGCCATCCAGGGTTCGTGTTTACGTTACCGAGTCGGTAACATGACAAGTGGCCCCGGCGATCGCAGCACGCTTATAGAAGAAGCAGGAAAGGTGGAGGAGGAGGGGCGAGCGAACGAGCCGTGTTTTAATCAGCGAATAGAATGGCCACAACGACGACTTCTCTCTAACTCGGCGAGGTATAACAGAAGAGAGTGCGACACTCTGACAGCTGGAGGGTTAGGGTGGTATTTAGTCAGCCCGGCGGCCCATCAACAACCACGGCATGACGTCGGGGCTCGGGCCGAGTCTTTGAGAGTGTCAATTGAGGTGTTAATGCGGTTTGTTGCGGCGTGAATGCACACACACACACACACACACACACATACACTGAAAGAGAGATAGAGCCGTTGAGAGAGAGAGAGAGAGAGGAGAGAGAGAGAAAGACTTAGCCCTTATTATTATTCGCACAGAGACCACCTTCGAACTGTTGCTATTCATCACGACGGCATACCTCTCTCTTTGTCAGCGTATTCCGCCGTTAATTGCCGAAGAATTCGCCTCGGCCAACTTCGCCCCCAAACAGTTCGTCACCGCCGGCTTTCAACCGACGTCTCGTCTTCATTTCAGGTCGACGGCGGAAGAAACGGTAGTGCCGCATCCAACCCATCGCCGATAAGCGGAAGAGCCTGGCCATCACGTGATCTGTGCGGCGGAGACGAGCGACGAATTGCGCCTGCGCCCAGCGACGAGACGACGCACGCACCCCGCTACGACGTCATACCACGCGGACGCTATGAACACTCGCCTGGTGCGGTAAATACCGGACATCGGCCAGCCAAATCGGATCGTTCTCGCAGTTCGCCATGACGTCACCGGACGCGCGGATGCTCGCCCAGAGCGAGTTGGATTCGCGGCAGGCGTCACCTGGCGACGGAGACATCCAGAACGGGATGGGAGCGAGGCTGGCCCCAGCCGAGGTCAACCACAACTTGTCTTCGCCGCCGCCAGCGCTACCTGTCGACGACGACGGGAAGAAGCACCCCCAACAGGAGTACCTTCTGCGGAACCGAGACAAATCGGAAGTGGTCTACTCGGCCGACCACGACACCGAGTCGCTGCCGCCAGAAGGAGCCAACAACGAAGATCGGGAAACCTGGGGCAAGAAAGTCGACTTCCTCCTGTCCATAATAGGATTCGCCGTAGATCTAGCCAACGTCTGGAGGTTTCCCTACTTCTGCTACAGGAACGGTGGAGGTAAGCACTGAATATTGTCAAATGAGCATGGAATAATAATAATAATAATAATAATAATAATATTTAAATAAAAGATAATAATCCAGATTCGATTAATTGCCGATTGTAGCAGAAACTATTTAAGAGGCCTAAACAGCTGACTCACGAATATGAGATGCCCAAAACTTACCCGGAGACACTGAATGATGCTAAATAGTTATAGGTAGTCGTCGACTTACGACTTACGCAACTTCGACTGTTCGACTTTACGACCGACTGTACGACTTAAGGATGATTATCGGTGTTTTATGGCCACCGTTGTGCACATGATAGGCTAAATTGGCCAAGCGAAGTCAAAGATGAAACACCCTTCAGATATGC
Organism: Paralvinella palmiformis; assembly: GCA_025642065.1. NCBI lineage: Eukaryota > Metazoa > Annelida > Polychaeta > Terebellida > Alvinellidae > Paralvinella > Paralvinella palmiformis. Next base: position 872,604 of record JAODUP010000065.1, on the reverse strand, counting down.
CCACGCCGAGATTCGAACTCAGGTGGTAGTGATCTGTGAGCCAACGCGCTATCAGTTAGACCACGGAGACGCCCTAAAGACGACTTAAAGATGATTATAATATCATTACACGGTATAATACAACCAGTCGGTCGTAACCGGTCGTAAGTCGACGACTACCTGTATTTAGCCGAAAATGAGGGAAACCTTGGATTGGCAAATTAAAAAGCGAGTAACTTGGTGAGTGAGTTGGTGAGTGAGTTGGTCGTTTGGCTCCGGCACTAGTTAGACCTGACACGTGTTACAATTTATGGTTAATCCCTAAACCAAACGCCCCACGGACATGGATAGGAGTTGGATTGATATAAAAATATGGATATTTGCAGCTCAGTGTTCTTAAAATGGCCAGCTTAGGAACAGCTTTTAACGTTTTGATATACGATGCAATTGTAACTTCCCCTGGGAACATGTTCCACATAGTTTAACCGACCGCTCGAATGCCAATACCGTGGTCACGTGACTCCAGTTGATGGGTAATCAGCGTGACTGCTGGGATGGGGGGGGGGGTCATCAAGGTCACATTCGGAGGTCTTTATAATCGGTGGATGTTTAAACAGATTTGTCGAATGGGTTAGAATACGACGAGAGTTCGTTTAAACCAGATCTGATGGACGGTTATTAGCATTAACCAGTTAAGTCGTAAATGATAATTAAACATTTGTGTACTACAAATTATAGTTGAACTTGTTCTGACAAGAAACTTCCAACCTTGATAAACAGTTGGTAAACTAAAGATTGGCGTGAGAGAGACATATATATATATATATATATATATATAGAGAGAGAGAGAGAGAGAGAGAGAGAGAGCGGTAGAGCGACAACGATAGAGACAGAGAGAGAGAGAGAGTGTGTGTGTGTGTGTATGTGTGTGTGTGTGTGTGTGTGTGTGTGTGTGTGTGTGTGTGTGTGTGTGTGTGTGTGTGAATATACCATTTTTTTGCGAATGGGATTACGACAAGTTTGGGGTTAAAACAATTGATAGGGTTTTTAAAAATTAATCTTTAATTAAAAATTTTTTAACCCGGCAAATTATGTTGAACTTTTTTTTCCAATTGAACAGTGGTCAAAAATTGGCCATTAAGTCTAATACGTCCGATACGTATCGTGTTTCTGAGATTGTCATTACATATATATATATATATATATATATATATATATCGTTGTACAGTTTCCCTCAGTGATAAGTTCGTAATCGTTCGGTGTCATATTTAAGCTGACAGTGGCGCCTGATTGGTGAATTAAGATAGAACAATTACTGACAACCTGTATAATGGACAGTGATTTGTTTAAGCAGATAGTAGTAGCTACGTCACACACAGGGTTGGCCAAACTAAAAAAGACTCGCCGTAAATGGCAGTTTAACACGGAACACGATCTTTACATGGAAATTGGTTTTTATTTTCTCTTCTGGGTCGTATTTTTAGACCGAGGAATATATAATTAAAATGCCTAGATTTGTTTTCATCGTATATAGAGAGTAAACCGGAATAGCCTTAAGCTCTAGGCAACCAACCGAAACAAGCACCCCACCCACCCCGCCCACCCCCACCCTGCCCACACCGGATAACCGGACACTGCTAACTCAATCTGCAATATAATTGTTGTTTGTTTGTTTGTTTGTTTGTTTGTTTGTTTGTTTGAATGCTCCCTCGGGAGTTGAGATGTGTACCGGATTGGAACAGGTCTGAGTCAGGGATAATAATACTGTAAAGCGCCTTAGAGCAGCTATAATGCTGAGAGGGGGGAACATAAATGCCACATATTATTATTATTATTATTATTACATAAACCTTGATCCTCACGTTTTCCAAGCTGTTGATCACCATTGCTCTACGCTGCCATCGTTCAAATGTTCAGTGGTTCAGAATTGATCGCCGCTCCGTGCACTAAGCGCACTATTTGGCGCTAAAACTTGGGCACTCGGCTTTGTCATCCTATCTGCCATTTTTGCGAGTTACGCCGAAGACACGAGACGCTCGTATTTTGTTTTGTTTGAGTTATGTTATTCGTTCTCCCACTTCACAATTAGTTACGTCTTGTCGTGAAGCTATGTCAACAAACAAACGAACAAACGAACGAACGAGCCTTCAATGCGTATCCTTTTACGATCATTTTCAAACGTTTCGTTCGGTTCACTGGGTGGCCCACAGTTTTCCGCCGCCTGGAAGAGATTTACTGTCCACAAAATTGTTTGGCTTTTGTATTCTGTAATTTGTTCTATACCAATTATTGTTGGTATTGTGTGCGTGCGTGCGTGCGTGCGCGTGCGTGCGTGCGTGCGTGCGTGCGTGTGTGCGTGCGTGTGTGTGTGTGTGTGTGTGTGTGTGTGTGTGTGTGTGTGTGTGTGTGTGTGTGTGTGTGTGTGTTTTAGGGTACATAGTAAGAGGCAACAGGCACAGAGCATCAACATATCTAAACATCCTTCGAAACCTACCTCCATAAATCTAAATACAACTATACATACATTAATCTAAAAATAAAATGTTCCATACCTCCACATATTGATAAATGTGTGCGTATACCTAAGCATGTGTCTGGTCTACTCATCAGCCTGTGGGAACCAGCTAATTCGCTTTTCGTACGCGACAAATATGTCACGCCCACAGGAAAGCGGCTACATGCAGGCTACGTACAAAAAGCGGAAGCACGTAAAAACATACCATTTGATACCACAGCTCGCAACAAACAACATGTGTGTGTGTGTGTGTGTGTGTGTGGTGGAAAACTCGAGATGAGCCTATCTTATGCGGTTGATTGTAACAAGGCATTGAATTGGAAAGGTCGGCGTTCATTGTTAAATCTCGAGTACAGCCGGTTGAACTGTCTCCTTCGCTGTCCGACTTCCGTCACGTCGATTCGGGATTAAAAATAACAATAAATAATCCTGATATACAAAAACTGATATTCAAAGCCAACAACTAAGATATTGCATGTAATCAAGTTTTTTTTGGTTATTTTTGTCGATATTATAATAGACTTGGGTAGTTTGTTTTGTTCTGACATTTGAAAAAGTGCTATATGTCCGTAAATTGTCCGAGATACTATTTTATTAATTTATCAATCAATCAATCAACCGTCTATATTATATATATATATATATATATATATATATATATATATATATATATATATATAGAAAGAGAGAGAGGGGAGAGGGAGAGGGGACGTTTACTGAGTATATTCCAAAACACACACACAAAACGCACACATACAAAATAAATCCTCCCCAAATAGCGAGCATGAGAAAGAACTATTTATTATACAGAACAATATTCACGAATACTATTGTGTCTCAGGAGTTATTTGTAGCTGCATAAACAGTATTGTTATAGATGTAGATGATTGTGTCTTCAATAAAAGGACAACGCATCCAAAAGAGCATCTATTATCTTATTTTAAATATACCTTTTTTACATTTTCCTGTATTTATATGTAGTCCATTTATACGTAAAACTGCGTTTAAATAACATGTACATCTTTATAGGAAATACCCCTTTATTTGTGGACGTACCAATTGTAAAATATAATCTTCGACACAACCTTATACATATAAAATATATATATATATATATATATCGGATTTATGATTTAAAACAAACCCTAAATGACGTAACCAGAAGGAAAACCCTATTTATTAATAAGTCGTATTTATTTTAAAAAATTATATAAAATGTATAAGTACAGTGATATATAACATAAAAGTACCTAAGCTAGCATAGCAAAGACTAAGTTAGCAACAGCATAGCAAATTAAATTGTTTCATCAAGACACTGACCCGATATGTAAATGTTGCTGTTTTATGGCCACTTTTGTGCTCAATGTAGGCCAAACGGGCCGAGCTACACCTAAAGGTAATGAGGCGAAATGAAAGATGAAACACCCTTGCGACATAGCCCAGTCGGGGTTTGAACCTGGGTGGTATTGATCTGTGGCCAACCGCGCTACCAGTTAGGGCACGGAGGCCCCCGCTGACCCGATATGACGATGATTTGTGCAAACGTCAATATCTACAACATGACTTTAGTCGTGTTTGTGTTTCGTTTTGTTTATCTTTATCGTTAGTACACTTCGTTGGTAGTTCGTCTCGCCATGTGGTACTTCCTGTGAAATATAAAACAAATGATTGCCAATCGTTGCCACTTTTGTCTGAAACTTGTTCAACAATTTTAAGCCATTTTTCGCTTTGTTAGCCGATCAACGTTGGCATCCCGTATAGGACAGCGTCCTTGTGCCGTATAAGGGTGCCTCCATGGCCTAACTGATAGCGCGGTTGGCCACCGATCTATAGCAATTGAGTTCAAAAACCGTCAGGGCTATGTCAGAAGGGTGTTTAGTCTACCTTGTGGACAAAAGTGGCCGTAACACATCAACGTTTACATTTTTCCTTGTCCTGTATAATGTTAAAGATTGCAATCCATAAAGTTCATAAGAGAACCATTAAGGGCTGTCATCTCTGTGGGATAAGACCTTAGATTGTTTATTCATCTCATTATTTATCCTCTCATAGTGCGTCGTTTTCTTTCTTTCTTTCTTTTGGCCTAGCTTATTGCTTTATAATAGAATATCGCTGAGAAACCATTCCCTCGAACAGCTTTAGATATAAGCATATGAGAAGCTTCTTATGGGCAATTTTGTAATTGGAATAAAACCCTTTAAAGATGAACTCGCAGATAATATGCTGATGACGCGGACCCGCAGCTGATACAGAGTCATTTTCTGCGGCGCGGCTACAATTGTGTGTGTGTGATGCATGGAGAAAGCGTAACCTTTTGGTGATATGGAGCGAGTGCAGCTAGTTTTATATGAGGTTGTGGGTATTTAATAATAATAATAATAATAATAATAATAATACAAATATCACAAGCACATTTCAAGTAAATGTATGATATTTGTGCTGCCCGTGATGCAAATAAACAGCTGCGCACGAAAAAGTCCATTATATAGGCAATGGAGTCAAATGCCCGTATTTCAATCACTTTAGTAATCAGAGAGCTGGCCATGTAAATGGAGTTTTTTACAATAAAGATGGCTCCCAACAAATGGTGCGTAAGGAAAGAGAACGTGGACAACAACAAACAAACATGCCTAGACATGATACACCTAGACATAGTATCATCGGAGTTTTCACAAGTTCATATTTTTAATCGCTTCATTCAAAAATGACAACAATAATGGTTGACTGAGCGGATGAGGAGAAGAATTTGGCAAACCATAGGCCTCTAAATGGCAGCCAGAAACCAAGTACTCCCTGACAGTTGGTGGTGGCAGCAAAATGCACATGCTCATACTGGGAAACAAGTACTTATATTTTAGTTGATGGCGAGCCGTTGATGTACCTGTGCTGGATTTGGGCTAATTATGCCAAACAATTAACTATTCAACATTTATTTCATATCTTAAAACGCTCCAGGATGATGGTGAGCATATATTTAGTTTAGAACGTCACTCGGTGCTAAAAGGGCGCCTCCATTGTCTAGTTTGTAGCGCGTTGGACCACAGATCACTACCACCTGAGTTTGAATCTTGGCGTGGGTATATCTGAACGGTGTTTCATATTTGATTTCGCTTCATTGCTAGGTGTAGGTCGCTCGGCCCATTTAGCCTACCATGTACACAAAAGTGGCCGTAAAACATCAATCATGCCAAACCAAAACTAAGAGCAATTATATAGAAATGATCGGAAGGGACTTTAATTCTCGAAACAGTTGCCTACGAGTAATAATCAATTCTACATTAACTGCTATGTTATCATCATTCAGTTGTTGATAACCGTCGATAACGAGCCTCCATCCCGTTGTTATTATTATACATCAGCATCCAAACGTTGAGCTGAGTGGACAGGTAACTCATCATTTAGTATTTGATAGTAAAAGCTTCCCCATCTTTTTCCAAAATCCTGGACATGCCAGCAGAGGACGGAGTTCGCAGATATGCAACATTACCATCGACGTCAATTATGGTGATCGTAGTTGAAGTAGTAGTAGTAGTTGTTGTTGTTGTTTTAAAGTAACGACAGTAGAAGCAAGAGTACTGGAAACAGAAGTGACAACAGGAGTAGTAGCAGTAGGAGTGGCAACGAAAGTGACAACAGGAGTAGTAGCAGTAGGTGTGGCAAAGGAAGTGACAACAGGACTAGTAGCAGTAGTAAGGGTGGCAATGGAAGTGAGAACTGCAGTAGTAGCAGTAGGAGTGGCAACAGAGGTGACAACCGCAGTAGTAGCAGTAGGAATGGCAACAGAGGTTGACAACGGTTGTAGTAGCAGTAGGTGTGGCAACAGAAGTTGGAAACACTGAGGGGTTTCAGCAGTAGATAAACGGGACTGCAATAAATACCGAATAAATACCGACTGAGTGGAGATTAGGCGCATTTAGAGTTGGCTAGAAAGAAGAAAAGAAATCCCAGAAATGGTCCACCGACTATTACAAATACGCCATCTCGGGGCGGGGCACGATGTGATGTTATTATCAAAAGTCAAAAACATTAACTCAAAAAACATAAAACAATAATTGTCTCCAGCATCTTATGAACAAAATAGCTCTTGTGTGTCTTAAAATAACATCCAGATAAAACACACGTGCGCGCGGACCCACACATACACAAAGAGAGAGAGAGAGAGAGAGAGAGAGAGAGAGACGATTGTTACACAAACATGTCAAACATTTAAGTGCTATCGCTTTCTGTCAATTATTGGAGTAAATATTTGCCGCCATCGGTAAATAAATAAGTTGTTACAAGACAAGCCCGGTCGGTAGGTGGCGTGCGGCGGCGAACGGTAGATGAAGACAATCGCGTGTGCATTTCGTTTGAGAGCCGAAAGAAAGAACACCAACGGGAAAAAAAACGCGTCGTCGAAACTTAATGCCATTCGCTCAACTACTGGCTACAGAAGATAAGAAACGGTTTCTCTGAATCACGTTGCGCTTTCGCTGGAACTCGGAGACGGGTGGTTCTGGCGCGTGTCTGCAGCTGTAACAAGAAAGTTACAGCTCAATCGAGAATATATTGTCCGCTATCCGTGTTGCATTTTTGTCGCCGATGAGCGAGACGACGGCCTTTACGCTTTAACCATCAGGCGAATGAGGGGGGGTGGTCCCAAGGATTACCCGTCTTAGGAGAGTTAGGTTAGAAAGCATCACGTCTGTGTTGAATGAGCAGGGCATGAGAAATGACGTTGATCCGAAGGTGAGAATCGGAGGAGAGATTAATAAAATAGCGGAGTATCATTACGTCATTACCTTAAACGTCTACGTATGTTAGTTTGGTCGACGAATGAACACGTTTGGGTTCCTAACTATCTGCCAATATACTACCAATATTTGATGATTGAACAGTCTATGGTTGATGAGTGAACACTCTATTGTTGATTATTGTATAGGCTATTGTTGATGATTGTAGTCTATTGTAACCACTGTACAGTCTATTGTTGTCATTGTACAGTTTATTGCTGTCATTGTAGTCTATTGTTGTCATTGTACAGTCTATTGTTGTCATTATACAGTCTATTGGTGGTCTGTCTACAGTCTATTGTTGATCATTGTACAGGCTATTGTTGATCATTGTACAGTATATTGTTGTCATTGTCAAACCTGGGGCAGATACATATCAAATGTATCTAGATAGGTTACCGTTACAATGAAATGTGCTCAGATACAGTTACGTATCTATATACATGTACATGATTATAAATAAGTTACAGTTACATTCCAAATATATCTAGATACATTTACAGTTACATTTTCTGTACGATGTATGTTGTAATTGAGTGTATATTTGTGTTTGCAATAACATGACAAGACATGTCTAGGTTTATAAACAATTTGGCCAGAACTTGTCAAACACTAATTGTGTTTCTATGGGCTATTAGTGTCACGACACGACCTGCCCGGTGACTTCAATGTGGCTATTATGATTATCGTAAGTTATTAATATTAATCACAGTTTATCATTTCAATTTAAAACATGAAAGATACAATCAAAGACGAGACGATTACCATTGCTCTCCTAATAATTTGTATTAAAGGCCACTCAATTAATTGTCAGTGTGTATGTTAAAAGTATATAATATTAATAACAATCTTTATTTGTATTAAAATATGCAATTATATATATAAGTATTTATAATAATCATGCATCTAAAGTGTATCTTAAATATATCTCTAATTCAGATACTTTTGCACTGTATCGAGATAAGTAACAGTTACATTTGACAAATTGACAAATGTATCTAGATACATGTCAGTTACATTGAAAACAGTATCTAGATACAATATATCTAGATAGAAAATGTAAACGACCCAGGTCTGCACATTGTACAGTCTAATGTTGTCATTGTACAGTCTATTGTTGATCATTGTACAGTCTATTGTTGATCATTGTACAGTCTATTGTTGTCATTGTACAGTCTATTGTTACATTGTACAGTCTATTTTTACATTGTACAGTCTTGTTGCCACTGTACAGCCTATTGTTGTCATTGTTCAGTCTATTGTTGTCATTGTACAGTCTACTGTTATCATTGTTATGTTAGGGCGTTCCACTACCGCATCGAATGGAACACAGCACTTTAATCCCCAAGCTCAGGGTTCGAATCCTAGAGATATCTGTGTTTGTTAGATGTTTCCCATACCCATAGATATATTGTGTTCCAACCTAAACAAAACACTCACTCACTCTCTCACTCAGTCAGTCAGGTACTCACTCTCTTACCTTTACACTGAGTCATAAATTAGGCAGCACATCATCAAAATATATACAGACACGATGTCTTAGAATCCAGACATAGGAGAGATGAGGGTGGACTGGTGTAGTGCCTCATTTAGCCAAGGTTGATAATACGTCCGACTATCAAGGAAAATTATTTCCTCGTTTGAAACGTCTAAAGGAGTACTGGCATCCGAACCCTAACTAGGATGTCTGCGGCATAGTACGCTACTAGCTATACTGCGAGAGTGGAAACAACTGGCGTGGATCTAGTGCTTTGTAATAAGTTATTGTAGGGGAGGGGGGAAAACGCCATGTCGAATCGTCGAGAACGGGAGGTGATGAAGATATATGACTGAGGAAAGGTCGGACAATGTCAGAGTACATTGAGTTATTATAAACGTCTATTGTGAAGCATTTGACCTCATTTAACAGCTTTCGGGGCAAGATGATTGATGATGATGATGATGATTGATGTTTTACAGCCACTTTTTGTCCACATGGTAAGCTATATGGGCCGAGCGACATCCAACGGTAATGAAGCGAAGTCAAAGATGAAACACCCTTCAGATATGCCTACGACGAGATTCGAACTCAGGTAGTAGTGATTTGTGATCCAATGCGCTACCAGTTAGACCAAGGAGGAGCAAGACCAAAATGGTTGACAGGCTTATTCGGAATTGCAAATCGCAATAAATATGCAATAAAAAAACATAATATAGCATAATACCTGGTAATGGCATCGCTTCGGCAATTCAGTAATACGGTCACCACTTCCCCCTTGTAGTCAGTAAGTAAGTAGTTCAGGCGATCCTTGGATTGGGGTCGGGCATCGTTGCTGGTGTGTTGATAGTCGATTGAGCGAAGAAAGTAGTCCTTTGAACGGCTGGAAAGATGATACGATGATCGACTGATCATTGACAATTATGACGAGACTGTTGATGATCTCGAAATAAATCATCATCGAAGATAGTCGAAGATAATCGACGATTACGTCTTTACGATAGGGGTGTAATAGACGAAAATGTGGTAAAGTTTCGGCAGCAACAGTGGCGCCATTCAGTGAATAGATTTCCAAACAAATCAATGATAACACCGAATGATAACCCGCCATCGAACCGAATCACCGGCGGAAGGATACATATTTCATGGCAGAATTAAATGCGATAGTTTTTCTTTGGTTCATTGCTAATTGTGTAATAAATAAGTCCACTCAAAGGGTGTGTGTGTGTGTGTGTGTTCGGACTTGGCGTCCGTACTACAGCAGGCGATAGGGTCTTCAAGGCCTTGTTTGTAGTTAACCCGACAAGAATGTGTCCATTTCCATCGCGTAAACGTGCGCGCGGATCGAAAGCATTTAACAGCTTTAACAGGATCCAAAACACAATAAATTACAGGAAATAACAGGGCAGGGCAAGAAATAGTGATAAGTTGTATTCTCGCTTGAGGAAAACAATCTGGACAAAAAAGTTAATAAATCCGATATTTAGATGACCTCTGGGTAATGTACGATAAGATATGATAAAAACAAAACATTACACACTTTCTTGACCATTCTGGAGGAACAATTGGAGAGATTTCTCTCTCTCTCTCCCTTTTCTTCATCTGGATTTTGTTGATTTTCACTTTACAACGGATACCTAAGATCGGGTATGAACAGACCTAGGCGCAACCGAACGCCCACACATGAAAGCGCCCATGCAAATGCACCCACAGACGCTCGCGCGCGCGCGCACTCAAGCACCCACCGAGCCAGACATATGTGCACGCATTTGCCCTCATCGTCCACTCAACTTTAAAATTTCACTCTAGTTATCAATCCTTTACCTTTTAATTAAAACAACCCACCCCCAAAAAAATAAAAACCTCCGAAACCCGTAAATGGGTTAATGACGTATGATGGTAGTGTTTCCATTCCACCATGACGTCATGGCGTTTTATTTCAACAATAGTACACGTGTTAGCAGTTCCTGGACAACGTCGGGAATAAGTTACCTGAACGCGATAGTATTATAAATGTTTTTATCCGAACTCGGTAGATGGCGTCAGCGATCAAATCTGCTGGTCTGTTTGCCAACTTTGCATTCGTTCAACCTTTCACTCTATCTGCCTATCGGTTCTATAAATATATAACCCTCAAGAGAGTGTATTGTGGACTGCGTAAAATGGTCAACGGATGGTTGTATTAAGGATGAAACAGTGAATGAATGAATGATTGAATGAATGAATGAAAAAAGCTTAATGTAATGTAAAAACCAAATAATGTTATACAGTACATTATGCAGAATAGACAATAAAGTGCATATCTTCACCTCTACTCCTGAAGTTTTTCTACATTCTACTGTCTGGTCTACTGTCCATTCTACTGTATATTTAAACGGTTATGCTGCATCTGCTTCTTTCAAATGACCCACAAACAGAATCAATCAACGCATATGTTTGTTTGTCAATACATCTATTTATCTAGCTGTCTATGTATAAGTCGATTTTTAGCAGTGGTCGACCACTGCACATGATACTGCAGCTATTGTTTGATCACCACTAGTTACCTGATACCCTGATAAAGTAGACTCTATTGTCAGCAATCAATGGAGCTGGTTGCCTTTCATTTGCACCATTTCGCCATTTCCGTGATGGTAGCAGTGATAGAATCTCACCACATTCGAGTTTTCTAGCCAATAAACAAGCTTTCTGAAATCTAAAGCCAAATTTGTCTCTTATTGTTCGATTAGGGAAGACTCTTTACTATCTATGTGTACGAACAATTATAAATGGTTTTGATGCGACTCCGTTGAGTGAAGCGCACTCGTTGGATATAAAGGTTTGAGGAGAAACCCATCCTTGGCTATCGCCTATTGGGCACAGCCACCTGGTGCTGACTTCTGTTGTGACGTTTTGTTGCTGGTCGTAACTATATGGGGTCCTTTAGAAGATGCGGAGTGATGATATCTGGTCTAAATATTGATTTTATACTAATCAGTGCTGCTATGTGATGATCTGAGAGTTTGAAGTCTTCTGGGATAAGATGACTTTCGGTACATCGGGTGGGCTAGGCAGTTGAGGAGATAACGTACCGGGTTGTACACTTATTGGCAATGGAGAGTCCTAGGGATAGACATGAGGTCAATTCAACTCCGAAATTGTATTGTTGGACAATTCCAATTCCGATTTCAGGAATTGGAAATTTTTTTTAAAGAATTGGAATTGATAAATTTGGAACCGGAATTGAAGTTTGCTACAAAAAAATAAATTGACAAATTAATTTACTATTTAATTTTTTAATTCAGAAATACTTCATCCATGACAATCCTACTTGGAATATAAACTGTTTGGAATAAGTATTCCAAGTAGGTACTCGGAGTAGGTATTCGGAGTACCTACGCATGGTAAAAGTACTAGTTAAAAAGTTTGAATTGAATTGGAATTAATACAATTGATGTAGAATTGGAATCGACCAAATGGAATTGAGTGGAATTGGAATTGACAAAACGAAATTGAACCCATGTCTGGCTAGGGATGATGGACTGGGTGAAGTTTCGTGTGTATGACCGGAAACGTAATATGAGTTGGATGTTGACCAACGAAATGTTTTGTCCATTTTCAAAACAAATATATTGCAGCATTTGAATTGAACAAGGACACCATTTGTGTTAGGGTTAGCACTTTCTTTCTGAATTGGTTTATCAATGGGGGGGGGGTTCTTCCGTATCGGAGAAACAAGATTATTCTAGTTAGGGTTGAAACGATTTGTTGTAGTTTTGTTCTATGCCGGCGCACTATCAATTGGGAATACACAGGAATTGCTTGTTACATTCATTTTCCGTGACTCTTTTGGTTCTAATAGTTTTATTCTGAAAATGTGCTAGGTAAGTAGGTTGTTCTTTGTATTCTTTATTACCAAAGCTTAAAGAACCATATTTTGCATTTCATTTCCTGAATGTCATGTTTAATATTCCTATATACCTGGGTAGGCCTTTAATTCCACTCGACCTGGCTCCCGAACCTAATTTGTTATAGTTTAAATAACGGTATAACCGTTGGGTGGCAGCAATGTGGTGATATTATATCACGCGTCAGGTCATAGCATTCCTAATTCTACAAATCAACTGCAATAACACCATCATTAAATCATGGACGGATTACTTGGTGGAAGGAAAACAAATTATGAACAGTATATATCATTTATTCACCAGTGGCAATTTAGACAAAGATTTGGTTTTTGTGTTTTGTTTGCCCGTTCTGAAAGAATATGTTAACATGTATGCTAAATATGGCGAATATAAATTTAATAATTAGACATATTTTCATGATTACATCTAAATAAAGCTATTTCATAATTTATACTCTTCCCTTTGTTATATAGACAAAAGACAATCTGGTCAACTACGATTATCAATGAAACTTTTACAGTGTTGCATTCATGACCTACCTAATTAATAAATTGACCTTGATGACTCGCCCAGTAAAATATTATATTAGCCCTACTATACAATATTTCCCATTGGGTATGCAACTGCATTTATATCAATCTACTTGTATTTCTCATTGTAAATAGGGCGCCTCCGTGGTCTAACTGGTAGCGCGTTGGACCACAGGTCATTACCACCTGAGTTCGAATCTCGGCGTGGGCATATCTGAAGGGTGTTTCATCGTTGACTTAGTTCCAGTACCTTTGGAGGGCGCTCGGCCCAATTAGCCTACCATGCGCACAGAAGTGGCCGTACACCACGAATCATCATCTTCTCATTGTAAATGGAATGTTTCACACCCGTCTCGGTTACCTGATATAAGTATCTTTACATCGACCCTTCTTCTTCTTCATTAAAGGTACTGAACTCCGAATGGATTGTAAACGCGTCAGCAGTAACAGTGTTCTATTTACAGTGATATTTAACAAGGCCGTATCCCAATTCTGAGGACCCGGGATACCATCAATAATAATTTTCATAGATACCATTCACAGACGAGTTTTATTTTTTCAGGAGCGTTCCTTGTGCCTTACTTCATGATGCTGATACTGGGTGCCATTCCGTTGTTTATGATGGAGTTAGCTCTGGGACAGTTCCATCGACAGGGAGCCGTCAGCGTGTGGAGAATCTCTCCCATCTTCAAAGGTAACCGCTGACTACCATCGCAACCGTCAATCGGTAATACGTGTATACAGTCTACTATCTTCTGTCTGAACGAGTCAACTCATTTCCTACTTGGTCATATCCTGTATGTAAACACAAGAACACGGGCGATGATACATCGATCTCAATCAAGTTCTCGGCATAGAATGGTAGCATTTTCATGGCAAGGGAAGGCTTCAGACCACCATTTCATATAACTCGCTCAGTGCATTCTGGGTAGCCAACGAGAGCTTACCCTGCAGCGAACGTCCACACTAAGTCAGCTAAAAGTAGTCCAGCTATTAACAACAGTAGCAATGGCCCACAAATTTCAACTACACAACTGCAACAAAGTTCTACGCGATGAAACAAGAAGATTTGCTACAAATCTTTCGCATATAAACAGTGACTAGACTAGAGTTTAATCTTGATAATAATGGGTGTGCTTATATATAAAACAAATAACGTAACGCGAACTATTTTTCTTTCTTCTTCTCGTAGGCATTAGTGTACCTGGTTTTCAGGTACAAATCGGTTATCAGAAAAGGGACTGCTGATAAGCGACCCCTATCGAAGGAAATGAGAACGATAGCGATAATATAGGTTAGGTATTCCCAACTTTGTAAACATATCAGTCTATGACGTCCTTATTTAAGTTTAACAAGTGTAATGATAAAACACGACACAAAGCACCGAACTATATATAATCTAATAACTTTGTTTATTGTCAGCTGACCTTTGACCTGTCCCCATTACGTCAGATCGATTGACGTCTTAGTGGGATAAATGGTTTCAAAGAACTAAATTAAATTTCTATGTTTACAGTTTGACCAAAGTAATCTAATCACTACGCAGTCCAGGATTGTGGTAATCGTAATCAGCGATTACTTTTACGATTACACAATGTGTATTTACGATTAATTACCATGTTATATAATACCAGAGATTTGATTTGGTGTGTAAACAAAAGATAACAATAGAACTGATATACTCACTGACGGACATGATGATTTGTCAGCTTATTGGTTCTATGACATGAAACGAAGATGTGTTGAAAGACTCCTTCAGATGTTGCCGCTATTATAAGTTATATAAACAGGCATTTAAGATTAACTCCTGTTGTTTTCACACGGTTAAGCCAAAGTTAGTCACACAGCGAGCAATCGTGCATGGCTTCTTTCTGGCACCGTCGTTTTAACTACAACTCCAAACGATCGTGATTGGTCAGCAGTCGCATGACAAGTAGCCAATTAAATTAACGCGTGCGTTAGTGAACATAACCAGTTTTGTGAAAGACCCTGAATGGTCTTTAGACGGTACTGTCTTAACAGAGTCAACAAATATTACGTAATTAGGTGCTAACTTATCTAATAATAATTACAACCACATTGAATCGAGAATTAAGACGTGTAGAAAAGCAATCTATGCTATGCAGTCAATTGGATTTTGCAAGGGCAGTTTGACACCAGATACCATGGCTCACATATGGAAGATTGCAATCCAACCAATTCTGTTATATGCTACTCAGTGTTATAAGCTGACCAAAAAAATCTCTTTACGAGCTGGATAGAATTCAGACGAGTCTCCTGAAATCGTCACTCGGGCTAATTAAATTTTGCAAAAACAGTCCACTCCTGCAAGCTCTAAAAATACAGAAACCATCTACTCTCATAGATATATATAATTTCGACTTGATTAAGTCGCACTTCAATATATTTTCGAAAAGTAGAATATTTTATATGTTCATGTTAAAACAGCATATGTGTGGGCAATTGAACGGCCATGACAATTTAATTAATAGAGTGCGAGCAGTATGTGATAAACACGGAATTTCTATGATGAAATATATATTTGACAATAATTATATAAAAAGGTGCAAATTGAAAATTAAGGCTTTTGCCACAGATGATGGTGTTAATGACTCGGCAGCTTTTCTTGTATCCAATTTTAATAACAACAACAGACAAATGTTACAACAGTTATTGCTGCCATTTTACTTATGTATGTTAATTACTTTGACAAATGTTGTCTGTTTTAATTTTGTACTTTATGATGTATATATTGTATTTTAATATGTATTTATTGTACATGTACCTTTCCTACATGTGGAGCTCTCAAAATCAATCAATCAATCAATCAATAAACAAGGCTACAGTGTGGCTCCCGTCGAGATCAAAGGTCGAAGTACGAAGTTGGAAGGTGCTCGAGTTATAAAAGAAAAATACAATTTCAAGGAATAGCAATAATTTAAGACTAAATAGTGGTCCATTTACAGAGGTGATTAAGTTACAGAGGGGGTCAGCGTTGGAGGTTTGACTATATTCTAATTATCATATATATTATATAGACCTTACCTGGCTGTAGTCACGCCACACATGATCCATTCCATTACTAAATATACATTTCCCCAATATTTAAACAATTCCATTGATATTGTTTGCACTAATCTCAGCTTGTACTAATCTCAGTTATTTATATAAATACCTGTACATTCATACCAAATGAATTACTTGCTCCTTTGTTCTATGGTGAATATTGATCTGAGAAATTTTTAAACAAATCAACATTGTACAATGGCATCAAAGTCTGTTGTACATTATCATTTCAAGAACATATTTCTTTATTTTTAAATTAATGCCGTTTTCGTCAAATTTAGTTTTCGCAGTGTCTCGAACATATTACTTTTAATTAATCACTTAATAAATATGCTGTCGATGATTGTTGATGATGATTGATATCTTACGACGAGTGACCTCCAAAAGTAATGAAGCGAAGTCAAAGATGAAACACCCTTCAGATATGCCCACATCGAGATTCGAACTCAAGTGGTAGTGATCTGAGGTCCAATACGCTACCAGTTAGACCGCGCAGGCACCCCTATAATTATGCTGTTATAATAATAATAATAATTATAATTATTATTATTATTATTATTATTGCAGAAATGTGCATACTCCCCGCGCTGATTGAATATAATGTTGCCATGTTTTACTCTCTCCAGGTATCGGTATATGTCAGTGTTTGATTGCCTACTACGTGGCCTTCTACTACAATGTCATCATTGCGTGGTCAATCTACTTCCTCATGGTTAGTCTGATGTCGTTTGTCAAGCCACTCCCGTGGATGAAGTGCGACAACGCCTGGAACACCGACGCATGCGTACCGGCCGGTACGAAACTGGCCGAATCGAACGTGACCGTCGTTCTGACGAACGTCACTTCCGGCTTCGGCGGAGCCTACAACGCCACCTACGGACATATGCCGCAACGACTGGACAACATATCAGTCTCTTCTACTGCTGAATATTTTGAGTAAGTTGGAAATTCAATAAATAAAATCAATTTTTCAGTTCAGTTTAAATCGATTGATGTTTTACGGCCACTTTCGTGAAATTGGTAGGCTAAATGGGCCGAGCGAACCCCAAAGGTAATGAAGCGAAGTTAAAGATGAAACACCCTTCAGATATGCCCACGCCGAGATTCGAACTCAGGTGCTAGTGATCGTTTCAGTTTAAAGATCATGTAATTCTTGAACATACCATTTCTGGCCGCCATTGGTCGAGTAAATTACCGATTGTGTTACGATTATACCAAATTTATGGCTTTAGGAATTATTTGAATTTTGCATTGTACCTGAACCATGATTCTGGCCGTCCCTTGTACTAAGTGTCCCAATAAGCCTGAAGCATACTTATAACAGATCGGGAACATTGACGTTTGAGATTAAAATGGCGGGATTATCACGGTATTATCGCTCAGCGAACAAATAAATCCCACAATGCAAAGCGCGCCTGATTTGTTTTGGTTTTTGACGTCAATCATGCAATGGGTCTATTAGCTCGATTATTTGCGATGATATTGGCGCAATGGAAGTTTTGTAATTATTATTATTATTGTTGTTGTTGTTGTTGTTGTTGTTATTCTCATTTCTTTCACCGCAGACGGCACGTTTTGGGTCTCAACCAATCAGATGGCTTGTATAATCTCGGTCCCCCGAAGTGGCAGTTAACTCTCTGTCTATTGGTTGTCTTCGTCATACTTTATCTATCTTTGTGGAAAGGCGTCAAGTCTTCTGGAAAGGTCTGTCTGCCATTACCTTTAACAATTTCAACCTTTTAATCCTTTTAGTGAAACAAAACCATGGTAGTGCTGAAATAAGACTAAATTAGCGTTGACAAGGTGGATATATATATATATATATATATATATATATATATATAATATCAGTTAGTAATAGACGTATTACCTGAATATTTCAGGTAATATACATTGTGTGTGTGTGAAACCAAAATGGTTTTCTCACCCCCCCCCCAAAAAAATATTTAACTTGAATAGAAAAGGACATTAAGAACTCATTCTCCACAGATAATTATTTATGTTTACATTAACTCTAATATAATAATTATTCAGTAACAATAATCTTTATTTATCCATCAATGTCAGGTAGTGTGGGTAACAGCTACAATGCCTTACGTAGTATTATCTATATTACTGATAAGAGGAGCTCTACTTCCTGGTGCCAAGGAAGGTGTACTTTATTATATCACGCCTAAACTGGACAGACTTGGAGACATACAGGTAAGTCACGCCCACGGACATACACACACGGACACGGACACACACGCGCATACACACACTGTAAGTATGTGAATTGTTCGAATATAGATTAAGATATTGTCCTTTGGTCAAATAAGTTTTCAAGATAACAACTAAACCATACAGACGAGCTTCATATCTTTCAACAGATGCGTGTTATGATTGAAAGCCTGCCTGTGGTGTCCATGTGTTCGTGTGTGTTCGTGTGTGTGTGTATGTGTGTGTGTTCGTGTGTGTGTGTGTGCGCGCGTGTGTGTGTGTGTGTGTGTGGCGCGCGTGCGTGTGTGTGTGTTTTATGTTACATATAATAAAGGCGTGGGCTCAGGTTTTCGTGATGTTTATAATTCTTACAGAATTATGATCAAACGACTATTACCTAAATAGAAACAAATTGATATATTAGTACATATATAACGCAGCTATAACTGGAAATAACGCATAAATATATCAGTACATATAATATCTATTATGATAATAATTCTAATACCTCCGACAATAGCAGAAATAATAGTATTTTCACTCAGCCCAAAATAGAACGACTAGTTTCGGTTATAAGAAACCTTTATCAAGTGCATGTGTGTGAATGTGTGTGTTTCTTTGTGTGTATAATAATAAGACTGTATCATCTCTACTTCATAACACAGGTGTGGATCGATGCTGCGACACAGATATTCTATTCAGTGGGAGCCGGATTCGGGGTCCATATAGCCTATGCCAGCTATAACAAATTTAACAATAACTTCTACAGGTAATGCTGATTTACCTATTGAGATTGTTAATTTGTTTTCGACGAAGTGCGAGGTCGAAATGCAAGGCTAGGGCGTGCGTCTCGAATGTCGTAAGATTCATAATATCGCTATGAACTTAAGCCTTAAAATGTAATCTTTAATTCAGCAGATGTTTATCAGAATTGTCTGGAAGGAAAACGAATGCATACGTCACTCAATACGGCGACAATACTAAGCCATTTTAAAACGGCTGCGATTGGGACTACAGGTGTTGGTCCCAATTTTACCCGAAAAAACACATCTTTATGTCACCATGATAACTCATTCACGACAGAAAGCAGTCTGCGATTTATTTAGCAGTGTTTGGGATTTCGTGGGCATTGTTGAATGGTGTTTCATCTTTGGCTTCGCTTCATTATCTTTGGAGGCCGCTCGGCCCATTTAGTGTGCACAAAAGCGGTCGTAAAATATTAATCATCATCATCTTTCGGTATTTGCGATTTCGGCACTTTTTTATGCTATTCGGAATGTAAAGTTTGTATTATTTTACTCGCAATATTAAGATGGCGTATTAATATCTACATTTACACGGGAACTATTTTATCGTAGTGTGGGACCGCTTTATCCCAACACTGCATGGTGTCTTAATGGTAATTTAATTCGTAGAATGCGAGAATCTTACGAGACGCACTTTATGCCTGAATATCAAATAGACTACGACAAGTTGACAAATATAGCGCTGTAGATCTAATAATAATCCAAATTTAATTCAAAACACGTCGTATGTTTTCATGTCGATTCACGCTCAATTTCTATCAATTTCTCCCTATACACAGAGACGCCTTGGCTACGGCTTGCATCAACTCATTCACCAGTTTGTTCTCGGGATTCGTAATCTTCTGTTACCTTGGATATATGGCTAAACGGCTGGGCACCGACATAGACAAGGTGGCTACCGAAGGTAAGAAACGAAATATTATTAAAACAGTCAAACCCGAGTTAGCCGCCACCCGAGTGAAACGGCCAGCTTTCTCTTATGGGCCACTGATGCCGGCCAATGAATATTTGTCGGTGCTAAATATCGACCTTAAAGAAAACGAGACCGTGCGCTCCCGCTGATTTGATGGCAAACAGGTCCCAACTTCCGGTCGGCGGGAAAAGGAAAACAGACTGCTAAAATCGGGTTTATATAAATGGTAAATTATTGTTGTATCGTTGGTTGCATAAGCCGTGAAAGTAATACAAAAGGAATATCTTTATTTCGGTAAGGAAGACACTTAAAATAGCTGTTAAAGTGTTTTGTTGAGGGAAATTAAGCTTAACTAATATTATGTTTAGCCTGTTCGACAACCCCCGGCCTATCTCTGGCGTTTGATCTCAACTAGACTAAATCTATATGGACTTGTATAAAACGACATTTACATATTTGATGATATATAACAGCACTGTTTGGTCATGGGGGCCTAATCAAACACCACTGAGTGTTCGGTCTAGTTTTTTTCTGGTTAATGGTGCTAAATTTCGAGGATTTTGATTAATTAGGTCACGACAGACGGATCTAAAGATAAAAGTACAAATAGGATCATTAGCAAACGAATTATTTTTAATAATACAACTAAAATTCCCATCACGAATGAATTACGAATCAGAATCTTATTTAAGCCAAAGCCAACTCCAATATTTCGAAATAAAGACAACAAAATTAGCAATTAATTCTAATGACAACTAACTTACTTCAAGACTACGGAAACATCCACTCATCCAACTCCCCGCCGGAAGTAGCTTAAAATGCGTAAACTCTACACCCGTGACAGGCGCTTTGGAACATACATCGTCACATCGACACAACGCCATTAAGCTATGCGCATCGATTTTAAAAACGAAACGACTGCATATCTGTAAGTACAGCGTGCATATAGAAACTGATTGAGTCAGTTGACGTGTAATATTTGAAACGACGACGTAAAACTGAAATTGAAAGTGAAACCGATTTACCGGAGTCACCCATAAGAACCGAAACTAATCGAATGCGCCCAGGTCAAGTGTAATAAATACAAATGCAATTCGTTGAGCTTTACTTGATTGCCAAATACCGCTGTAAACGTCTTAACACCGACCAGTCAGGAAACAAATATATAAATGCATAGATATATTGATCGGGATGTTTTCTTTCCTGTGAGATTTACCATTAATCTTCTACATTAATTAGCTACATACTCAGCATATGTAAAATGCAACGACCCTGATTGTAGTCAGTTTATACACTCTAGTTAAACATCTGAATCATTGGTACCCGATCCTCAAATTTCCATCTGTATCAATGACGCACGACCAGACTTGCAAATGCACTAGCGGCATTTTTGTTTTGGGGGGGGGTTACATATTTATTTATGGGGTCAATGAGAAGACAGGTTCGGCTACATTGGTCTCCACACCCCCACATCCCCAATTTCTGTAGATGTATTATACATTGTATAAAATTACATTATGTGTACATTATAAAATTGAAATTGGAAATAAACATTTAGTTACTTTCTCACTCTTCTACATGTAGATAATATCGAACTAACTTCCATTGTTTCAATGTCGTAAACATTTGATCATATTATTATTATACAAATACTCTCTCTCTCTCTCTCTCTCTCTCTCTCTCTCCATCTATCTATCTATCTATCTATCTATCTATCTATCTATGTATCTATGTATCCATTTATCTAGCTCTCTCGCCAAAACAACGACACATTAAATAATTCGCCGACAGGATATTGATTTAGCTTTAATGAGAAGCCCGAAAAAAGTCGACGCTGAGGGTTTGTTTTAATAACCACGCTGCTGAATGAAGCGCGCAAAATCTTATTAGGGCCCTTACGGCACCGAAAAAAAGCAACGCAAACTCTCTCTCCCTATATTTGGCTTTTTGAACACACCATCGAACATCTCACCGCGAAATCTGTCATTTTGACAGCCTCGGTAACACGTCGCTGGTACTTCCGACCCATTACGAGTCGGTGGTCGCTGTCTTAACGCCGAATGACATGCGCTGGAGGAAAATTAACTTAACAGATTCGCTGACAACGGAAGTCGGTCCACTCGTAGCCATGATAAGACACGGGGGGGGGAGAAGAGGGATAATAACATCCACATGTTGTAGGGGATATTTTAATGTAAACTCTGGTCCGTTTGGTTTACCCGTTAACGAGACGTAACGTTCGTTATCTTTGACCGAGAAATACTGGTAGCTGTTTGGTCAATAAACGGGGTCAGTTCAAGGGACAACTCTCCCATAAACAAACGACGTAAAGCTAAACCGGTTTTATTATTAGAGACCAGCCAGCTTTGATAAGATAATCAGAAACTCTGTGCGTGTGTGTGTGTGTGTGTGAGTATGTGCGCGCGCGTGTGTGTGTGTGTGCGTGTGTGTGTGTGTGTGTGTCAAAGAAGTCTACACCAATTCGCACAGACACACACATGCACAAACCGAAACGCCTATCTCAGTTATATATCATTAGCGTGTTTACATTGATCCAGGACCAGGATTGGTATTTGTGGTCTATCCGGAAGCCATCGCCACACTGCCTGGATCCGTCGGTTGGGCGATTTTATTCTTCATAATGTTGATAATGCTCGGCTTAGACAGCGCTGTGAGTATAAACCATACAGATAGCCCATCAACATCATAACCAATATCAACATCATCATCAACATCATCAATATCTTTATCATCATCAACATCAATATCGTCCCAGCATTACCTCCATCACTCGGGGGGGAGGGGCGGGGGGGGGGGGCGGATTCAGCTCAAGTATACTATACTAATACTACTGGTCAGGTGGATCATAAATAGGAAATTCAATTCCATTTAAAACTGTCACTTCCAATTATCAATTAGCATTAGTGAGAATAAGGCAAATAAGAGCCCATTTAAGATAACCTACATACCTCAAACATGAATCGTAATATACGATAAAGAAATATTGATGAAACAATGACGAGGATGTGACATCCATTTTCGTTTCGAGTCCTGTGATTTCATTTGGCGCTCAGCTAATTGCGAGGTAATTGAAGAAGAAAAGATGCACCTCTCCTCAATATCGGATACTTCACCAATTTAACCGACGCTGCTCGTTTCGTAATTTGGCATTGATCCGTCAGTTTCGGAGATAAAAGTACATCACTCCAAATGTCTGACCGCTATCAGAACAATAGGTATTATTCCCATCATCATGACCACTACCGGTATATGCTATAAATGACCATAAGGTTTAGACATTTGTCTTTAAGCGAATAGAACTTAAATTATTATCAGCAAATACTTCTCTGCACGCGGCACGGTCATCTCCGTGGTCTAACTGGTAGGGCGTTGGACCACAGATCACTACCACCTGAGTTCGAATCTCGGGGGGTAGGCATATCCGAAGGGTGTTTCATCTTTGACCTTTGGGTGTCGCTCGGCCCATTTAGCCTACCATGTGCACAAAAGTGGCCGGAAAACAGCGATGATCATCATCCTCTGCACGCGGCAGCCTGCATCAGGTAAGCTACCTCGTCTCTATCTATATACCACCATTTCAGATGGGTGGCCTCGAGGCCGTTCTGACAGGACTCAGAGATGAGACAAGACACATTCTGGTCAAATATAAATACGGCAGAGAACTCCTCACGTTGGGTGTCTGTCTGGTAGCCTTCGTATTCAGCCTGCAAAACATCACCTACGTAAGTACCGTTCAGATGCGCATCGATTCATCGTGCCACTTTGTCTCTTGTAATATACTCGGTTCGATTTTGATAAAGTAATATGTAAATCAATACTCATGGCTCGTATTATCTCGCTTAAGATGAAGACAATCGGTTCGTTTTTTTATGAACTGCTAATACTGCTAAGGTAATTCGTAAATGTTTGAAAGAACCGGCATGTGTCATCGTTTCAAAGTGCTTTTTCGTGTTGCTGTTATACTGAATAGTACATTGATTATTTATGAATGTTCGCCACCAATCAGTATGGACTGTGCTAGATAGTGGCTGGGATTCCAGAATACTCGTAACCTATATATTGTTTTAATGTATTAACAATCAGTGGCGGGTAGATTTCAGACAGTCTGGGACATGTTCTATCCAAAGAAAGACATTTAGAAATATGAAATGAATGAATAATTAAAAATCCTGCTTTGCTTATAAAACATAATATTGGTGTAATGGCTGTGACATATATATATAATTATATATATATATATATATTTTAATATATATATATATATATATATGAGAGAGAGAGAGAGAGAGAGAGAGGGCTTGTCGTCTTCATGCGCGTGGATGACTTCCCACAACAATTTATAATGATATATGACTACATGTAATTAATGTTAGATGTAAGTAATGGTGGTATTTTTTTCACTTGTCATCTACATAGGGTGGCATGTACATGTTCACGATATGGGACATCTTCTCAGCTGGCACATCAATTCTCTTTGGTGTGTTTTTTATGGTTGTTACGGTTGGATGGGTTTACGGTAAGGAGATCCTATAAGGTGCACATTTATTTTTGTTGTCGTTATTATTAAATACTAATATGTTCATTTTCTGAGAATGCTGTAAATATATATAAAATATATATATATATATATAAAAAGCAGATATGTTTCCATTTAAATAAAACTTTTCTTACTGGATGGCCAATTCGTATCTCCCAGTAAGCGGTATGACAAACAAAAAAAACTCGACCGCGCAGTAAAACTTAGAATAAAACGGACTGGAATTCCATTTCCAACATCTACTATACAGACGCAACACTGTATAAAAATACAACAAAGAGTTCTTAAGAAACAGTTCAGCAGCTTAGTACACTGCAACATAAGCTGATGCCGATGCAAAGCACAATTCAAAAGCCTTAATTAACTATTTCGAGGGAGAATTTCTGCAATATTCTGGAAATATAGTTCTTTATATATATATATATATATATATATATATATATAGAGAGAGAGAGAGAGAGAGAGAGAGAGAGAGAGAGAGAATCATGACCAAAAGCAAGACATTTTGTCTATTTTTGGCCGGGAAGGTGCTGCAGTATCAACAACATTATTGTTTATCACATCTCTATAGTTACGTATGACCTATGACACGCCACTGGTTGTGTATGTCAGTATTATTATCACCCTGTATTTACACCATTCCAGGGATGCAGGAGTTCTGCGATGACTTTAAGAAGATGCTGGGTTTTAGACCGAACCTCTATTGGCGCATCTGCTGGAAATTCATCAGTCCCTTATTTATACTGGTAAGAGTAATCCAAACCTGGAACAAGCGTATGTCATGGAGTACGGGAGTTTAGTACACAGACCTTTACGACACGACTAATGCTAAATGGGTGGGTGGGTGGGTGGGTGATAGGATGCGTGTGAGTGAGTGAGTGAGTGAGTGAGTGAGTGAGTGAGTGAGTGAGTGAGTGAGTGAGTGAGTGAGTGAGTGAGTGAGTGAGTGAGTGAGTGAGTGAGTGAGTGAGTGAGTGAGTGAGTAATTTGTTTAGCTTAGTGGCTGATCAACAATGCCTATCTGAGTCTGTTGTTAGATCAGCTTAGAAATCCTATTCAACAGAAACGCATATGCATATATGAAGGAAACAAAACATACATGATCAGATGATTTTGTTTACAACATCATCCATGATCGGCTGATTTTGTTTACATCATCCATGATCAGGTGATTTTATTTCACGCTTCTTAGGTGTATCTAAATACGTCAGCATATAACACCTGAACGCTGAACATAGTTCAAGTAACTAACCGATTTAATTCCCCGTTGTCTCGATCTAAGGACCCTCCCCTCAACTCATACATATGTATATTGTTAGTACGATGCTGTCTGAGAACCAATACCACCGACTTCCTGTTTAATAATGGTGATTATTTTCAAAGTGCAAAAATTGGTTCTTACCCGTGAAATATTTACTTAATTAAAGAGAGGCCACTTAGAAAAGGTAAATAAAAGGTTATTCTAAAAACTGAAGAGATATCCGACACTTACTGGTGCACTTCCGTGAATGGGTCAATTCCAATATGACCTCTAACAGTTCTATTGAGATTCCAACAAAGCTATAGATGTTCCGACGATTTTCCAAAAGCAACATCGGATTATGAGGGATGTTATCAAATGGCCACGGAACGTCGTATAAAACCTAACTTCTAAGTGTACAGAGGTGATTTCTTTATTTTTAATAACGTATAAATCTATTAATAACACGGTACCTGAATACCTGTGTAAATTGGTGTCCGTTAAAAAGTTATCCCCAGAACTCAGGTCATCCAGTCAGATACTATTGTAGGTGCCAGTGTCTCGGCTAATGTCATATGGTGATTGTGGGTTTAGTGTTGCAGCCCCCACTTTGTGGAATAGGTTGCCGGCAGATATTAGACATGTGTCGTCTCTTGAAAATTTTAAATCTATTCTAAAAATACACCTGTTCAAGATCGCTTTCACAAATAAATAATAATTAACGATTAAATCTCTTATAGGGTTTTTACAGACATATTATTTGGAGTATTGTTATATTACATATTATTTGTATAGCGCCTTTGAATGGCTACTGCTAGTAAAGTCGCCTTATTAAATATTAGTTTATTATGATGATAATATCCGCTAGATGTCACGACGATCGCTCAATGGCCGCTAATTGTTTCAGGTGATCATCATCTCTAGCATAGCTTCATTCAAGCCGATGGTATATCAGTCGTATACTAAAGGTGCCTACATATATCCTGGCTGGGCCAACGGCATCGGATGGCTAATAGCCGCCTCATCTATGGTCTTAATACCTGGATGGGCTATATATTATATCATTAAAACACCTGGCAGCTTGAAGCAGGTAAGTCAGATGACAACAAGTATGCTAAATAATTTTATTGATACATTTTCATAATTTTCACCAATATTGTAATAATAGTGTCGTGTTTTGTCGGGTTTATCCATAAAATTTTAGTTAGTATTTAACAATTCGGGTTTGTCTTGTTTTCCATGTATTCCATAACAGGCGTTAAATTAATTCAACCATTTTCGCCTGTGCCATTCCGAAATCGACCCCTTATCTACTTTATATCTGATAGAAAAGAATACCTTTTATTCCAAATTAGATCAAACTTGACGTACCAATTAAGTAGAAGATTATATTTAGCAATGGGAGTACAATTTTGGTATCATTAATAAACGTTACCTTTCACTTGGCACGTTTTGACACGCGTCACCCGGATGTTTACTCGGAAAGCGCTAAATCGGTTACGTTATGACAAGGGAAACACGAGGGTTTTCAGCATTAATCGTTTGATGTTTTATAGAGGTCATCTAGTCAATTATTGGAATCATTTGCTATCTGAAATTACTGCTTACAAGCAGGTTTCTAATTTACCATGTTACCCTGATTGTCTCATGCCGGCCCCTATGTAAAATTAAATTAGTTATCCAGTTATATTCTGGAAGAATTGTAAAAGCGATTATATGGCGACTGTTACATCTAGCTATATTTCAGTTAATATATATATATATATATATATATATATATATATAATCTAAATCTCTCTCTATGGGTATGTGTGTGTTTTATGGTATATATAAACAGGCAACAGGCACAGATCATCAACATATCTAAACATCCTTCGAGACCTACCTCCATAAATCTAAATACAAATACAACTATACATACATTAATCTAAAAATAAAATGTTCCATATCTCCACATATTGATAAATGTGTGCGTATACCTAAGAATGTGTCTGGTCTAATATTGTAGTTGTTTCGTCGTCAATGTTTTTCTTCTGTTATTATTTTATTATGGGATTGTTTTAAAACAAAATTATACCAACTTCAATCCGAACCAAAGAGCATACAGGATAAACAGCTTGAGCATTAGCTTTACAATACAATACGATGCCCAATAACGTAATCTCTTGCGGCTAGCTTTGTCATCCCAGCTTAGCATATGTCGGAAAACCAATTCGAAATTGATTCCCCAATATCGAGGCTCCGATCGTAGGAGATGCAAAACGGCTTATGGCAAATGGTGTACTTATGGACTTCGCTCCTTTGTTTGCCTTCAGAGGATAGCGCTGGGTATTACACCGACGTGGGAACACCGAGAAATAATGAAAGGGGAGCCAGTTAAGCGTTTCAAGGTAAGTTATTTGAATTTTTCTTAATCGACGCTATGCAGTAAGAATGCTACCCGCACGGCTTAATGGTCGAAATGACTTGAACCATTGACCCGAAAGAAAACTGGACCAAGCACTCAATGGTGTTTGATTGGGCAGCCATGACCGAACAGCGCTGATTTCCGGTAGGGGCAAAGAGCATCGTTGAAGCGGCTGCGCTTCGAGTTTTGAACCTAAGAACACGGACATTTATTTTGATGTGTGCATTGATAATTTTGTGTGTGCAGAGAATCGGTATGACTCCTATGCTATTATATGTCATCAAATATGTAAATGTCGTTGTGCGCAAGTCCGTAGATCTAGTCGGGATCAAACGCCATAGACGGGGTTGTTAAATAGGTTAAATGTGATAAAGTTCAGCTTAATTTCCCTTGACAAAGCGCTTTAACAGCTATTCTAAATGTGTTTCTTAACGATGAAAAGATAGTCCTTTTGTATTACTTCCACGGCTTATACCACCAACGACACAACAAGAATTTACCATTATTATAAATCTGATTTTCGCAGTCTGGTTTCCTGTTTGTCCCAACCCGAAGTTGGGACCTGGGGCTAGCCCTAATTCCCATCAAATCGGCGGGCGTGCACGGTTTAGTTTTCTTTCGGGTAAATAGCTTGAACACGAGCAGCCTCCTAATATAGAAAAGTAAATGAGAAGAACTGATTTTCCTATTAGCTGATTGGTTGTTTTACTACGTCGGTTAAATATTCCTGTTTTGAACTTTATTCCAGGCTCGCCACTGGCTGTCTATATAGAACGTAAGGGCCAATCGTCGGCCTCCATTGGGACCACGTGACATTTATATAGCGTAGAGTTATGCCCATATAGTGGAAACTAATTCCTCCCTAGTTCTGAATTATGTGAATGTATCTAGTGGAATGAAAATGTAACATTAAATAGCAAAGGCTAAAAAATGAATCTGTAATCTACCTCTCAAATGTACGCCAGAAGGTGACGTCAGAAGAATCACAATCCGTCATAATGATAATCTGATTATATATATATATATATATATATATATATATATATGAGTGGCCGATGCTTGAAACTGTATAGGAAGGTGCAATATTTATTCAGAACACTTGAACAATGCAAATTATTTTCGGGAAGCGGATGCCATTTCATAAGACATTTATGAGATTAGAATGGCATCATCTTCTCCGCCTCTTAAAAACTGATATATTGTTGTTTATAATTTGTCCAATTCGTCATATCAACAAATATCTGGATTTACATAAACCCACAAACCTTCGTATCTCATTACGATTAACTAATAACCACATAGTTCACATTATGTCGTTTTGTATGCGCTATGCCCGTCAAATTATATATATATATATATATATATATATATATATAGAGAGAGAGAGAGAGAGAGAGAGAGAGAGAGAGAAATTGGTGGGTCAAATTTAAGAAGCGTTCAGAATATTCATTATTACCACTTTCTCAGATGTGTCAATAGTACGTTGGGCTGAGGACGTTAAGGACAAGCCTACACAGAAATCATATGGCTCGTTCAAGACTGTGTACTATATAACATGGACGACGGGCCGACTTCAATGTATATATATATCTCTAAGCTGCCAAAATGTGTTCCCAATATGAGAGTATCCATTGTTAGGGGTTGTAGGACAAAGGTCCACCGGACAAATGCTCACCAATAAAGAATAATCAAACTTAACAAAACATTGAACTAAAACTAAACTATTGTTTTCATTTGTTTGGATTAGATATTTACATCACATAGTGTAATGTCAACATTTTCAAATATTATATTCCCAATACTACCACCACCATTATTTTTGTCAGCTGACCTCCAATTAAAGCAGTACATTATCAATTAAAATTATTTTCTATTGAAATTTAACTGAAGCATTTAAAAGCCATAGAAATCAAACGCAATGCAATTGAACTAGAAGTTTAAAGTTCTTAAATGTTGAAATTAATAGATTCCTTCATTGAAGCCATGTAATCTTTAACTTTCTTTATATCATCGATTGCAATGTTTTGGATTGGATTGTCCTTTATAAATTGTATCCATGATTGCAATCACATAATATTGAGGGTTTCGTTCATTGCAGTCACGATTCATGATTCAGAATGTAAATAAATGAAAAGGAATTCATTTAATTTTGTCATTTATTTCTCCTTTTCGTTTATGTTTTTTTTTTTTGTTGGTCATCTGGCTTCAATGAAGGAATCAATTAATTTTCAACATTGAAAAACTTTAAACTTCTAGTTCAATTGCATTGCATTGCATTTGATTTATATGGCTTCTAAATCATATATGGTAGATAAAGGCGGGGTGCTACACGGCAGCACTGCGCTCCGGATAGAAAAAAATGGGACTTCACTCCGAAAAGAATCCGCCCAACTAGTGAGCATTTGTCCAGTGGGCAATTGTCCGGTGGACATTTATCCGGTGGGCAGTTGTCCGTACACCATTGTTATGATATCAAGTGAAGAATGTTCTCAGCCCATCAAAAACAGACATGCCCACGAAACTGGACATATAAACAATACAAATACGTCTCCGGGATTGTTCCGGAAATCAGTCAATCATTTCAACATTCTTAAAACGAGCAACAAATCCAGAACCTGAACAATCGTATACCGTACACTGGAGCCAATTGTGATTATCGTACACGAGCCTTCGACCACGAATCGACTGGCTCCGATAATAAATAGTATTAGCTTATTTACTAATAATCGTATATGGTAGATAAAGACAGGGTGCTACACGGCAGCTCTGCGCTCCGGATAGAAAAAAAATAGGACTTCACTCCGAACAGAATCCGCCCAACTACTTATACGAGGCTATATCAAACAAGAATCGTGTACAGGTTGTAGACTGCAGTGTAACAAAGCGTTCAATGTCTAGGTGTGTGTGTGTCTATATATATATATATATATATATATATATATAGCCACATACGACAAATAACCCAAATTACTGGTATGTAGATGCAGAGCCTGTAGTTTTGATGACATCCAGTGATTGTTGTAGTAAATATTTAACATATAATCATATAATTCTGTTGTGTAGATCATTAATGTTAATAGACGATCTGAACAGCAGAATCAGTACGCACACGAGATTGGTCGAAAACCATTTTATGTTATATATATATATATATATATATATATATATATATATATACCATAAAACCTTAGGAAATAAATACCCAGTACGTGTATTTCTTCCACGGAGATTTATTATAATTAGATGTGTATTACTGAGCATCATATAACCAAGTGTATAATTTGTGCACATTTTCTAATCGTGTGTATAATTTGTGCACATTAATCATTGTCCACCTGTATATTGTGGTACTTTTTTCGTACGGTTTGTCACAAGTGGCAGTTTGTTAATTAGCCGACGCTGATGTTGTTGTTGTTTCTCTGGTTCCATGACCATCGAAGCGTCGTCTGTACCCCCGCAGTAACTCGGCCGGTGTGCGGCTGGCAGTCGGCAGTCGCGCACCGAGCCGTATACCATTAGAAGGCATAGGTCAATGATAAGATGCTGGCCCATAAAGAAACACACGTTATTCGTTCGTCGCCTATGCTGTGTGGGTTATTAATCGCGTACACTCCGTCGTTATATATATATATATATATATATATATATATCATGCCTGCCTGTTATTGTTAGACGATATTTGTCATTCTTCTTTTCTAATCGTTTGGTGACCTCTATCTATTCGACCCATTGACCTGAAAGACGATTCTGCCACTTCGACACGCGAGCAGGGTGTTGTTTTTAATCGCCAAATGGGGGGGGGGCTCTGAATGGGGAAACCCCTTTCATCAAACTTGCATCGATTTTAGGTAGGCCAAGCAATATTTGTATACCTCGCAATAATGCAATTTGCCACAAAACCAAATTCGGACGTAACTCGAGCATTCCAGTTGACGTGACCGTTCCCAAATCTGTACAATCAGTTGGTTCACAAAAGATTCTAATCGTTTTTAGTCGTTTCAACCGTTTCCTAGTTAATGTGTACATCATTTTACTACGATTTGTTATATCAATAAAATTTATCACAATACTTATTTAGTCAGTGTTTTATAGCTGAAGCATATCTCGACGTATAAAGCATGGCTTACATATAATATCACCATCTGTGTATTGATTCACTGTGTCCACAGACTTGAAAATAAATAAACAACGAGATCAAGTTGTAGGCTTTATTTGTCGCCGGAACATAGCTGGGGGCGGGTGTTCGAGTGGGGGAAGTTCACCCCCTTCACCAGTCAAAACTTTTGGGGAAAATACAACAGCCAGTGACATGAATAGGAGAATAGGCAATACACCCTTATAAACTAGCGTTCTATTGCAGAAGGAGTTTAATTTCGACAAATAAAATCACTTGAATACAATTACACAATCAACTGTGAGGAAATAAGCCAATACAAATACAAGCAATCTATATTCCTTTGGTCTTACAAAGTTTTACATTAAAATTTCCCTTTTTACTAGACCTGCTACCATATGACTTTATTCCTTCCATTGTCGTGAAAAAAATTGTAGATTGATATGTGCTCTATGGCTTTATACGTTATAATCAAGGTTTTTAATTGTACAATATCTAAACCCTTATATTGAACAAACAGTGGATGGGTATGATCTAGATAGCTACCTTTGGCAAAATTACGGATCGCTTTCTTTTTATAATAATCACACTTTGATTCGAGATTACGGAATTTATAATAATAATATGTAATAAACTATAACGTATCTATGGTGCATTATGTTCTGGGAACACGAAATTAATTGGGTTTTAAGAGTAACAGTTAAAGGGATTTAACACAAAATTCGGTTTACTTACAGAAAGACCGTGTCCGGAAAATGGCGAACTAGGTATGCGACG
Source organism: Paralvinella palmiformis (assembly GCA_025642065.1). Classification (NCBI taxonomy): domain Eukaryota; kingdom Metazoa; phylum Annelida; class Polychaeta; order Terebellida; family Alvinellidae; genus Paralvinella; species Paralvinella palmiformis. Next base: position 839,364 of record JAODUP010000065.1, on the reverse strand, counting down.
TGGACACATGTGGAAGGTGTGAATGGCAATATTTAAGAGAACGAATGACAGACAGATTATAATACACACATACGTACAAATCAGTGCAATAATAAAACCCCATTAAAGTTGAGTGTAATTTAAAAGCATGGAAAGTGAAGCTACATACAATTTGCGGTACTAATTTCGAGCCTAAGGACATTAAGTGAATAAATGATGCAGCCGACCTAGCTGTTATTACAATATCTTGAAATAAATTGTCATCTAATATTTTCGTACAAAGGACATGACGAAGTGATACTCATTTTCCACAACATATGTGTTATTTAAATTTAAACAATATTTACAATATCTATTCTCACGATCCAGTGTAACCCTCAGTCTTTCAATAGCCAATTTATTATTTAAACATCCTAATTTCGCCAAGGCTTTCCTGTGACCATATACATTTGTACAATAAAGTTATTTTCTGGTTCGAGATTTAAAGGTACAATATGTACCCTTTGCTTGAACATATACAAAAATACTTCAACATTTCCGGTGGCCTGAGACAACCATGCACACATGCCCAAACGCAAATCGATACGACATATTTTTCACTTTGGTTGCCCAATTATGTCTACCCGCTACATCTAATTGATATCACATGGCATAGCAACATTTGGGATATCTATTCCCATCATATCCCTGCATAATACGGAGCCAATACTTGATACATCGAGTCATGCACATAACTGACAAAGCAATCTTCCATATTCATCTAAGGCGGCACAATTTGGCGTGTTCCTTGCCACTCCCAATACATCTTTACAAAATATTATATGTACATCTTCGATGTCTTTTCTTACTTCATAACCTCATATCTCTGATCCGTACAACAAAATTGGAGGAATTATTTTATCAAATAACATAAAGCACACGTCACTTAAATGTTGAATATTTCGTACAACTAACATAGCTTTACTCGCTTGCTGGGCGAGCGTTTTAAGAGGAACAGACCAGCTCAGCGAAGATGAGAACACTATCCCCAAATACTTGTAATATGTAGATGGTTGAACCTGGATACCATTCAGATAAAGCTTTTCATTTCCACGTATAATTCCACCATTTCGAAATACAATGAGATTTGTTTTGGGTAAATTTACATTTAACAAGTATTTAGTACAAAAATCACTTAGTACATTTAATTGTTGTTGTAGTCTCCCAATGGAATCATTAAAGGTTGCAATGCCATCAGTGAACATTAATATGTGGACATTTTGGATACATTTCATTTATAAATAATCCATTCCAACCAGCAATATTACAGAACTTTACCAGTTCGTTGATGTATAAAATGAATAAGAATGGACTAAACATGTATCCCCGCCTTATGCCAATTTCACATCTAAAATAATCTGAGAGCCCTTGAGGTGTTTTAATACAAGATTTAAGTTGAGAATGTAAAAAATGGACTGTAAAACATGTAATAATTTACCATGGATACCATTTTCTACAAGTCTATACGATAAATGAGCGTGCGGAATTGAGTCAAAGGCTCGGGAAAAATCAACATATGTACAATAAAATCTACCTTTGGATTTAATCAAACACTTCAGAATTAAGGCATATAATGTAAAATTATGATCGGTTGTTGACCTACCAATTCCATAGGCTGCTGGCCCCTCGTCAAGTTTATTAGGCATATCAGGCCACATAACTAAACCATTGTTCAATTTTTTCCCACGGCAACCCAACAAAACAATACCACGAATGTTTTTCACATCACATCTCGATCCTGTCTTGAACAAGGGGCTAATAATAGCACAAAACCATGATTCACACCAGAACTGAAAAATTACATTAAAGAACTTGCATATAGGTTCAATAAGAATATCAGTAGACTGCAGGTACAGTTCATAAACAATACCATCTATGCCTGGTGATTTCCCTGTGGGCAGTTCGTTATCACCATTCGTATTTCATCTTCACTTATATCATGGTTCAAGATAGCTGGTTCATTTTCATCACAAGCATCACATAAAACGTTATGTATATTGTTTTCATTATTGATATGTACACTGAAGACCTTTGCCAAATTTGTAACACGATTTAACAAATCTTTAAATTGATTTAGCCATTTTTGAGGCTCGATATTTGAAGAAATTTTATTTTTATGTCATTTGCAGTCTCACAAAATTTCAAAAGTTTATGCAATAAAATGTTCTTAAATGTCGTCTTTCTGTTTGCAAGTATTTTTAAAGATTCTTTTGGCTATCATATAAGTATCCAAGTCGTCTCGGCGACGAGAATGTCTGTATTGATTCAGCAAGATATGTTTGGTAAATTGATAGTAAAACGCCTAATAACTTATAAATGTTTAGAACCATTCTCGAGATTCTAGGCTTTATAAACATTTACCGATACATCACAATGTTGACTGGACCAATACCGGCGACAAATCACGCTCATTTTAGGATTTAGCAGCAACATGTTCGATCCCGTCCGGGTTTCCAGAAAACCATTCATCTCTTTTTTTAAGTAATAGACCCCCCCCCCCCGTTTTATTTAATTAAATTATCTGCCTACTAACGATTGAATGCTAAGCAAAAACTAACATTTAGCGTTTACAGAAGAGAGGATACATTTATTTTACAATTGATTTACAATTTACAAACATATCAGAACTGCAACCGAGTCCATGATAAAACATCACACAAATTTGAGGAAGCCAACAATTTATATATATATATATATATATATATATATTACGTATGAACTGTCATGAATGTTCTTGGTGTTATAAAACAAAACAAATAACAGAAATTAACTTTCTAACAAATGTCAGAAATATTTATCATGTAAGTAATTACACACATCATTGATTTAATGTTGATTTGTGTACACAGTGTGAATGTTTCACACTTATCACACCTTCAACATCAAACAGAAAGCTTAAGTAGATTGAGCAATGACGAGCTTTTTTTACATAAGAGTATAAACTTCTGGCTTTGTCTCTGTGCCTCTTTGCCAGTATACCAAGTTAGGGCTATGAACGGCCGCATTTGCCACCTCATCCCTACTCGCTAACCCAATGTTGAGGTTGAACAGCCATAGACAGAAATCAACAACAGTATAGCCTAACTATCCATCTATTGTCATAAATATTAGTTTCTTAACTTTGTGAATTAAAATAACTCATGTCCGTCTTGTTTTTCACCTTCTCACGGTATAATATGTTCAACGTATGTGATACTCGGATTAATCTGGAAAATGGAAATGTCGCTGTTTTACAGCAACTTTTGTGCACAAGATCGAGTGACATCCAAAGTTAATGAGGCCAAGTGAAAGATGAAACACCCTTCTGATATAGCCGGGCCGGGGCTTGATCCGAGGTGCTACAGATCTCTGACCAACCGGGCTACCAGTTAGGCCATGGAGGCATCTTATAATTAATTTGGAAGCTGACATATTAAAGGTTACGTAAGCTGCAACAGCCTCACCTGACTCCACTACAAAGATCTCAGTAGCCCTAAATCCTGTGCACGTGCAAACAGAAAGACAAATCTCGAAGCAAAATAACTGTTATCTTCCTTATCTATGTCGTGAAACAATGAAATAAATATTCATACATAATCCAGTAAAATACCGTATATACTCGTGTATAGGCCGCACTTTTGATACTACGAAATCGCCGTCAAATGCGAGTGCGTCTTATACGCATGGCATAATGTAGGGGGGGGGGATACAATAGTATTGTTTTTCAATAGGTGTGTTTTCGCTGTTGTCTTTCGAAGCCAAACTTAATCGTCATAACCGCCATGTTTATTTTATCCCATGCTCTAATAGACCTCTAATAGACTAATTTTCGCGGGCTTTTACACTTCGGGTCACCGCCGGGTGCCGCCCAGAGCAGCGGAGGTGGAGTTTCATGGTTTTCAACGTAGGCCGGATTCTTGTTCTAACCATCTCGATTTGAACAACGATACAACGTAATAAAACTAGAATTCAGATAGGAAAATACTTCTAGTGATAGATTAGTTTCTTGTTGTTCAGCATATTCCATTATTAAATGTTTTATTGTCAACAAAGTGAAAAAATTAGAGTAAATATTTCTTTAGCGAAGTCCGCTAGCATCGGTTATCGCCTGAAAATTGAAATGGCGAGGGGTTTATTTACATTGTAAAATCAAATCATGGTTCACGTTAATTCACGAGAAATAATACACAAATGCAATATATCAATGCCGGATTATTGCTCTATCAATCAATACTTTTGTGTAACACAATGTATCCGATTTGATGAGTATTTTCGATCCAAATAGCACACCCGTTTGTTTATTAGAATTATGCTATCTAGGCCGACGCGTGATCACTGACGTGCGCATGCGCCATGAGTCTGCAGCTAGAAGATGGCGAACATTCTACACGGAAAAATGACCAAAAATAAAACAAATCGTTGAAGATATCTCTGAATTGTCCTGGTAAAATGATAATATTACAACTGCCTTGTCCATTTTCGATATTATTATTAATGGCCAAAGATGTGCATTGAAGTAACACTATGATAAAGCCACTGCCTATACGTTAACTTTCGGTACGAATACGGAAATCCGCTTGTACACAGGAAATGTGTTCTGCGAACTACCACTTCCAATTTAATCTATTTTGTTTAGTAAATCAGTCTTCTTTGAATAGACATATACTAAATATCACCTTATCTTTCATTTTCCTTTACTGACTGTTGGAATCATGGGGTATTATCACTGGCAATGATCGTTAAAATATACAAATCTCGCGTACACACTGAAAAGGAACGGTTATCCAGACCCTGCGATTAACGGGTCGTGTTTACGACCCGATTGTATTAGTTCTAAATTCTGCCGACAGATGTCACTAACTTAATTGGCAAGGTCTATGAAGCAAGGCACTATGAACAAAACGGCGGCCTCCATAAACTATTAGAGGCTGATGACAATGATGTTATTTTTGAAATGTATATAACTGATCCATCTAAGATATGTCATTATGTGTGAGCGTGTGTAAATGAACTGAACGGTAAATGAGGCCATGCAAAGAATGACCATAGAAGCCACATCAAAGGAAAGTGGTTAGAGCAAACAATGTGTTAAGTAATTATTTCCAAAGCTGGCATATGAGAACTATTACTAAACTACTTCGAACAGCATTACGGGAATGAAAGCACAGCGGCAGGTAACCTGAAGCGGCCGTCACAAAGTGGGTGAAAACGGCCTGGGATTAAATCGACACCGGTATTATTACCAAATCGTTCAAGAAGTGCTCTATTAGCAATGATTTAGATGGCACGGAAGAGGATGTATTGTGGCATGAACAGCATGACAAATCTGACGAAGAAGGCGAGGAGATGTATGATGACACATGAACAGATACAACAAATATTCAATGAAGATAGTGATCATGATGAATTTTTGAATAAATTTGCTGGTTTTAGTACGTCTTATACGCGGGTTCGATTCTGGCGAGGGGGGTTATTGGTGCTAAAACCTGGTGCGTCGCATACACGAGTGCGACCTATACACGAGCTAGGACAAAACCTTTGTCAGTCCTGAAGGGTGTTTACTTGTACACGTAGTTGTGGCATACCTTATGTTTTTGTCAATTCTGTGCTTACACGCTTATGTCTCTGCTTTCTTGACAGTGTTCAATTAACCGGTTTATTAAATTATTCCATTTATAACAAAATCGACTTCTTCAGTTTTCAAAAATCAATTTAATTTTACTTATGGTACAAATGTGAATTTTCAACCTGGAAGCAGATGTGGAGCAGACGTCCACCGCAGAGTACCACAGAAAATAGTGAACAGATTATTAAAGATCAGCCTCTAAGAAGGTGATTGTTTGTCATTTAATACCACCTGGTGACCCAAAAAGACAACAGAATACAACATATGGCATCTAATTCTATAAATATTTAGGCTAGTGGCCCATCTTTTGGACAATCGCAGTCAGTGAACAGTGGTTGTTTGAGAACGATGTTTCATAATAGTACGCGAAAGAACTACTAATCGTCATAAATAATACTGAACAGCTTAACAACCATCAAAATAATGCTAATGATAAGACGACATTTCATTGTTTATAATAAAATATAGAATTCTCTTTGGCTCGCTATTTTCATCCAGAACAAACTGCTATTCTCAGTAGAGAAAGAACAAATTATATACCAATTATTACCAGCCTAAGATTAGCTAGACCGCTTAAGTTTTTTGTTGATCGATGGACTAAACATTTACAGTATGAAACACTCGTTACTTATCACAGCGTCAGTATATGCCACGATTGATAAAATCTAAAAATTTAAACATGTTACACAATATCACATATAGAGATACACATATCGGGGAGATATTTGCACATTAGTAAACTATTCCGCCGACTAGTAGCTGTGAGCCAAAGTATCAGCTTAATGGTGACATTATGACACTGAACATACACAGAAACAGCTTGTACGCAGTAATTGTGGCATACTGAGATGCTCTTAACTATGTTGTCATATCTGCCAATCAAACAACATAACTAGGGTACATCGGATGACAAACCATACCGTCATCATCCATAAAAATAAAACTACATGTCTGCCATTGTTCTGTAACAATTTCTGTGTATACATTTTATCTAAGAACAAGTACCTAATAAAGCCCATTAAGAGAAACAGACGGATTTCATCCAATTTGAAATGACTTCAAAATATAATATATATAATTGTGGGAGATTTTTCAAAAAGTAGCAGATCAATCATGAGGGATACGATTTGCCGAGAGCTTTGTATGCAGCCTGGAGTATCTTTTCTTTCCAAATTTCGAAACATTCTTCATCTTCTTCATTATCCATTTGTCTGGTTTTCTTAATGGGTGATTGCTCATCTAAATAAAGGAAACAAATATTACAAAATGACAGAGATCAGGAAAAGCAAAGTTTTGAAACGATTTTGTGAAACCAGTTCCAACAGAACTTATGTTTTTAAACTGGTGTATTATGCTTGATATGACTTAATATGACCCAATATATAGAAATGGGAATCTGAAATTTCCAATCGGCACGTGCCGTATGTCTTAATTCATAATCAATAAAATACACCCAGCTGTTCCAGTGGAAATTACTTACCTGTAGTCTTTTCAAGTTGTTCAATAAAAGATGCACACCGTTTGTTTGTTTTCTGCTCTATGTTCTTTTGGTGTTCTGGAACAAAACGCGAACAGATACTATTGTAAACATGTGAAAATTGTGCAAGGCCTCATACGAGGTAGTTGATGTATAAAAAATATTAATACAATCTGAAGTGGTCGGGTGAGAAGCATTGGTTAATTTTATATGCAATGGGTCATTCCATATAAAATTAACCAATGCTTCCCACCCGACCACTTCAGATTGTATTAATATTTTAATATTAAAATCACATTAGGGTTGATGTGCTTATACTGTAAAAGAATTTACATAAACATGGTATCATAGCACACCACACATTAACTTGTAGCTTGTACTTACTTAATACGTCACTCAGTATTTTATCCATCTGGGCTACAACTCTGTCAAACAAGGCTCTAGTAACTCCTGTAATATCTATCAGCTTTCCTTTCTCAATCCTGTGTTTCATATGTCTATCAAATTAAAGCAAAGCTAAGTAAATGAGCATTAAAAAAGTAACCATTTCAAATATATAGAAGAACCCGATTATTCAGACTTCCATAATGCAATTCTGAAACAGAGTTCAGCTCATTAAAAAAATAATAATAATGGTCGAAATGGCAGTTATTTTACGTGGCTGGTAACCTCAAATGGGGGAGACGCATATGATATGCGTCTCCCCCATTTGCTGCATATGGTCTGTAATTTACAGCTTTACTACAGGAATTATTTCTAAATGAGTTTAAAAATATAGAAATATACCTGATATCATAGATATAGGGAAATAATCCAAACCATTATGGCTGCACTGAAAGCCAGATTCAAAGGCTGAAGGAGAAAACTGAAATGCTCTGACGTCACATTGGCGCTCTCTAGACTGCCGTGGATTATAGTTTCTCTTGAGCATTAATTTCTGACCCATTTTGAATCATCTTCCTCATGTCAGGTTCTTTCTGGTTCAAACTGATATGGTTGTATGTCATTCATGACATAATTATAACAAGATAATGCTGTTTAGTTATGGAGTAATTCTTTGCTAACACTTGTTTACATGCTTTTGTATGGGCTCTACAGACTTCAGGTCAACCGGATACGCTGAAGTCTATCAGCACCCACAGGCCGTTAAAAGTCGATTAATCAGCACCTTGAAGTGGATTATTTAATATGTGGGTGATCGTTTACACATTTTGACATTATTTATGATATTTGTGAGTACAGCTGTATTAGTCCTCAAAATTTGAAATGAAGGTGGACTATCCCTTTAAATGATAATAAAATATGGCACAAGGCCATCCCAAATATATCACATGAAAGGGAAAACTGGATGAGGTTACTATCTTTCCATTCACACATAATAATAGCAGCTGATAATTAGGTTCTATAATGCTTGATTTAAAAACTAACTTACCACCTTAATAAGTTGTTTACTTGAAATACTAACCTACAGACAGAATAGAGAGCAGCAGCATTGAAAATTATTTGACTGACTTCCACATTGTCCTGGGTCGTGTTTTGTTCACCGTGCCTATAAACCAGAGACAAAAGCTAAGATAACTATTGCTGTTGCTGGAAATGTATATTTATGAAAATAGCAGGCAGGAGACAGTCTAAGTTACTTATTTCAAGATAACTGTAAATTGTTTCAAAATATATGCCCATATCACATCTGGCAGACGTAGCCGATAGGTCACTCTCCATATCGAGACATCCAGCAAACACAGGTAATGTATATACTTGTGTATAAGACGAAGTTTTAATCCTTGAAAAAAATAAACATTTTCCCTACTTGTCTTATACATGAGTCAGCCTCAAAAGGCTGTCAGGTCTGCTGAGTGATAGATAATATACAAAACTTGTTTTTGTGTTTCAGTTAGATCTACTCGTGCTTGTACTAGACAGTTCAGTTTAATTTTCAATTATCAGTTTTGTATTTTAATTCGTTTCACTCGATATTTAAAAAAAAAACATAAAGCAGTAGGTACGAGCAATAATTAACAAGTTCATCTAGATTAGCTGTCTTTTAAATTCTGGCTCTTCTTATATTCAAGTCAGGTGGATTATAGGATATTACACTAACAACGACATTCACGAACACCTTCACCCAAAGATGAGAATGATAATGTCACGCGAGTAAATTTATATTACCATTATTCTGATTATGTCATAAGACAAAAATATTGTAACGTGATATTATATTCATATTTTTACAATGCCAAAGAGAAATGCTGTTTTAACACTAATCTAGATGCACAAATGCTGAATGTAATACCAGAAGTACTAGTAACTAAAACTTACAACAACCATGGCTGCTGACAAAGGTTAGGTCCTATAAATGTTTACAAAATAATTATCTTGTTAACAAAAAGGTATCAATTACAAAATACAAGTTAAGAATTCAAGGTAAGACTATATCTTGTTTTATTTAAGTTTAAGGAATTCTGAGGGCCACTTTGCAACTTTTGCCATTTTTAAACTAACACTAGAGTCAGTTATATTGTGATCAAAATGACCTAACCTCACATTATTATCATCAAAATTTAAATATTATGTACCAACCTGGAACAATAGAAATAATCATATAGTTAACTTCATGCAAATATAAACATAAAAATGTGCCTAATATTTGCTAAAATAATATGTTATTTTTCACACATTATTAAAGATGCCATTCAGCCAAAAATTGAATAAAGTATAATATGTTGTCCCACACGGAGTGGGTGTCCCAAAATTAACGGACTTAGACCTCAGGAGATCCTGTTTACTTATTCCTAATAAGTGTATTTAAATATATGATATCTAAAACAATGCTTCTTAGATTTCTAAGATGGACTAATGAATAAACATTCATATAGATGTATGTCAGCCCATTTAGCCTACCATGTCAGGGTTTTTGCCAGGTTTTATTAGTAGATAAAAAGTTTCCTGCTGGTTTTTTCAAAGAGTCAAACCCAACCCAAAAGAAAGTGGCTCTCCGATTGGCTGAATGTCATATTTGGTGCGGTCCTGCCCTATTTCTGCGGATCAAAACATGGTGCTGACGGTAATGCTAGGGACAGGCATGTCGAGCGATGACACGCCAAATAGCGGTAAAGTAACTTTGAAATTGAAAATAAACCTTCATCGAGGGGGGGCATCCCCTTGAGCTTCCGTCAATGAAATCCATACCCTCAAATTTTTTTCTGCCGGAAACCCTGCATGTGCACAAAAGTGACTGTAAAACATCAATCACTCACTATAGATTTTACAATTTTTTTAAATAGCCTTGAAACATAATTTATCAAATATATTTCTAAAACATTTTTGAAGCCTCTTTTTCAAAACTATTTCATAGTAAAATATAGAAAGGACAAACAAATTGATGATATAAACTTGTAACTTGCGTGACAGCAAATTTAATTACAGCACATTTATACACTAATACAGTAGATGGATTAATAGATGATGATGATTGATGTTTTACGGCCACTTTTGTGCGTATGGTAGGCTAAATGGGCTGAGCGACCTCCAAAGGTAAAAGAAGCTAAGTCAAAGATGAAACACCCTTCAGATATGCCAACACCGAGATTTGAACTCGGGTGGTGGTGATCTGTGCTCCAACACACTACCAGTTAGACCAAGGAGGCACCCAGTTGTATTAATAGAAGTCGTAACATTTATGAACCATATTCCACAAATGTACCACCATTTACCTATTCACATACTTTAAATTCTAAGTAATCAAATGGATATTTCTTTCTGATCAAAATTACTCGACATGAATAAACCTTTACCACTGTAATAATTGTAGTGTCAACTGCTTAGCTTCAGGACAGCCAAATTGTATGACAAGATCGGTAACTGTGACCTTGGACTGAAGATCAAGGAGACATTCTATCGCTCTCAAGGCACTGTTGTATATCTTCTTGTTCTTCATACCTGATACTCTAATTGCCGTCATCTGAAAATAAAGTTTTTGTAATGACGATGATGTTACGTTCGTGCACATGGTAGGCCAAATGGGCCGAACAGCCTCCAAAGGTAATGAAGCGAAGCGAAGTATGCCCACACCGAGATTCAAACTCAGGTGGCAGTGATCTGTCACCCACACACTACCAACTAGACCACAGAGGTGCAGTAATGGCACAAGTACGCACTACCAATAACCCTATATCTTGGAAATTTCAACCCAGTGACTGTGGCTCAGATTTTATCAAATGACACTATCTGAGAATTGTCCAGTTTGGTATTATCACCGTTCCTCACACATATCTATAAGAAATTATTGAATATTTCCCTGACATTTCCCTGACACAACGACATAATTTCCAGACAATATTTCATATATTATTGTATTTAGATATGGCTAAATTTGGCTACATACGATAATCCAAGGTTAGAAAATGGGAAACTTACATGGTGCTAACACTTCTATCTTGTTTATGAGCACGTATAATTGATTAAAATATACGTCATAATACTTAATAGTTATGATACTCATCATGTAACCATAGATCTTTCAAACAGCTTGTGAAACCCATCAGATACAGAAAAGAAAATCTCGGCATTTGACAGAAAACCATCAGTGACAATTTATCAACGCTTAAAAGGAAACATTGACAATCAAATGAGAGCTAATCACAAATTTATGTGCCACAATTGTACATTGTTTTGAAAATACCACTCTTTCTTTTATAAATTTCCCTGTTTTCCCTTTTGGGTAGGAATCTTAACTAACACTGCATACTTACAAGAGTTGTTTGATTTAAATCAAACGATTTAAATTATTGCCAAAAAAATCCTGTGTTTTGATTTTTAATGTTTTATTGATTTTTGTGACTAATTTGGTTTTTATTATTGCACTGACTATTTTGTAAACATACATTTATCAATTAACTTGCTGTACAAAAAAATGAAATGTTATTTAAAATCAATTGTTACCTATGCTAGATAATTATTTTCATATTTAATTTATAATTGAATATTGCAATTAGATTTCAATACTATATCATACTTATATGCTAATTAGCAAAAAATATTCACAACATTGATCAATGATGAAAATCTATTCTTAGCAGACTCCTGAGAAAATTCCTCTGCAGTGCCTGTTGTATAAAGATCACCATCACATCAGTTCTTTAGCTTTCCAAGATTTATTCTTGGGGCTAGGTGTACTCAAAATCCACATTTCATGCAATTACAAACTGGGACGTAAATTGTCATAAAATTAAATCTTTAAAAAATCATAACTTCTCTTGTAACCAACCGATCACAATAAATTTAGTATCATTGTAATCAGTTAATCAAGGTCTTTCCAAATTATGATAAGCAGAAACAGCAATTTTACAATACAAAATCACTTTGGAGTACCTAATCATAGTCATACTAATCAGTGACACTTCGCATAGAGCTATGGTTGGGATGATCTTGGTAGATCAACACAGTAGCAGGTGTCAACTGAAGCCACATTGCTTCAATGTCACATCACTTCTATGCATTTAGCAGATGATTGAGTTATGGTTAAGCACTTTGTGTGTAGCTTGGTGTGTATGGTTATAGTTTGATAAGATGATTGACTTTTCACACATGGTAGGCTAAATGGGCTGAGCGACCTCCAAAGGTAATAAAGTGAAGTCAAAGATGAAAAACCACTCAGATATGCCCACAACGAGATTTGAACTCAGGTGGTAGTGATTTGTGGTCCAATGTGCTACCGACCAAACCACGGAGATGTCCTTATACTTTGGTAAGACCAAAGTTGTGGGGAAAGCAATGTGCAAAAATTGAGGCAAAAAAAGGCAGGGGCTTGTCACCAGAACAATAAAATAACAAAATCAATTTAATCTTTTTAAATCTAAATTTTTTAAATCTCATTTTTTAAATTATAATTTTTCTGGCAACCCACATGAAAGCTCTGATTGATCCATATAGAAGTGTTTCAAATTATGTATTTCAGATTTGGTGGCATTCTATACCTATAATTTGTTAGTAAAATTGAACCAAATCAGTACCATGAAAAAAGTCATTGAATAAACGAGTCTACCACAGCCATCCATCTCCTATTATTGTCTTTCAAAATGTACCCCTTCAATGCCTAGACACCTCTTTGACTAGAATACTGCTCAGACAACTATCATCCAGAGAAAAGACATGTGCATAATAAATGAATCTGACATTCACCTCTCTGGGTGAAAATTCATCATCATACCTGTGATGTTTGTAGATTGTCATCAAGTATATTATTAATAAATCACAGATACAATCTTAACCATCTGGTTTGTTCTCTAAACTGTTTCCGGTCCGTTACAATTCTAAATACCAACATTAGGTCCTCGATATAATTAATTGTGGACTGTTAAGGATTGACAACATTACAATACCCAACTAGCTTCCGGCAACAATTTGGATCTTTATCAGAACTGAATGAAAAACATATTGTATATATTCTAACCTTAATTTTGGTGGGATATGATTTAATTATCATGACTTGTACAACTGTGAGTGATATTACTGATTTTGTTTTTTTCTCTGTGATGCACCTACTATGTTCAGGGATAAGAAAGAACAAAGCTAGGAAAATGGCATGGCGACGAAAGGAGGTACAAGTGTACTGAGGCAAAATCACTTGGGGGTATTGGAGCCAACAACCAATGAGAGGATGTGTTTGAAAGATAGCTGGATTGGTGTTTTGTTCACATATCTGAATGTGTCAAAATAAAACGCTGTTTCGTCATTTCTGGTGAGATATTCTAAGACACCCCCCCCACATATATTTCTCAACAGATTCACACAGATCCCAGGAATGTACTTGGGGTTATAAAAATTGTGGGAAACCACCGATCCACGAGGAATTCTCATCCCTGTCGGTTACAATTTTGTTCATACTTAAATCAAATAAATCATATTAAACTAACTAATAGAGTTATTAACTTTGAGTTTGACTTCATTAATGCTAAGAAAATTACAAATTATTATTTTACCCGTTGGTCATGAGTGACCCGGAACTGATGAATGAACTTACTGATGGTATGATACTACATAAATTTAAATTGTTCTAATGATCAACATAATGATAGGGAAAGAAATCTGTAGTTTAATGACAGAGATGATCACAGTGCGACTCTCTCTCCATTCAGATGAAAGAAAAATAAAGTAGAAGTGTACCTTTTATCTTTGAATTAAACGGATGCTATATGACATTTTTGTAATTAGTTATTCTATGCCAAATCACTCAATTTTCTAAAATATTATTTGGCCACCAGATTTAATACTTAAAAATCACACAAATACATCTTTATAGGAAACTACCTCATGCAGAATTTTAGGCACGAAGCATACAAATGTGGTTACCAGTACCTTATCAACGTGTTCTCCAAATGCTGTTGCAGCAAGCTCGAGGCACATCACAGCTTTACACGAACCACTCAGATTTAAAGAGGATAAACTACTGCTCATTCCTCGGATATCTGCTAACCGCATATTTTCAGCTGCTTTCCTACCAAAGAGAAATTAATACTCAAAATATTAACTAAAATAATAAACCGTCATATCACTGTCTCATTACTGGAAACGTTCCAGTAACCAAAATTGGAAATGTAGAGGAAAACTCTTGAAAAATACTTTGCCATATATCAGGTACTAAAGAATTTTAGGACAGTTTTACTTTTAGATGTGTAACGACACCTCCTTTTGTTTCCTTTGTTTTAGTTGAAAAACGTAAAGCTTTGTGACCCCAAAATAGGTAATTTTTAATAATAATAATTTTTATACTTTCCTGACTTTAAAAATAAAACGGTATTAAAGTTAATAAACCAAATTACTGGCATCTATAAAAATTATGTATAACCTAAGATATAAAGGTGTAAATCTGTTAGGTGTAAATATATAAACAATAATGGGGTATAGACAATAGTCATAGTGGCTCCCCCATGTGAATAACAATGAGAACATAGGAGTCCTATACCTGTCTACACCGGATTCGTGGGTCGGTTACCTTGTTAGACATGCTAATATATATATATATATATATATATATATAATCTATATATAATCTTATTGCAAAAAAACACAAGGCGAATAGTGTTATAGTCCGTTTTAAAGTTTTATTAAGGGCGAATAATTAATGAATAATATTAATTAAAGGGCGAAGTATTTTTAATTTTATTTTAAAAATAGTTTTTGACTATACATCACAATAAATTGTCATTTTATATAGACCTATCAAATACATCATCATAAACATTACTGATTAGATCTAGTCTAGATTTACATCTGTTAAAAATTACATGTCAGTGTCACCTTCCAGCTTCCATAACTCCAAATTCCTTATAAATTCTATTCGTTTATAAATTAAAAATACCTCACTTTATTATTCGGTCTCCTTCTAATCCTAGTTTCTGGGCCAATGAAACAAGTATCTGTTCTTCCATAACTTATGATTATTAGCAAGCAACTAATTGTAAACAGCTAAATAAGTAGACGAGTCTAGCTAGATCCGTGATAACTACTCCGATAACTCCCTGACTCCCGCGCACAAACCCATAAAAAAGGGGAAAGACACATAAAGATTTAAAATAATGAATATAAATTGGCATATACATTTAAAATTAAGATTACTATGTCCAGTGAAGGTCTAAAACTTTGAAGACCGTTTGTCCCCATAAGAAAGAATACGTGTTAGTCTAAGATCGGGGGAAAAAATAATATCAATCTGCTAACCCCTTACGAAACGCAACAAAGACACACATATATGGCCCAAAAGAGAAAAACATATAATTAGAAATAAAATTATTCACTTTGCCATCCTACACAGAGAATAACTGTATCAGGTTTTGCTTTAGGATTAAAACAAAATACCATTTTACCCACTAACGCCATACAAAAGAGAGCAAAGACACATAAATGGCAAAAAGTGAAAAAATGTGAATTTTACTAATTATATATTAGCGCACAAATTTACAATTATTCACTATACCACCCTAGATGGATTTTTATTATGTCAATTACTGCTCACCCCACTCAAAAACAAGGAAAGAGCCATAATTCGCCAAAGGTGAAAATAGAATAAATTTTTATTATTATAAATTGGCACATGAATTTAAAATTATTTGCTATGCCACCCTAGATGGAGATTTATTATGTCACGTGTTTATCTAATATCAGGATAACATATTCTATTGACTCACTGACCCCATACGAAAATGAGTAAAGACGCATAAATGGCCAAATGTAAAAAATAAAAACTTTTATGATTATAAATTGGCACTTAAATTTAAAATTATTTGCTGTACCACCCTAGATAGATATTTATTATGTCAAGTGTTGGTCCATGATCAGGATAACATATTGTATCGATTTTGACAAAATACTGATAGATAAACGAAAACCGTATACTGCCCATACGAACGTCGTACTTAAAGCTAAGTCTAAACTTTATTCAAATATGAACTACAAATAGGCGACTTTGTATTGTGAAAAAAAATGTAATCACACTAGTTTTGTGTGTCAACCGAATCTATTCATAAAACGTACACGTTAAAGTATTAATACACTACTGAATTATTCCAGTACATAGCAATCAATATACAACAAACTTTAAAAAAATAACAATCTATAAGTAACCTAGTGCGGATATAGTGCCCCCCTGCTCCGGTTATAATGGTTTTGTTATTATTTTGTATAAATTTATTTATATAACTAATGTAGAATTAAATATTTCATATGATCAATGGTGTGTGTTGTGGGAGAGTAATATAAAATATAAATGACATGTATTTTTATACAAATAAACAAACATTTTTAATCTAAGTATTTAAGGCAACATGATAATATACAATCTATATCATTATTACAAGACCTTGATACTTATGGTATTGAATGAGTTTCCGGCGCTGAAAGTGTGACATCATGCATTGAAGACCGGGCATCGGAGCATAACGGTTCGGTTGACACACACACACACACACACACACACACACACACACACACACACACACACACACACACACACACACACACACACACACACACACACACACACACACACACACACACACACACACACACACACACACACACACACATATATATGTATTGCAAATATTAGAAATGCGTCGTCTCTTGAAAATTTTAAGTCTCTTCTAAAAACACACCTATTTAAGGTCACTTTCACAGATAAATAATTATTTTCTTTTAAATCATTACAGGGTTTTTACAGACATTATTTGGGGTATTATTATATTACATATTATTTGTACAGCGCCTTTGAATGGCTCCTGCTAGTAAGGGCGCTTTATTAAATATACATTATTATTATTATTATTATTATTTAATAATTAATTTCATAACATTAAAATTATAAACAGTGCTTTATATATATATAAGTACAAATTGTTTATGTTTAAAAATAAATATGGATGCAGGTGATCATGTATATACTCAACTACTTATAATTACTCTAGTTAGGGAAATATTACCTGATTATATTATTGTAATTTTAGAAGTCCAATTATATTATAACCTCAGGCCCATAACATCTTCAGTGGCTCTAGTACATGTAACTGTAAGCTTATGTATATCTTACATGCTCATTTTGTGATTAATAGGTTGATACTGTTCAATAAAAGTTAATAAGATTTTGTCTGAAAGAAACATAGATCTAGATAGATCCTGCTTGGGCCTACTGCTTGGGTCATGTGAAGTAGGAGCGTGTCTACTTCAAATTGTTATGCTTATTTTTAAAATATCCTTTATTTTTAAAAAGCCAGATCATATCTAATTTTTACACTGCCGTTCATTTCATTTCGGGAAACGAAAGAAATGACTTTATTTGTGTATACTTTTCCTGTTACAGCAGCCGAAAGCGGCGCAGAATGAACCAGCACCATTAGGCGCCATGTTAACGAAGGGAGTTGTCCGTGAAATCCTGCCCTCGGTCGCCAGAGACACTGCGCTCCTTGAATTCAAAATGGCGTCCCATGTTAAACCGGGAAGTAACACGTCTTCTTATAAGGCTGTGCTCAGTAAGCGACAGCCTGGCGTAAATCCCCAAACTACACAAACAAACTTGTTATAAACAGTCTTTGGTATGATCAGAGAACGTGTATACATACATACACCTTCTCTGTTACGATTCCGTGATATATCATAGCGTTCGGTAATTTATCATAACGTTCCCAGCATATAGTACTTTGTTTTATTTGTCTGGGATGAAATGTCTAAACAGTTCGAACGGGATTTGTCAATTATTATTTTTAGTATTTAAAATAACCCAAAATACATGTAATTCAATATTCGTGGAAGTCAGTTTAGATGGTCAATCACTTGTAATATGTGATAGCCTATCAAAATTACATCTTTAGACATGTATTGTATTTGGGCGCACTATGTCATTCCTACACATCAACACCAATATATGAGAGGCATGTATTATACTCATAAGAATTTTTTATACTGCTATATTTCATTATCACGAGTTTGTCAGTCCTTGGTGTTACGAGAAAATGCATTCATGCAGTATCGATAATACAATATTCAAACGTCAACATTTTCCCTTGATAACCTATAGCTGCTCTCTTTAAGCCTTCTGAACTTCTACAGTGAGTGAGCCAGCTCTAAATTTGTACAAAATGCGACCGATGAACCAGCTACAGGAAATGACACATACACGTGCACTAGCCCAGTAATTTTAGTCTGTTTAAGTTAACCTATTTGAAGCAACAGTTCATGTATCTGTGACGTTTGCGTCTTATTTGCTGGATGTGTTTCACCTGAGATGTGCAAGTCTTGGTTTTCAGCCGGTCGGATCGGTTTGGCGCCAATGCGGGGAGGGCCTCAGCACGGGGTTATTCTATCAGCGAGGAGGGTAGTTTCCCCGCCTTAATCTCTGGGCGATATACAATCAGGATCCAGCTCTCAGTCAATCATGCGCGTCTTTGGCTTCCCGGTTAAGATTGATTCGGAGCCGCGGCGTTGAGACCAGAACACACCTTGCTTTAAAGCGCGTTCTGGTCATATGGTACATAATTAGTGAGCTCCGGTGGCCTAGCGGTCAAGCACCCGGCACTCGGTGCCAACGGTCGCAGGTTCGAACCCCGTAAGAGGTCGAAACTTTTCCAGGGATTAATTTCTCGGCTCACTACATCGTGGGTGGCTGACCACGTTAAATGGCGCTGCCGTCTCCACTGAATTATTTAAAATAAAGGGGGACGTTAAAAACCCCCTGAGGACGTAAAAAACACTCCGGCAGTGACCACCCTCAGGGTATTTCGGCTCCATCTTTCCGTACTGCTACTCTGTGAGTGGTGGGGGGGGGGACATTTCTCAACCACTCCAACATAGAGGCTGTGCTGATTAAGCGACGGCCTGGGGATTCTCCCCCCCCGAACAACAAAACCAAAACCATGGTACATAATTAGATATACCGGCATTTAACACCTACTTCTAAGTATCATCCACCTTTATGTATTATATCTTAAAATGCATGTATGTGGTGCGAATTCTAGGATTCCGTCTCGTGGATAGTTTATAATCTATATATTTGTTTAGGCATTAGTCTTTCAAGTTATTAAACATAGGCATAGCCACACATATTCATAACTTGGTTTGTTATAGTTAATGTATGGGGCTTGGCTGGGGCATGTACGGCATGTGTTGTTGAATATGCTACTTATTCCGCACATAATACCCCACACACGTTACATATCGGTAAACATATCAAATCAGTAGAAGCATAGTAGGGCCTACATCAAACAGCTCCGGGGTGTCTAGCAGTGTTATGCACTTTGTACTAAAGAGCGCGATCGATCCCATCAATTAATTAAGAGGTCGAAACTTTTCCAGGGATTAATTTCTCGGCTCACAACATCGTGGGTGGTTGACCACGTTAAAGGATGCTGCCGACTCGACTGAATTAATTAAAAAGGGGAAGATAAATATCCCCCCCCCCCCGAGGACGTATATAATACACTCCGGCAGCGACCACCATCGGGGTATATATTTCGGCTCAATCTTTCAGTACTGCCCCCCCCCCGTGAGTGGCACGTATAGGGGAGGGGATATGAACAACCACTCAATAAAAGGGACCACAATGGAAATAAGTGCTCGCCCTTTCGTGTGCTATCCCTGTTTCTTGATCATATATCATGAAACGAAAGAAAAGCTATCAATCTAATTTAA
Organism: Paralvinella palmiformis; assembly: GCA_025642065.1. NCBI lineage: Eukaryota > Metazoa > Annelida > Polychaeta > Terebellida > Alvinellidae > Paralvinella > Paralvinella palmiformis. The sequence goes on along the minus strand of JAODUP010000065.1, from coordinate 819,088 downwards.
CTTTTTGTTTTATTAAACTAATTACTCGCATCATGTAAAATTGGGAAGTCTTGATATCTTTTTCATATGATAGCTCAACTTGTATACATTATACCTGCATGATTGTTGATAGTAGAATTAATTAATTAATTAATTAATACACATATATTTTGTCTACGTTATCATTTTTTAAATATTGGCCCAGATATATATATATATATATATATATATATATATATATATATATATATATATATATATATATATATATATATAATTTATTTCTACTTTTTACATGGTAGGCAGTACAATAATTTGTAGTGGAAATGTGAACAATATCCACAAAGTGAATCAGCCATAGAATCAACCAGTACATATAACATCAATTAAGTGAGATATATCGCTACGGCTTAGGTCCGTAGTCAATATTTCATCCCTTAACAAACACATTTCCTTTTCACCATTAGCTGCGCACTTCTCCTTATTTTCATATACACTTCTTAAGTGTTGCTTATTCATCACTGAACATTCACTATATTCATCTTCATTTAGTTTCGACAGCAAAAGTCTCCTATTAATCGATAAAGAGGTTCGCGATGTCTTACATAACAAATAACACAGATGAGTACAAATATTTCCACTTTTTGATAATTATTGGTAAAATGACATAAATCGAGACATCAGTTGCAGATCAATACCATATCCTTCACATAAATGATTTAAAAGTCGACAATGTATTCTAACGGGGGATATTCCATATCTTCCTGATACAATTTCTCCATGAAACATAAAAATGCTTAACATCATTGGAATCTACCTGCCACAGATGTGATCCATAATAGCTGGTACAATACATGCGAAACATAAAGGCACGGACATTAGCTGAGCAAAAACCAAATTTTCTCCAAATCTTCTGATACTTCCTTCTCTCATCATATATTTTAAAATCACTTGCTCGAGTTAAACATAATGTCAAATTCTTTACTAAAATCTTCACAAATTTTAAGCATAATACTCATTGAACCTCTATTTAGAGACAACAAACATAACTCGTCAGCATACCCAAGACCTCCAAGAAACACGTTGCCAATATAACATTCAACATTTGAAACTTTAAGCTTGTACAATAATTCAGTCATATAAATACAGAATAATATTGCGGAAAAGTATCCCTTCCTGTTTCACACCATTCGAAATATTAAAACTATAACTATAGCATCCATTTCAGTTAACCATCAAAGACTGATTAGTGTATAAATAAGCTAAGAAACGTGCAATTAGTGAACATAAACCGCGTTTGATAAGCAATCTAAATAATTTAACATATTTGACTCTATCGAATGCACGTGATGCGTCCAACAGTACCAAGAAAACTGACAAGTCATTATTTGTGTAATAGCCAAGTACTTCATGAAGAACAGAGATACACTGAGAAGTAGAGTGTTTAGCTTTGAAGCCATACCGAATATCAACACATATTTATGATTCTCGAGTGTAATATTATCCAGTTACCTTGCAAACATGCTACCCAAGGCAATTGCCCTGTAATTGTTAGTATCGTTTAAAGACTTTTTTCTGTTTTTCGGTATTGACACCAACGTTGATAACGACATATTATTCGGGGAGACACCATGAAGTATGATAGTATTAAACAACAAGGCTAAATGTACATATAATTCAAATCATCCATTGATTAGGCATTGGAAGAGGCATTTTACGAGGTTTTAACCCGAGAACAGCATTTGTGACATCTATAATGATAGTGTGCGACGTTTAGCATGCACCAGTTTTACAGGAGATGGCAATATTTTTTACCAACTCATTGGGTAGCACATTCGTATCGTTCCAACCCGCTATTTTAGGCTTACTGATGATTGGGATGCATCTAGATGCAGCCTTTATAGATGAAGCTATTTTAACACTATAATAATGATCAATATTATCTACGTGTTTTAACAGAACACATTTTTACATTGTACTGCACATAACGGTATGCCAATCTTATTAAGTAGTTTGCACAATACATGTTTATACGCTAGAAGAGACTTTCTTAGTCATCATTTAATTTAATATTCATTAATGACCTGCCGTCAATGAAAATAGTTTTATATGTATACAGAACAATAAGAACATAATAAAATACACTCATGGGGTAAATAACCCACGAGAGAGATAGTAAGGAATTAATACGAGTCAAATTGATATTAAAATCACCTCCAATGATGATGTTACATATATCCGGTTAATTATTGTGAGTATGCTCCTGTTCATGTTCTGTGTCGCATGGCATATATACATTGAATAATAATACTTTGGTCAGATCGGGAAATTCCATAATAACAGTTCAACATCTGCTACTACCAACAACAACTGGTGTAAATTTATATTTGAGATGTTTGCTATACAGGATCGTACAGCCGCCCTATGGTCGACCATGCAACAAGTTATTGGGATTCATACCATGCACGTGTATATCATCCATGGGATGAACTAACGAATTGAGATCATAATAATATAATACCAATGTTCTTGTATAATCAATAGATCAACATTCTGCTGACGTTTTATCATATAATCAATACGGCTACCCCATGACCTCTACTATTCCATGATGCAATTACAAAGTGTTTTGTTGGGGGGGGGGGATCACACTTATTAAGTGTTACTACCATGATTAGCAGCCTGCTTAGGCTCCCTTGGTATATAGAACCTTCTAACACGTACACTTGTGGGCCAGAAATCTGGATCTAGTACTTTAGATAAATCAGATACATTAATTTCAACTATAAAACTGTTAAATGTGGCATTTTCGAATCCAAATATAATTCCACGAATATTTACAATTATTAATAAATAAGCCAACGTACAATTCGAAATGATGGTATATCAGTTTTATATGTATTTATTCACAGTCAATTAATACCGTTCTCCTTGCACTTCTTGTCCCGCTTTAAGGCTGTAGCTTTCTTTCGATTACTGTTTTATAGAGCACCTCATTAGTTTCTTGGGTTTATGTCTTTAATCCCACCTTCGAAGTTCTTCAGAGAGAGAGAGAGAGAGAGAGAGAGAGAGTGAGGCACACACACACACACACACACACAGAGAGAGAGAGAGAGGGGGGGGGAGTGTCTCCATACATTTTTGTTAAATTTTACATTTGGATTAAACAAAAAGGGTCCAATCTGGGCACACATAAGATGTATTTAATTGTGGGTTGCTAACCCGACGTGAAGTAGTCTGACGACACGCAGATGATGGGTACTTTTACACTTTATTGTCATTCATTTGCCACGATTCGATTCACATGATCTAAACAGATACGGTCATATGACATCTGGATTGAGAGCCATAGTATGCCACGAACTGATATATATTGCAGATTAGTGCCAATCCAGAGCCAAACGCCTCGTACACCATAATGATAAGTTTATATATAAAACCGTTATACTTTTAACACTGGGCCAGGACCGGCATAGGTTGAATATATTAATCCTAAAATGCTAAATGCATCTTTATGGATAAATATGTGATATTAAATAAATATTGTATAGATCTAGTAGAAGTTGTAGAACAATTTTTTTCCTTGGTGTCTTTATTAAAATAGGAGGGAATATCACTACAACCACTTCAATAGGAGACATTTGTTTATTACAGGGTAAAATATATAAAAATTAAGATTATTATAGACCTTTGTGGCAAATAGATTAACCACTTTTATCGCCAATAATGTTTAGTACCTATTTGTATTAAAATATAAAATTTGGATATCGTACGACTATGTTTTTAATTATTCGGTTCTCTATATACAAACCCACAAGTCGGTTTACATTCGGGGCAACTGATATTTATTGAATTCAACAAAATGTCATTCACTGCGGAGCAGTCCGTGAAAATGTCTTACCTACGGACAAGTATTGTGTCTCATGCCTTCAAAGTTAAATGTCTATACAAGCAGGCATTGCGGGAACTGCAAAGTTATTACCAATATAGGTATGCTAAGTATCTATTTTTATCTAAATTTGATTTTGATTAATTTGTCGAACACAATGTTATAAACAGTACGCTTCAAGGTCACGTCAAGTTATTAGTCTATCACAGTATCATGAGTATGAGTATCAACTCAGTATGACTAGTATCTATCACTATCATGACTATGAGTATGAGTATCACAATATAATATTATATCTACTTTATTAGATTAATATAGACCTAGCCGTCCAAGCATTAGGGGATAAGTGGGGAGGTTCGACCAGGCGGGGAGAATAGACCACAATATTAAAACCCTATTCTTTATTTATTACACTTTAGTTAATAGTTTTAGGCTGGACTGGAGCATAATATTTCTTCTTCTTCCTATTAAGTACACAATCCAAACTTGGATATTGCGTACTGGTGTACTAGTGAGAGTGGTGAACTCTGTGGTATTCGAGCATTCATTGTTAAGGACAACTTTCTGGTGTCTTCCTGTCAGGAACTGCTTGATCCAGCTGAGTGTTTGACCTGTCACACCATAGTGGGCGGCTTTCAGTAACTGAATAATTGTTTTGTGTTTACTTTGAAACAATTTACAACAATACTGAATACACCACCAAAAACAATTTAAATTAGCAACTGAAAGTGGTCATGTCAAAATTCCAACATTTCAAAAGTTTATACTGTATATATATATATATATATATATATACAGGTGGTTGAACTTCCCCTCATTACGCATAGGACTGGTAGAAAAGTACTTCTTTCCAAGAAAAGTACTTTCCGATTGTTGTATTGTGTATACTAAGATCAAAACATTGAAGTGTAAGGTGGTCCGAACCTCCCCACTTCTCCCTTATATTAATTATTATATAATGAATAGATCTATATCTGAGAAATTATGAAAATGTTCTCCTAAGTCTGCTTGCTACTGTTTTCTCTGTAGACAGTGTAGTATATCATACATTAAATGTATTTTAGCTGCAGTTATAATAAAGTGTAGTACTCGGTGTAGATCCAACAAATGCAGTCAGTCTAAATATTTTAAATGCATTTTGCCTGCTTTCTTATTCTTAACATGAATAAAAATCCACATCGAGTGTTTAAAATGGCACGATAACGGTTAATTGGACAGAACTATGTAGTTAATACAGGTGTTGACATTAAGTTTTAACATTAACTAGCTATGTTGAGTAAGTAATGTAAAAATAGCGTTGCCCAAAATAAGTTGTTATACATCTGGAGCTGCCACTCTTTCCGAGCAGTTAAGTTTTACATAAGCTAGCCACGTGATTACTTCTGGGAAGCATGTTGTGAATCATCACGTCTCAGTGCAATTTTACTGAGATGTCATTGTGTCAATCAGCTACATGTTTTACCAGACTATATGACCATTTCCTGTTTTATTGACCAGTGTTTTTAATGTACGAACAAGATAACAGCAAAATCCCAAATAAATGTTCAAATTCATCATCACAGAACCTTGTTGGCATGTCGGATAATTGACAGTAGCTTTTATATTGCCTGACATCATGATTAGGTTGACAGTAGCAATCGAGCAAGTGTTAATGTCAAGCCCTGGTTAAGCATCAGAAACCTGTGTGACAGTGATAAAAAGGTCTGAGCACCTGACATATGCATTCACATACAGCATCTTCTCTAATGGGAATTTGAGAATCAGGTGACCAAGTGTGAGATCTCCACACATCTTTCTCCCGTCCAAACAATTTTCCAGCAGCAGAAATGCCATGTGAATATTTTAGGTTATTAAACTGTGTAAATGGGCTTATTATATGTAAATGTATAGTTAACCCATCCTTTGTTTTATTTATGCATACACACACATGCACATAGAAATCTAACATTATTTAATAATAATCCACATAAATTTAATAACAGATTGTGTTAACTGATATGTTTATACATATATATTACTGTTAGTCTGTATTCTTCTGTGTATAACGCATAGTTTTTTCACTGTTTTCCTTGTTTATTTTGGGGGTGCATGGTATACATCATAACAAAATTTACAGCTTTTTTCAAACCTGTAACCAAGAAAACCAATTACTTTTTTACTTTGATCATACCGTTTCTATATTATGCAATTAAAATGTTTGATTAAAGTTGAACCGATATTGTGCATGTGTTGTTTCATCAATTTCTGTGTATTCCACAGTTTGTACAAAGCCACGTATGTTTAGTCTGTGTTTATTCATGAGCATCGCACGTGTTAGGCATACTATTCACCTCCAATACACCTGTATATCGCCATGTGACTCAGGTAGTTCCCATTTCGGTGACGTAGATTTCGTTAAGAAAGCGACCCCCATCGGCGTTCTTCCCTCTTTTGTTCACAGTTGTCGCCTATAAGTCTCACAACATCTATATGGTGTTATGATCCATTTAATACTTGTTTGGCAACCAATCAATTTATTTCATGGAAATAAATATATTCAACATCCAGTTGCAGATTTTAACATTTTCTCCTGGGCATTATACACCAAAACTAGGCTTTTTCTGGTGAAAGGGGAGTACATTTTACACAAATGCATGCAATACATAAAAGAATATTGTGTGTGTAGAAAGTAAATTATCAGTCATTCAATTAAAGGCACGAAACACATTAGAATCTAACCAGGATTTCACTTTATGACTGACTAGGATATCTCCATAGTGATTTTGTCAAGTTATTCCAGTTACATCTATATAGCTGCATGACCGTTCTATGAGTGTACACGTTCAAAACTGTCAGAAACATCACCTACATTTGTCCAAAATACAATAACATTAAACTGAAACCACTGACTGGCAATTAATGCATACACATTTAGTGCTTGGAATAAGAAAGCTGGGAAACAGGTTTTGGATGATTAGCTATGCAGCTACTTCATTCAGAAATATTTTATCGATCAGTTACAGATTTCATGCCATTTCGCATAAAAATGCCCTCTTAGAACAAAAAGCTTGTGAACGAATATTATGTCTGTGATTGTAGAAGAAAAACAGTACTGGTACATAGTCTTGATATCCCATGTCAGTTAAAATTTAAATAAAAGTGGGTGGATCAGACAGCTAGAAGGGCTGAGGAGGAGGCTGTACCATAAAATATGTCAATAATTGATTGTGCATTAATATAATATGCTTTTTCACATTTATCTTGATTTCTTACCTTTAAATCTAGTGTAATTTGTCCTGGATAATGGTTGATTTGTCCTGGAAAATAATATTTCCTTGGCTCTGGGAACCATGTCCAGGTAATATGACATAATATTTCCTTGGCTCTGGGAACCATGTCCAGGTAATATGACTTAAATCTGGGATGCATATAAAAGTAGTCCAAAGTCCTCCAATAATAATCACTGACTCTACTTAATGACATTGATATATAAGAAAATAATTAGAATTTCCTCAAATGACATGATATGGTGGGATCTGTTGTTATATGGCACAACGATCACATAGCCATCTCGGTCCAGATCAAGTCAGGTGACAGATGCTCTGACTTGGCCAGCCTCGTATCCTCACCTGTCTCCCCCCCGTGCCCAACAGGCCAGAACAAATTTATTCACCTTAGTAGCCCCTAGGGTTGTCAATTTAAGATTTACTAGCCCAAACTATTTGTGAAATTCTGTAATTAATGTATACATTAGACAATTCCCTATCCCAACCTAGATATATATATATATATATATATATGAGGAGCTACACAATATGAAGAAAGTAGGAACAAATATAGGGAAGTTTCCTTCTCTAAGAGACTATTTCAACTACCACAAAGAATTCCAAAACAGCTAGTCTAACTCTCGGGCTACTGATTTGTCTTGTCCTCGCTCAACCTACTAAATACTACTATTACTAATTCACACCATCGTCAGTTCATTTACATAAATCTGACAGCTCGGTAGTAGGTGTTTCTTGCTTCAAGAGTACAAAACAATCTTCCTTGGAGACTCTTACTATATAGTTTTCTTTAGCCATTTCAGCAATGTATGTATCTGTTTGAACCAACTATACTGTAATATTCATAAATATGCTTTTGTTCTGTAATCTGAAGCACCTGATTTGTGTCTGGCTTCAAAATGGCGATGCCCACAGATGAGTTACACTTACAGTTCATTCACAGGAAGTGTGATTATTTAGCGCACGGTTGATCATGTAGTCTTTCCCCAGAAAGCCAAATTTTACTTCGTTTCAATTTGGATTAAATCATTATGCCCCTAGTTTAATCAGTTGGTTTGGCACTAAGCCAAGTTAACTCCAATCCTGAAATACTCCTTTGTAAATAAATTCATGTGTTACTGCTTCCAGGTCAGAATCGTAGAATGCTAAATTATAATTTGCACAAGAGGGTGGTGCGCTTTAGTTATGTCTTGTCTGGAATTTCTTTGCAAAATTCAGTCATGTGGGCAGGTGGAATTTGTGTAGTCCTCCAAATAATTGAACGATGGTGATTGTGGTTATTTTCCAAGCACTCTGACATTATATGTATGGAAAATAGTCTTTGGTCTACCAGTTTAAAATGCTATATATGGATTATGGTTCCATTGACTCTTGTTTTAGAAAGTAAATGGTTATTAATCTTTCCTTAGAAAGGGATTATTCATCAGTGATTAAAATCGAATTATGCAGTTAATAAAGCTTTATCAAGCAGGTGATGAAAACATATGAATAATCCCCCACCCCCGTATACACACACACACACACATTCACCTATTTAAGGCATATGCAATTTTGGCCCATCCCACTTCTTTCCCACAATAAAAAAACATCCGTTACATCTAAAATTATTACAAATACTAGACAATAATCAATAGTCAATAATATCTGAAAATATATATATATATAATTGTATTGTATATATTTCAATTGTTAAACACTGTGTGATTGCAGATGCTTACCTTCTCGTATATCTTTTATTGGGCATGCAAAGAATTATTTGTAACCATTGCAACTTCTCTTGTCAGGATAGTAATGATTACCTGGTGGTGTTTGCACAGAATCAAGAAACTTGAATAAATAGCATTAATCTCTTGGGATGATGATCCTGACTGCTACCTGGATCATTTGATTTTAAAATTTAAAATGTTCAGTATTGTCCATTGATATTTACGTATATTTTCTATACATGTATTTAATATTCCCACTACATTTAGTCAGCATTATTATTTACCTTTCAGCTGTTTGTAATTACGTATTAATAATAATCATAGCTGTACAGCTTAATTTGCTTTCTTGTGATACACATTTTCATGTAATTATCCGGCTTATTAACCCGTTATAAAGAAACTTTAATACTGTTTTATTTTCAAATGTTCTAGAACACACGGCCCAAATTGTGCCAATGTGTCGTTAAACAACAGTCATCCATCCATCCATGTAGTTGAAAACTTTTAAGGTTCAGTTGATACCTGCATATCTATGGCAAACAATAATTTAGTCAGGAAAACCTTTGAATATAGATTACTAGGTGGTGTGAAAAAAAGTAATTTATTTTTGGTGCTTTAAAATCCTTTTGTTTAGTGAAGTCAGGCTCTGGATTATGATATGAAGTAACATTTCCTTTCTTTGTATTTGGCAGACATCTGTATAGATACCATGCTGTGCTGTTGCGAGCTAGGTTTGACGAGCATAAATATGAACCAGATATCCTAAAAGCTAAAAGACTACTTGAGGCCGGAGAAGCTGAACTGAAAAAATTTCACCATCCGCAGCCTATTAAGTGTAAGTATTGAAAACTGTGCTAATTATCATAGACTCTTCCCCGATTATGCATTATGGCCACTTTTGTGCACATGGTGGCCTAAATGGGCTGCACAATCTTCAAAGGTGATGAGGCAAAGCAGAAGATGAAATACACTTCAGACATGACCACATCGAGACTCGAACTCAGGCAGTTGACATCTGTGGCCAACTGCGCTGCCAGATAGACCATGGAAGGTTCCCTCTTCTCTGATGAAGCAGTAGTTTGTATCACATCTCAACGACGATGATTATAATGATAAGCACAGATCATCTGTCATCAATAAAAGTGGACATTTTGTTTTTATTTTTAAACAGCAAGTTGAAACACAGAACTCAGTGGTAACTGGAAATAAAATTGACATGTTGAGTAGAAACATGATTTGACCTAACTGAAATATAAAACCTTTTGCAATTTACTGACACGTGTGCATTGTATTTGTAAGCACTGACGTGATTATCTGAAACACAAAACACTAACATGATTACTTGAACACACAAAACTTATAAGAATAACAACAAGGGTAAAAGTCTTCTTTGTTTAATATGCTTTACATCATAACATACCTGAAATGTAAATGAGAATCATATTATTATGCTTTAGAATACTAAATTAAACACAAGAATATAATAATAAACATATTTGAATACAAGTCAGTATACACTGTTGGATAGAATATGGATTCTATCACACTACAATAAAAATGTACCTCTTATCGCTCAATAGGCCCAAAGGACAGTCTCCAAATGTAGCCAATTCTCTGACTGACTCATGTGAAAGACGAGTAGGAAAAAAGAACACTTATTTTCAAGGATTAAAACCATGCCTTATACACAAGTATATATATATATATATATATTATGTGTGCATATATATATATATATATATATATATATATATACACACACACACACACACTACTAAATATTGTTTTTTGATAAATATATTACACTGATATTTTTAATTTCTTATAAGAACACTAAAACCAACATTGTCTAGTTATAAACATTCGGGATAAAGATAGTTTTAGTTGATCTAACTTTCATGTTATCTAATAGCTTTTACTAGATCATTAGAAATTGTTTTGCTATTTGAATCACTGCACGCACTGAAGTGGGCGGATATTTATGATCTATGTACAATATAACCAGCATCTGTCAAAAATTATAGTTTTCATATTAAATGCGATCTGCAAAAACAACTTTTGTATGCAGCATGTGACTCTCACTCTCTCAGATCATCAATCCACTGATAACAGATATAGATGATGGCTTGATGGATCTAAACTGATGCGCCGGTTTTTATCAGTAATTTCTTGGGCACCTCTGTGGTCTAATTGGTAGCACGTTGGACGACAGATCACTACCAACTGAGTTCGAATCTTGACGTGGCCATATCTGAAGGGTGTTTCTTCACTTCATTACCGTTGGAGGTTGCTCAATCCATTTAGCCTACCATGTGCACAAAAGTTGCTGTAAAACATCAATTATCAATGCTTTCCCCTTAATTATTTACCTGATATTAATTGGTATGTTTAATGTGCTTATGCCTTTGAATTATTAGGTACCTTAAAAATATTGTTATTTCTGAAATCTAAGCAAAATGTGTACCATTTTCAAAGGTTTGGCGTTTTGTTTACTAAATACCTTTGATATTTAATATTTCTAAATATATATCCATAAGCCTTTAACACCAGTCAGCAAAATGTATGATGCTCATATGAACGCCACTTACTAGAAGCATATGATAATATTACTGTGTTTCTGTTACCCAGTGATGATACCCTGAACTAAAATTTAGTCTGGGAGCTAGTATATTGTTCAAGACTGAAAACGGGATAATATTGTGAGTGAATATGTCAGTCCTGAAAAGTGCTTTGGCTGGGAATAGACATGGGGTCAAATCCATTTTGTCAGTTCCGCATCAAATTTATCAATTCCCTTTTTTTTAAATAAGCAATTCTGGTATTTGGAATACCTACTCATGGTGAAAAGTAATAGGTAAAAGAGTTGGTAAAAACAGAATTGGAATGTTTTGCGGTATTCCCCAAGACTGTTCTTGCACCGTTAATGTTTACTTTGTATATCTTATTCACAGCCATAAATTAGACCATTGTTTATATGCAGATGATATACATATCTTTATCTACAGCAGACACAGATCTTTCATTTACACAGCTAGGTGACTGTCTCAGGGCTATCTCTGAATGGATGACGAACAATAGACTTAGCCTCAATACTGACAAAACATATTTCATTTTTATAGGTACATCCAGACAATGCAGCAAACTTACTCATTTCTTCCATATCGACCATCATTAATCATAGCAGCACACTGTCACACTCTTTGTGTTACATTTGGTAGTGATTTTAATTTCAGAAAACATATTTCTCCGACATGTCGCAGCTGCTTCTACCATATTCATGACCTTCACCATATTCATCTCTATATTTCTCTCTCAATGGCCAAAACTATTGCACTCATTAACTGTAGGCTTGGGTAGTGCAACTCACTTCTTTACAACAGCACATCTAAGGATATTGCAAATTTCATTGTGTTCAGAACTGCTTAGCTAGGGTTGTCACACAGTCTCCTTGATTTTCTCATTCTGTGCCACTTGTGAAGTCACTTCATTGGCTCCCTGTTCAATCTCGCATCAATTTCAAATTCGGTATCATTGCGTATCAAACTCTCATCCTGTACACTACTGAACTAGATTTTTTCGCGGATATTGTTGCTATGGAAGTTTGTTATTATTATTACTGGTTGTATTTTGCAGTTACCAATTCACCAGGTGGCGTGGCCTATGGCAGAGAAGTTACTCCCCCAGACTGGGTAAGACTATCAACTATATTTGAAATCTCCAATCAATATGCATATAAACCAATTCCGAAGATGGTCCTTTTCCATATATCTATAATTTTCTCTTGTGGATCATTGTCAGTCCTTAAATAGGTGTGGTTTATAAAATACCAGGTATAGACCATGTTTTTGTCAGGTGTTGATTGAAAAGGATAAATTTATTTAAATTTTTTATTTTTTATGTTGTGTCATCTATGTCCTTACAGTGTTTAGACATGTGGCACCCCATTGAGCGAGCTCAGTATCCGGAATACTTCAAAAGACGTGAACAGCGCAAGTTAGAATTTATCGAAAACTGGGAGAAGAAATATGGAAAAGCTGAACCCGAAGCTCACTAGAAAATAACAATATGGTTATAAGATTGATTAATAAACTGGAGAAATTTAGGATTTAATGTTTTTTATTTTGGTTAGTGTTCTTCAACTAATATTGAGGAAAAAGTTCTATCTGACTATAAATGGTAACATGAAGCCATCTGATTTATATGACATATGCAGTGTTGATTGAAGTAAATGTGAAAACAAGAGTTTAAGTTGTTGGCCAATCATTACTTGCAGTGTTATAAATAGTGTTAATACATGTTATCTTCATTAAGGAAGCATAACACAAACAAATGATATCATTTATTTTAAGAAAAATACAGAGCACCATATTTATACTAAATCATCTTTAGGCCATTGTATTTTGAATACTTGTTTTATGGGAAATTTCCCTTCCAAAAATTAGGGTCGGATTGTTTGGGACAAAAAACATTCACTGAAAACATAGGGTCGGTTGAAAAATATTTACACAAAGTTCTAGTTTCTGAAACACCCCACGACACATTCTGGATTACTCTGGTTTTATTTAGACATCAACGCTGATATTCAGTTTGACAATTATATTCCTCTATGATCATCTGGCCCACGACAACGTTTTCTATAACATAATCTTCCTTTAGTTGGTATTTCACAATCTCTCCAATAGTTTCATAATTTGATCGTGAATCGTCAGCGAAAAGTAAACAATAGACGTGTCGCTATCAGCCTAATCCAAGATGGTAACAGTTGAGTTCCACTTCAAAATTATTTCAGTTATTTCTACAATAAATCAGCCTTCAAGCCTAGAAATCTTGTAAATTTAAACTAATTATGACACCTCACTTTTCAAGAAACAACATAAATAGTTCAAACTTTGAGAAGATCTACTTAAAATCGCCATAGGAAATATTGCCATAATCAGGCTAGCACCGATAGAAGATTGTGTACGGTAGATTCCGCCATTAACATTGCAGACAAATAGTGTGCACCACTTTTGGGGATAATGGTCTATCAGCATACATTTCAGCTGTTGGTGGAAAGATGTCATAACTAACAAGCCATCAATGGGAGTAGGAATTAAAGCACTGAAGCTAGTAAAATCTACTTAAATTTCCATAAAAATTAAATTCGAACACACCCTGACAACAAACCTTAGGAATACTGGAAATTAAATGTTTGTAACTACTCTATGGCCAAGCGGGTAAGAGCATAGGACTTTCTTACTCATGGTCAGGATGTCGGAGGTTCAAATCCTGTCTGTGGCACTATAGTAGGAGGAGTTTATCAGGCAACCAGTTATTTTACGTGGCTTAGCTACCTTAAATGAGGGAGACACTATATGGTCTGTAATTTATTGCTTTACCACGGGGACTAATTCTAAATAAATTTTGAATTTACAATATATTGCATATGTTCGGTGGAGAAAACCTTGCTAGTTGCCTGGTGAGATGAAAAACTTTGTGATGGCGGAGGACTGCAGTTTCACAGCGAAGAATGACGTCGTTGGTGTGTGTTTTCGGCTTTGTCTTGTGTAGTGTGGTGGCTAAGTGCACATTCACATCATAGAAGCCAGATGCAGTTACCATTACAACACAGTGATTACTCTTTTCAATCGGGTAATCCATTGTTGTTGAAACGTGCCGTATAGTTTCAGTTTCGTTTTCTATCTCTGCCGATGAAGACAAACGCTAAGTTTCGTCCCTGATTTCTGTCCAAACTTCAAATTAAATGTCTATTTTCAAACGCAATCTTCCATTTTCAATAACTACAAACTTCCAGATATATTTCAATAGGTCTTAATTGTTGTAGTTCATATTTAAAGAAAATGCTGGCAAAACTCTCGTGGAAAGTCTCGTGTGGTGTCACATGACTTTGCGCACAGTTGAATGAGGTGATGCCAGTGAAGGAAAAGTCAGATGATTAATGCCATGTTGCGAGATTTGGGCATTTGTTATGTGTAGGATGCATATCTGGTATGCCGACAAATAAAATAAAATAGTGGTCAAAGTATTAGAAAACCCGATTGGTTTTTCAACTACGCCCGTACAATCCTCATTTTTTAATTAAAACTAGTCGCAATGACTAAACCATAGTGCTTGACAAACTCTGTCTAACCTTACAAGAATGTTTTTTATGTATAGCGCTATGTGTATGTGTAAGGATGTTAATTGGTCAATTTCATAATAGCTTGGGTCCATTCTTGAACAAATCATTGAATCGTCTGCACGACGAGTATTGTCACCAGAAGGATACAGCTGTTATCGAGTAAAACAATTTTCAGGTCCAGGCTCGGGTTTTTCAATCGGTCGAGTACATAAAGTGAATGAAAACAAGCGAAGCAAAATCAATACAATAACACATGCAGCTACTCGTATGTAATACACTCTCTGATGCAAGTGCCTGCATGGATGAATACAAAGTAAACAAAAGAGAAAGAAACGTTTCCGAGTTGGTTCAGTGTTTATATGCATCGTCACCCAACTGTACAATTAATCTAGACTGGTGTACACAACTATTAGGCCAGACTACTGATAACTGTGTATTCAGGCATGTGATATACATTGAATGAAAATAATTCAAATGAGCCAATGTATGCCAACTTACAACCAGCAAAGTACAAGAGTATGGCAAAAAGTTAAAAAATACAATTTTCTGGAGTTGTGTCACGTAATATATGTGATATTCCCTAAATTATGTTACAATATTCGAACGTCCATATGCTGTCATGGCGGTGTCAATTAAGTTTGAGTTGTAGTATTAATTCAAATTGGCCTGAATATCATGGCCATATATACTGGTGATGGTAAAAACACTGTGCAATTATTAGAATTCACAATACTTCTGTACCTTCCAACATGTCAGATTAGTGGTCCATAAAGTAATAGAAATTGCATGAAACTAGTCAATATTATATAGGAGATGAATCTAATAAGGAATTAACCTCGATCTTTGTTTCTGCTTAGTGCTTCAACCAGAGGCTCCGCCCATCTGACATCAAATCTTTTTCCTGCTCTATGTTTCACACATAATTTGCAGTTTCATGACCATGTTTGTTTTATATTTTAATGCTGCTTCAAGCGATCCAATGTCTTATAGAGTTCTTTACACGGGTCCTCGGCGAATGATACACCATGCATGCACTGTCTTTCGGGATCTTTCGTCTACCAAGCGCCCCCGTCTTTAATTCAGTTGTAACAAAGCGGACCAGGATTGGTCTTGGACTGTTTCTACACCTAACCTGTGGGCAGCGATATGCTCTCCAGGAGAGAGCTTCTTTGGGCGTTGTGTCTCGATGAATCTGGCACCACCTCGCCACAGTTATTGGGATTCTCTTGTTCCAGACCAAATATACCGATGTTTTCCCCTCCTGCTGTACTCCACGGACTAAACAGAATAGGGTTTTACTTCCTTTAGTTCTTCGCGAAGATCATTGACATCATCTGTGAGCTTACTGTTTGAAACTTCAAGTTCTGTAACTTTTGCTTGGAGCTGTTTTCTGATTTTCTCATATTGAGATTTGATCTCCTTGATCACGTCCTTTTTAAATTGATTCAGCCTCTTATCCAAGGACCGATTTGGTTTATTAAGGATCTCGTCGTTAGACACGTGTGATCTCAGGGCTCGACATCTGGACATATAACACAGGAGCGGTAACAGAAACACGGTCATTAATAGTGTTGGCCTTACGAAACACAACTTTCCGATACCATCAAAATGACAATCTGATTATGTCATGTACACATATCCGATGAATAGAAAGAGATTTAATGGAAACTATAATATCCTCACGAACAAAATGGTGCATTCTTATATTCCTTCATCGCTCATAAGCAAAGTAATTCACATATTCCAAGTACTCCAACCAATTGGCACTCTTACACTCTGGAATGACAACCAATACCACTAAATGGGCCGAAAAATCTCCAAAAAAAGGTAATGAAGCGAAGTCAAAGATGAAACACCCTTCAGATATGTCCATGCCGAGATTCGAACTCGGATGGTAGTGATCTGTGAGCCAATGCACTATCAGTTAGACCATGGAGGCGCTCCGACGCCATCGCCTAGGAGCCACTATATAAGTAACTCATATTATTTCCTGTCTCCCCTCTTGGTGAATTACTTGCCCACCTGACAGCAATTTGCTTTCATGTGACAGATTAAATGCTTTGTCCAAAACAGTAAGTAGCCCTTTTTACCACAGATATTGTATTAGCACGCAAAACCTGACCCTCGGACTAAATAGATGAAATGGTATTGGAAATTAATAGCTGAGAATAAGTTCAGCAAAATTACTCTGATTTGTTTTTAGAATTTGGCAACTGGATAAGGAATAAGATACTTCGAGTACTCGACAGCTGTAGTCAATTCTTTTGCTTTGATATTGATTGATAGAATCACATCCATGATGAAGGTGCTCAATACAAGAAACCTTAAAATTTATTATGTGACTCAGATGAGGAAAGTTCATTTTACCAAATAACAAAAAGCAAATCTTTAAATGTATTTAGTACATAATTTACTGCACCCGCACCACCAGAAAACCTTAAAGGGGGCAGTTCACCTTCATTTAAAATTTTCAGGACTAGTACAAATATGCTGAGACAAATCATAAATAATGTCAAAATATTAACACAATCAACCACATATTAACTAATAAAGTTCAAAGTGTTGATTAATCGAATATTAGTGGTCGGTGCGCTCTGCCATTTTGAAGCCAGACACAGACCAAATGCTCTTGAAATCTGACGCCACTTACCATAAACTGTTTGTAGTACCCAGTTATAACAATGTAAACAGGGGTCAGCCAAATGTTTATTTTCGGAACAAAAGCGTGTTTACGAATATTACAGCACAGTTCCACCAAACAACCTCAATACGTTACTGAAATGGCTAAAGAAACCTATAAAATAATCATTTTATACTCTTGTAATAAGAAGCATTGAGCTGTCGGATTTATGTCAATGAACAATTTCGGCTAGTAGTTAGGTCAAGCACGGGGGCAGGAAAGGACTTGATCAGAATTCAGGTGGCCACATGATCCTTATGCCATCTGAGGTCAGACACGCGACTTTTTCTTTCCCATAATAAATCTAGCATTCGAGGAAGCTGTATGGCTACCCTCCAGTAATTAGGTTTATTTCCTTATATCTACGATATTGGGTAGAGTTTGTGATTATCGAGATTCTGGGTAATTTTTTATAAGCATTACACATCTAAATCATATTATCCGAGGGTGAACTGTTCTGGTAAAGTATACAATAAGGGATTCATAAAGTGTATGGTCAATCAAATATGGAACACTTAAAATCCAACATGAAATGTTTATTAAACAAGTTTTTCTGCTGCCAAAATCCCAAACAATGGATTTATTGACCATAATTAAAACAACTAGCAATAAATTACTGAATATAGGAAGAGTAACCACTAAAAGTATATTACTTAATTTGCATTTTCTCACAAAAGGTCATATATGAATATCAGGAAAAAAATGGAAAACTGATTTGTCAAATTATACAGGGCAAGGTTGGCAGTTCAGAAAGAATAAATCTCAAAACAGATATATTGCTATAAAAACTGTCTGATCTTGTTCATCACAGTTTCGAAATTTGGTAAGGTATTCCCATGTTGATAACGCATTACATATTTGGTGGAGTTATTAGAACTATATCACCCCGTAACACAAGAAGAGTGGCACCATCTTTTTCTTTGCATGATGTTTATCAATAATAATATATATGCCTAAAGAACCAGCGAAGTTAATCAAAATTTATTTATTACATGATTAAACTAAAAAAATTTAAACTGACAGCAACTGTGAGAAAGAATTTTACAATACTGAACAATTTTGGTTTTGACACACACTAAGATAAGATATTGGAACATTGTGTAAACATGTGTGCACTTACAGAACTAAGTTTATTATTTAACAAACAGAAATCAGTTAATTCAAAATAATATGTCATGAAGAAAATTCAGTGATTTATCACCATTTTGACTGCTTATGTCCATATGAGTGGCAAGACTATAACACCCACAATTCAATATGTAAGTGCATTGACCAAAAAGTAATAAATTTTGAAGCAAACATAATAAGTCTCTCTCTCTCTCTCTCTGTATATATATATATATATATATATATAGAGAGAGATAGAGAGACTTATTTTATAAGTATATATGGTAATCAATAAAAAGGCCCCTGATTAATCATCTTGAAAGTGTGCTAATAACTGCCTTCCACCCTGAAATATATCAGGTGGTAATTCAATATCAGACTCTGAACTTGAAGAGCTGTCACTATCATAGTATACACCTAATCCAGGTAATATACCAATAACTTGAGCTGTCGTTGGTCTGCTTTCATCTACGGTCTCTGTCATCTCTGTTTTGTCTTCAGTACCATTTGAATCTAAAGACAATCGATCACACATGGATTAACAACTATTTTCTGAGCTATCATAATCTTGTATGTGTTTGATAATTACAGGAAAATTGGCTAAATATCAACAAGCCAACCTCCTTTAGTCCTCTTGTTATCAGGCTCAGATGTCTGGGCTTCAGTGCTGAAATGTGAGAAAAGATATCACACACACATACATACATATATATATATATATAAACCACACACATATATAACACACACACACACACACACACATATATATAAATGTGTGTGAGACAATGAAACTTGGGTCTATTGTAGTTATCCAATCACTGGCAGTGTCTAATTATTTTGCAGTAAGATTCACACCTTTTAACAAGGGACGGAGGATGTAGGGCAACTATGCATTCATCAGCGAGGATCAACTAGACTGGGTATTGGGTGATCATAAATGGGGATTAGTTTCTTAACTCAATTGCTGTTTTAGTATTACAGTCATGCTGTAGCAGACGTTGTTATATCGTTATCATTTTACACCTGCATTTTTTTAAATTGAGATTTTTACAGCTCAGTGTAAGAAACCGTTTTTTTACATAATGTTAATTAACGGTGTTAATAATGTCTATGTAAAAAAAATTGCCAACCCTGGTTTCTTATATATGCGGTCATCTTATAAGAAGGTATCACAAACCTCTATTCTTACAAATGAAAGTAATGTTTAAATAAAACACATTTACCTGTTCTAAATATTATAATCACAGTATAATAAGCTCATGTTACCTTTTTCTTTTCACAGCACCAGCTAATAATGCTAGTTGAGATTTCTTTGTAGACTTAGAACCTGATGCTGAAGTCTTGGTTACTGACTGTGACTTACTGAGAACAGGTGAAGTGTCTGATGCAGTTTTATTCAATACAGCTGACTGGAAAAACAAGATTAAATAATCATGGCGGTTATCAGGATTAAGTTTGGCTTCGAAAGACAACAGCGAAAACACACCTAATTCATTTGTTTTTTGTTCATATATTCAATATTAATGTTAAAAACAATATTATTATATTTCCCCCAAAATTATCTCAATACACCATGTTTTAGGCCTTACGAAGGCATATTGACATTTGGGTTTAAAAATGTCAATTCTAAATATAAGACTTCAAGTTAAAATACAAAGATAACAAGAGAAGTCATCTTTTCCTGGAAGGAAAACTCTTAGCCAGCATTTCTGATTCTCAATACAGCTTGTATTAGCTGTACACTTTAGTATAAGTGAAATCCAGGCAAGTTAATATTTTGGTGGGCAGGTGAAGATCATACCACACCTTTCATACAGGGCTCCAAAAGCTAAGTCTGTGGCTGCATAAATTCATATATTTTCCTTTGCATTAGTTATCTTTGCTGATATGCACTGATACAAAGAACGTTGATAGGTTTGCTGATATGAAGACCACCTAGCTATTAATGGCTGATATGATTATAAAGTTTTGCTGTATTAACTAGTTCCAAATTTATAACTATATATATGTGAATGCCTTTAGTGGCAATAAAATCATCATTTCAGTTCCTGCAGCAGCACAATTATTGATACAGTATCAGATTGATGTTGTAAAGCCCACAGAGTTTGGTTAATCCATTTGTAGAAATCTTTTATAATCACTAATCATCTTCAACATGCCTCCAAACCTGTAGTGAAAACATATATAGCAGTAGCGCTTCATGATGACAGGAAGATCAACATTTATACATGATTCAACACTCCTGCCAGACAATAAATATTAAATTGTCTCAGAATATCAATAAAAAACTGTTCCACACTTAACACAGGAATGGTTATTTTAACGACATTAACGTATTATGTTATACTATTAACTATAATAAAATAAATATTTAAATAACTAGCATCACTTCAAATTACTTTCACTTACTGATAATAGAAACTGCCCAATTTAAATAAAAGAATCTGTTAAAATTTCAGATAAAGAATAAACTGTAGAACAGGGAGCTTAGCAACATACTCGGTACTCTTCTAAAACTTCAGTATCTTCAGCTTCCCGTTTCCGGGTTAACTCCTCTTGTTTCAGGCTGACGAATTCCAGAAATTGGGCTTCCTCATCGTCAAGACGTTTAACCTGATTACCTGAAAACACACAGCAAGCAAATCATTATGTGTGTATGTATGTGTGCATAAAACTGCATCTTTCCTGTAAACTCTGAACACAAATCTGTCATCTTTATTAAAGTTATTCACTTTTTGTAGACTTACTAAATCTTTGTTTTTCTGCAAATTCTTCTTCTTTTTTCAACTTATGTTCTTGTAGTTGGTCAAAGAGTGAACGCGGATCATACGGTTCTTCGGGAGCCTCTGTAAAAGATATAACATTTTAAGACATTTTGCACAAAATGATATGTAGCACAGTATTATAAAATTATGGAAAACTCAGCAGCATACAATAACCAACAACAGACAAAGGGTCAATTCAACTCCAGAATTGATGAGCAAGTCCAATTCCAGAATTGCTTATTTAAAAAAATGGAACTGGAATTGATAAATTTGGAATTGAAGTTTGCTGATTGAAGTGATAGGTGTAGATAAAAAATGGAATTGATAAATTTGGAATTGACCAACAATATTTCTAGACACTAAAAAAAACCCTGTTATTAGTGAATCTTAATGAAAAAATTAATAACACAATGCTGACTGGACACAATACACACAATGTTGAAGAAGAATGATTCAACACAATTATCAGTCAACAGTTGGATACCTTCTGGATCATCAGGCTTTCTAACTTTTTCCCACTCTTCCTGTTTCTTTTTTCTGGCTTCCTCTAGTTCATCGGCTGATACAAACTTCTTGAAGCCCATGACTGTATCTGTTTCTTTTCCAAGATCCATCCTCTGTACAATTCTACCACAGAAGTTAAGACATAGCCATCAATCCAGAGTAAAAAAAGGTATTAAAAAGTTAATGAAGAAGGCAAACAACAATCAACAGTAATTAGTCTAAATTTTTGAACGAACTTATTTACTGCAAGTAAAATGATAGAAACCCTTTCTGTAATGATATAATGTAGTTTGATATTAATAATAATAATATACGAGCAAGGTTCTACTAGTGCAGTCTCCCATAAGCCGACACCAAACAAGTTTTTATATCTATACAGCAGTCTCCCATAAGTTTTAATATCTATACAGCGTAGTAGAAGTAGCCCAGCAAATAAAAAATGTCAGCCATTTACTCTGCATCTTTGAGGAATTGGATTGTTGGATATAGATAACTAAATGAATGCCATCGCAATAAAAAAAGGCTGCAGTTATCATCCACACAGAGACCAAGAAAGCAACCCGTTGTTGACCGGGGCATAATGCTACGTTCATTTTATTAAATTTTTCAAGGAGTGAGAGAATGGTTTAGCGGGACTGTTGGTCACACCCGGGACATGTAGTCAATGGGAAAAATCTCACAAACACAGGTATCAGTCAGAATAGAACCCACATTTTAAGGAGGGCGACAGGTGGTTGCAAGAATGATGTAAGGAGGCCAATTTTTCTGCAATCACTGAATAAACTAAAGAATTGATATTTACGGTTATGAGCCAGATTTGAATGCACAACACGGTTTGCAGCAGTGCTCTAATCACTCTGCAATCGGATAGGCGGGATGATAAGTTTAGAATCATAGGACTGAAAAGGGGTACACAAAGGAATGCTCCAAATTTGAATATAATTACCCAATTCTCTATATCTGGTGTAATCATGTTTGTGCATGCAACCATTGTATCATTTTAACTGTGTGAATACAGCAAAGTAGATTACAACACTAAGTCTGTCAGGATAAATTTAATTTTAAACCTTAAAAACAACACCAGTTAAATATGTTGCAAGACTCGAGCCTTTAAATAAATAACTACTACATGAAATGTACACATCACATGCAGACATATAGACAACAAAAATAATTCTTATGAATACAGATGCAATAGTGAATGTATAATCATGTTAGAGAAAATTGTGATCGAGGCTAGCCAAATAGAATAAAAATCTGAAATAGCGTTTCAATTCACTTTTAGTTATCCACTGACCTGGTTCTACCAACAAAATATAATTATCTTTCAATATTTTGGGAAAGAAGTATGCGTCTAGTTTTAAAAAAGCAGTCAAATCTCATCCCCTAAATAATGTTAGGGATGATGATGATTGATGTTTTACAGCCACTTTTGTGCACAAGGTAGGCTAAATGGGCTGAGTGACCTTCAAAGGTAATGAAGCGAAGTCAAAGATGAAACAACCTTCAGATATGCCCACGCCGAGATTCAAACATGGGTGGTAGTGATCTGTGGTCCGACATGCTACCGCTAGACCACAGCGGCACCCCCAAATAAATAATGTTAGGGAAGAGGAACTTAGTTTGTATGTATAAGTATATCAAATAAATTTAAGTGTACTTTTAATTTGTATTATATGTCTAGTCAATTGTGGTACACTTTTTGGTTGAAGTCTACTTGTTTTAATTTGGTCAGGTTACAGTTATTTGTACTACATGGTATTATTTGTGTGTTTATCTAGTATTATTTCTATGCACAATATTATACCTCCATCTCGAATCAAGTCACTTTGATGAGGATCACAATGGAAATATGACTTTTTGTGTTATCCTCGGAATTTCTAATGTACCTAATGATACAATATTGTATTTTTATGTATATGAATTCTGAATAAAATCAAATCAAAATCCTGACATAATTCTGCAACTGCCATAAAATTAACAACCGCCACACTTCTATGGCTGCTGAAGAACTAAATTCACCAATAAAAAGACCATATATCAGGGTTCATACACTCCACATATATGGTTTTCCAGGAGTTTCCACGACATTTATTTATCAACATATCTACTTTTTCCAGGATCCTATCAATATTTTTCAGGAGTATTTTCACATTTGATTAATGGAAAAGATACAAGACGTCATTTATATATGTGAATGTAAGACATTAGGTATATGCAGAGATCCTCAAATATCTAGGATCTCAGTTTACATCAATGATCTAGCATAATGTATGTACATCATATCACCGTGTGGCCACATAAATATTGTTATATTATGCAGATTTGAATGTGTGTGCATGATTATGCTGTAATTGATACAATAAATATAGGCAGAGGATCACATCATTATTGCAAACGTCACAACGCAATGCTCGCATTGACAGTCCATATTTCCTGCTTGCAACTCTAACAACCACTTTCGTGGCCACCAACACTATATAGAATCTTGGTATTTTCCATACATCATGTCACCTAGAAAACCCCCCAGGGGAATACGTTTCAAGGCTGCAATGTATTACATATAACTATATGGTAATCATTTATTTTGACACCTATACATGCTACTTGTTAGGTCTAAGCTTGATAAGTGAGAGTTTTCAAAACGCATAGGGTGATTTTTCTTTTCAAGGTGTATTTCCAGGGGTGTACAGAAAAACAAAGGACTATTCCAGGACTGCTATAAAAATCAAGTATATTCCAGGAATCCCAGGATGCATGCGAACCCTGATATATTAAATGTTTTATAGATTAAGCGGAAACTTATCACAAAGCTAAATGCAGTACAGCCTAAAACCAGTAAAGGGTTAAGCAGACCTCCTGTAACTAGACCTCTAGACTACAGAGTAGATACTAAGATAACACACAGTAGATTATCAAATTAGTCATTTAGATGATGTACCTAGAATATAAAATTCATGTTTTTGTTTATCTTATCATAAGGCTTATTAGATTTCTAACACTTCTATTCTCAATAAAACAGTAATACTAGACTACTGTCTACTTAGATCTACTACTACTAGACCTAGACTAGTAGACTGCCTACTAGTCTAGATCTACTAGACAGTAGATTCTAGATCTAGATTCTAGTATAACAGAAACAATGATAGCCAAATTATAATTTCGTGTGCTATCCATATTTCCTAATAATAATAATAATAGATCATTCATGAAACTAAAAATATGAATCAATCAATCAATGAATGATTAAAAACTTTACAAAAAGAAGCCTAAATTAAGTTAAAAGTAAAGTAGATCTAGTATTCTAGACTAGATAATTGGCTAAAATTATTATTTATATTTAAGCACCTATTATCGTTCAGCACTTTTCAAAACTGTTGTTACTAGATTACGCACTATGATGCAACGCTCATTTAATCACAAAATATTTTTTCTATATATAGTAGTTACTCGGTTCATCTTTAAAAGGTTTTCCAATAACTTGCTGAATAAACCAACCATAAATATAATAAACATTCACCACGTGTCGCTGTTGTTTGGCCCAAATAGGTCATTTCGTAATTACACCAAATTCATACCACATAATTCCGTAACTATTAGCCCACCGGTTCTTGTCAATACAAGCCAGCAGGTACCATAAACGATTTTCATGTTGAACGTAGATAGATATATGGTTGACACTCCATTCCACATTACTTCCATGATGTTTTTATGCTATTTTATCCATGGATTGTTTCGAAATTACGATCAACCAGGAATAAAATGTTGTGAGTAAATAATGATATGGCGATGTCATTGGAAGATATGGACACTTACGGATAAAAGTTTTACTAGTTAAACCGGAATGCCACAGTTTTATTTAATGCCACAGTTTACCAATTCCTTAGAAAAGTATTACTTTCCCAATAATTTTCTAGTGGTTTGTGGAATAATTAATCTACCACTCTCTCATAGATCGGAATCTGCGAAGAGAATAATGAAATGGTATCACTCTCATCATCTATATGCACGTACATGGTGTTTATCTAGTCTCCTTGATTAAAAAAAAAAAAAACATTCTAAGAGTAATATTTTACTTTTTTACATTTACGCTTCATCAAAGTCCATTTTAATTGCCAGGTTTTAAGCCACACAGAATAACTCGACCATGCAAGCAATTAAATTGATATTGTTCTTAACTTAACAACGCCTTCTTCCAAACATCCTTCTCTCCAACATGAATAGCTCCCAATCACAACTAGCATTTAAATTGATGTGCCCACAGCGTAAATAATGCATTTGAGCCTACCAAGGATGAATAGACGCAGAGATACGTCCCATTTAATTTTTTTTTAGTTATTTATGTAACCACTCCAGGTGCATGTGTTTTATATATAGTGCCCTGTATTTATATATATTTGATATATTCATGATGACTAGTTTAATGGTGTGTGCTGTTTCTGGTTATGAATGCTCTGATTGGGGTTGCGCTAAGGAGATGCTGCTACCTAATGTCCACATTACTATGTGTATCAGAAATAGTGAGTTAATTGGACCTGAAAGAAAACTAGACCGCCGATTTGATGGCAAATGGGTCGCAACTTCCGGTGAGATAAAAAAGGAAAGCAGACTGCTAATTAAAATATGTGTGTTTAGTGAATTTATTATAGGCGTTTAAAGCGTGGGAATTCCTTATTTAGGTAAAAAATTTGAAATTGTTGCATAATATGTAACTTGCCAACATGTTCATATCTTGTTCCGGGCAAGTTATTTGGAACTATTCCCATTTGTCCATTGCAGGGATTTTCTTTGGTGTGTGTATTGTACAGGTTTTCCATCAGTGGTGTTATAAACTATAGGATATGCCACTGCACATCTACCTTTGTGAAAGTGAAACCCAACCCCCACGCTCACATTTAGATGTATATGTAACTACATACCCGTACGTATATATTGGTATATCAAAGATATTTGAAAGAGAGATGTTAAAACAGGAATATAACCCGTATTTGATAACGTTTTCAGTCCATTTATTTCTGGATTTAGACCAAAAAATTGTTGTGAAACTGTTCTTACTCGCATGGTTGAAAATATAAAACGATCTCTAGTTTAAGGCAAGATTGTTTGTGTATTGTTAGAGGATTTATTCCGAGCTTTTGACTGTATAACATATTTATAGTCAGACTGTGTCCATGGACTATCTATGTCTGCTTGTGAACTAATGTATGTGCATGCAGCTGCTTAAGGGTCAATACTGGGACCACAATCATATCTATTTTTCAATGATATGCTATTACTCATAGACGATGATGTGCAGATTTAAAATTATACAGATGATAATATTTTGGCATGTACCGGATGTAGATATAATTCAGCCAAAGAAAACCAAAGAATTAGGATTGCATTTAAATAATAAAGTAAATTTTAACGAACACGTATCCAAGCTTAGTAGCCAATCGGCAAGCAATTACAAGCTCTATCTAGATTAAGTCGAGTTTTTGGCGAATCTAAGAAAATGTTGCTGTATATTGGTTTTGTGGAATAATATTTCAACTATTGTTGTATGATATGGCAATTTTGTTCAAATACGAATATACATACAACATTGAAAAAACTTTTTATAATAAATTGTTCGATATAAGTGGAATAAACGATCATTATATGTAGTAAGAATATATAAGAATATATAAGTTTAGGACCCGGGGAATGCAGTAGGCGACATATATAGGTCATTATGCACAATATACAAATATTTGGGTGAGCGCACAATCGTTTGGTTTAAATTAAGTGATTTAAATAACTTTAAAAAATCTAAAAGATCACTGGTTTTGATTTTTTTTAAAATTTAGCAGTGGTTTAATACACAACAATTACAATTTGTGATTTTGCTTTATTTTAAGTTAGTTTTTACAAATCTAATCCT
Organism: Paralvinella palmiformis; assembly: GCA_025642065.1. NCBI lineage: Eukaryota > Metazoa > Annelida > Polychaeta > Terebellida > Alvinellidae > Paralvinella > Paralvinella palmiformis. Next base: position 791,172 of record JAODUP010000065.1, on the reverse strand, counting down.
ATGTTAGTCATAGTCATTTCGCTGTACTTTAGCTGTAAAACCAAGCCATCTTATTTAAATGTAAATTAACTGATTGAATATTATTGATATATTGTTTATCCTTTAAGGGGATAGATGTAATGATTGTGCGCTCACCCAAATATTGTTATATTGTGCATAATGACCTATATATGTCACCTACTGCATTCCCCGGGTCCTAAATAAACAGTTGGTTTTCTGGAGTCGTTCTAGACCTAGTTGTTTCTTTGTTACAAGTTTGTACCTTTACGTTATGAATATGAACAAATAATCAGTCTTTGAAAATGTATCAATGATAATTTAAGTATTAGGTTTATAAAATCATATACAAATAGATTTCTATAATTTGCTGCCTTTCGTTAAAAAAGGTAAATAAATATCTACAGGTAACAGTATCAGTATCAGTATGAGTATCCTAAAAGTAAACCAAAGCAGCACACGATATTATTAATCGCTACCGATAAGGTATTGTTTTTTAGGGATGGTACAGTAAATTAAGATGTATGAAGAGGAGAAAACAATGGCAAGAGCTTAAATAAACATTTTTCTACTCGAGAATAGCGTTACCCAAGATACTCACGGTTTTCTATTGACCTTACAAAGCCACTGTAACTGTTCATCTCAAAAGAAGACCAATAAGTTTTTCATATGCCTATTGTCTTAGATGTGAAGTATGCTGTCTAGAAAAAAATTGTTCTTGATAGTAAGTCTATGTCCAGAATAATATGCCCAAGAAGCAACATATAGTTCCAAGGTATCAGAAGATGGCCTGGAATACATTCAGAAAGTAGTCGGCAATAATCTTCATAATATACTGCAGTATACCGAAGCCTACCTTCATTACGCGAAGAAGAAGAAGGGTTCCTACTCTTATAAATGTAATGAATCATCTTACGAATTCGAAAGAAACAAAAATGTGACAATCTTCAAGGATAGAGAACTGTGGAGGAAATGTGGAATTAACGGTACATCATTCTCCGTTGAATATCCACGATTCAATATTCCAATTATTCATACAAAGTGTAGCACAGTTAATGCTTTGCTGATATCAAGGAAGTACATTGAACGTCAAGATAAAGAAAACTTCCTCGTTCCTAACGTTGTTCATTATATACTCTTTGGCAATGTAAAATTCAAGTTTTTGGACTATTTAAGTTTCAAAAGTTCAGATAAATTGATCAAGCCGAGGTACATATTTGTTCATGGAGATTACAATATAAGTCAAGATCATGGTGTTTGGTGGACTAGGATGTTGGAAGATGTAGCCAATGTTTATTATATGCCATCGCCGAAGATAGAATATATACAAGGAAAAAAGGTGTCACGGCTAGATCTTATGGCAGACGTATTAAGACTTCAAATATTACAAGGTAATGCTATATATATATTTATGCGATAGTCACATTTCTATAATGTACTAACATCCAAATGATAGAGTTCCATCCATGATTTGAAACATTCACAGAAGTAGTAAAAGGAATTTTAGTATATTAGTAAATAGCCGATGGCGTACGGAGGCTTACTACAAAGTGACTTATCAGAGTTCATGGTTTCTTTCTTCATATAACTATTTGGCGTAGTATCGTAGTATAAAAGAATTAACATCGTCCTTTGTGTAAGAAATAGACATCAGAAAAACAATCGATTTTATATCATTTTCAAGTTAAATAAAACAGATGTAATAGGGATATATCAGCTTATTAGAAACAGAAACAGGGCGGCTTCATGGCCTAACTGGTAGCGCGGTGGGCCACATACCAATGGCACCTGGGTTCAAACCCCGGCCGGCCTATGTGAAAAGGGTGTTTCATCTTTCACTTCGCCGTATTACATTTGGAGGTCGCCCAGCCCCTGTAGCATACTTTGCGTTCGAAAGTGGCCGTAAAACAGCAACATGTACATCTTGAGACAGACACAAGCACGTTTACACTGAACTACAATATTTCATCAATTATTAAAAAGCGATTGAGTTAATACGATTTAGTGACATATCAATCCGTAAATTTTTTAATATTTTCTTAACAAATCCTTTGTGTAACTTTTGATGAAACACTGGAAGATGGAGTGTAATATAACCCATAATCGACTGCCAACCATTAACAAAATTTCACATTTTACTTATTATCACAAGGTCAACTTCTATATAAATACACTAGCATGTCATTATTTGGGACATAAATTACCTGTACACTGGCACGCTATGTACTAGAAGTAATTCATTTTCCTATGTTTGATTTATACTACAATGATCAACTTCAATTACAGTATATTTGTTAAATATTTGTTTATCCGAAAATCTCACTAAGATGTTGGTATGCCAACACCTGGCAGTCATAAAGCTTCGTATAAGTTTATATAATTAATCGATGACGAGTATAGTGATACGTTATACACCAAATGTGACCTATTTGTGTTGAACATTGATTCACTATACTTTATATGTACTACAGAATAAATAATGGCGGTGGGGTTGATGATGATGTTGATGATGATGATGATGATAATTGTTGTTATTATTATTATTATTATTATTATATTATTATTATCATAGATTGTTTGTTTGTTCATCAAGTGCTAATGCATAGGAGAGGAAGTGCTGTCAACGTTACACTATTGATTAATGTTTACAAAAATGGCTATCGACAATTTGTTTCAGAATTCTAACAAGTTCATTAAAAGGCATATACAATTCAGTTATATCTTAACTTTCATGTTTCTCCCCCTTTCAGATAGTGAAATTAATAATAACTGGACAATAATATCTTATCATTGTATTCGCTTCAATCTCGTACCATTTGATGGACAAATAAACTTATCATAATGAAAGGCATCCGACGTTTTGCTTCCTACATGGATTACCATAACTATAACATAACCTTGACACTATGCTAATTCTAAAATAAATATATGCCTCCAAGTTTCCGAATATCGCTTATGCACAATTGGAATGTCCGTTTGTTATACTGTTGTTACTGATCAATAATATCACAGTTCAGATAAACTACACAAAATATTAAATGGCTGCAATTAGTCTTATCCGCGGTTTTATAAGTAATAGTATAATAGGCTAAAATATCGATAGAAATTTGACACAGAGTGATGTCCACTAGGAAATTGCTTTAAATTTAGTAAATAACTGGTCCAAAATTGTTTAAAGCTGCTCATAAGAGGAATTGCAAGAACGAGTGGTCTACGACCTCGGAACAAATCTTTAATCATTTTAGATAAAGGTTAACAATTAAAATAGACGTATACCAAAGGGAATACTGACTTTTAAATGTTAATTGTAGTTTTATTAGTATATTTAGTCAAGTATTGCTGATAAAATATTCCAGTCGACTCGTTATCGATTATTATGGGCAAGATGTCACTGATGGCGCCAGTAAAGACCGACTATAATAGCGTGCAATAAAATGTAGTTTTAAGAGGCCGTGCGATTTGTGGCAGGCTATTAAATGCGGAAAGGTCGATGTGAAATGTGACGGTTGCGCCATCTGGGCATTGAGTGTATATCACTTGATCTGTAACATTTTCATACTAAAATAGATGGCTGTGTAACTATATTGATTTGAATAATGGTCACAGCAAGCCGGTCTGTGTTCAATAATACACAGTGATAAGTGTAAGTACATGTTATGTAAAATTTATATCCATGTTAGGTCGATAAAAGTCCATTACTTACCAGTTATCACTTTATTGATCACCAACACAAAACACGATAGTACTGTTATTTTCGAAGTTATTAATTTATCATTAGTAGCCTCTTCAGATGAGGTAGCTTATTATAACCACGGTTATCATATAAAACATATTCAATTATGCTTATACTCAAAACGCTGAACATCTAAATCCTTACCGATCGAAATGTTAGTACATAGTAATAATAATCTGATATACCTGATATAACTATATATTTTTATAATTATAACTAGCTGAAGCAATATTACAGTCATTTTACATTTTAATAATATATAACAATACATTGTCTGATTATTGTGCTGGATATCAAATCTAATTACTAGTACTTGAACTCTTTCTTTCTTTCTTGCTCTGTGTCTGCGCGCGTCTCTCTCTCTTGTATTTGTTGGTGTATGTATTTGTATGTATGTGGGTGTGTGTGTGTTTGTGTGTGTGTGTGTTTGTGTGGTTGTGCAGACATGTTAATTGAAGATTTAAATATATCAATATCAATTAAAAAGTGGCTATAAATAGCGAGCTTGAATTCGCTCTTCAGGTGTAGTAATATTTAATGTTTAGCTACGTTTCTCATTTACGCTCATTAGCTTTCTGTGGACCAGTTATTTACTAAATTTAAAGCAGTTTCCTAATAAACATCACTCTGTGTCAATATTAAATATGATCACATTGGATTATCAATTTCCATTTGGGATTAGTGGCAGCTATATTGCTATATATATATATATATATATATATATATATATATATATATATATATATATATAACCTATGACTCTAACGTGTACAAATATAAACTTTGCTTTTCAAACAAAAATGATTGAGGAATGATTGATGTAATAGATCGTCTTACGAACTCGAAATAAATGAAAATAAGACAACGTTAAAAAATAAACAACTAACAAATGTGGAATTAATCATTCTAAGTTGTATATTCTATATTTAATACCAAGATTACTAACTCGAAAGAAATGAAAATGAAAATACGACAATCTTCAAAAATAAACAACTAACAAATGTGGAATTAACGGTACATCATTCTAGATTGTACATCCCATATTTAATACTACAATTATTCGTGCCAAATGTATGACAGTTAATATTTAGCTGATATCAAAGAAGTACGTTAAACGTCGAGACAAAGACACCCCCTCGTACCTAACGCTGTTCATTACATATTCTCTGGTAATGTAAAATTCACCTTTTTGGACTATTTAAGTTTCAAAAATTCAGATAGGTTCATCAAGCCGAGGTACATATTTGTTCATAGAATCTATAGTATAAGTGAAGATAATGGTACTTGGTGGACTAGGATGTTAGACGATGTATCCAATGTTTTCTACGTGCCATGGCAGAAGATAAAATATGTATGATGGGAAGGAAATGGTATTACTTGTGGCATACATTTCAGACGTAATAATGATTCATGTACTATTAGGTAATATTGTTGGTCATATTTATTTGATATTAAGAGCACTTCAATAATTTTGTATCCATTTATATAATGTACGGACATTCCATATGTAGGTGGTCTTTCTTCAAACACACAATACAATGTACTCGATAAACAATTTAGATGAAGCCGGTGTGCTCATGTCACTGTCTACGATCAGATACGACAGATATATGTCCTGACCAGGTCTTAGATAACGAGTTACTTAAACTTAGACATAATACAATTAAGAAACGTTCATCATACAGACTCCAACTGTCGATTCTGATTTGTTTGAGGGTGCACTAAAAATAATAATCTCATTATATTAGTTCCCTGTGACGTCACGTCTGAGTCATTAGTACATGACACAAAGCCGCATACTTCCTTATCAAAACATACTACTAGGCTAACTATCGATTCTGGTTGATTTTAGTGTTCTCTATTAAAACATAATAACTTGGCACATTTTAACATCACGTATAACAGAGACAGGATCTTAACGTGCCAAATAAATCAAAAGTGCAACATTCTAGCCTAGTATTATATTTAGACTAGGTACATATGCACTTCGGTCACAAATACTTGTGATTTAACAGTAAAATGGGGCTTCTCAGATCACCCAGGAGCTAATATAATCAAAGTTTTCCTTTCTTTCGCCGGTGATGTTTAACTGTTCTTACACTGAACAAAAATATTTGCTTAAAAGTATATGGTTAAGAAGATTTGGTGAACCAACGACCCATAATGACTATATATTCTTAGTGTCACTTCCTCTATATCCCTACTGATAATATAGAGGAAGATACATCGAACACAAAACTTTTTTTACTAAATATATAATAATGTTTTGCATGTGCCTTTATTTCAGAGAACGGTGGAATATACCTAGATACCGATGTCATAGTTCTAAAGTCTTTTGATCCTTTAAGAAGAAGCTATCCACTGACGCTAGGTCGACCAAGTTCAATATCACTGGCTAATGGTATCATGATAGCCGCCCCCCACCAGCCGTTCATGTGTGTTTGGTACAACGGATACAGGGATTACGATCCACAGATGAAAGGAGCGTGGGGATATTTCTCAGTTAGAACGGCAAATAAACTTTCTAAAATCTTTCCCGATCACATCCATATTGAAGAAAGATCCTTACTACATCCATCATGGGCTAATGGCGAATTACCTCTTTTGTTCCAGAAACATTACGATTGGTCTAAAAATTATGCTATTCACGTTTGGAGACGTTTAAAGCCGGTTCCAGAAGGACCGAAGCAAATAGAAAAGCTTAATTGTACATTGGGAGAAATAATGAGATATGTTTATTTTTTGACATAATCCACTTACCTATGAATCATGTGATATGTTCTTCATTCTAAGGAAGCTTCATTTCAGAGTGTAACTGGATGCTGTCATTATGCATGTAGCAGTGCTTCATACCTAAGTTCTAATCGAGTTTGCATCGAATCTATCTCTATGTGATGACTAATCTGTAATAAAATGGTTCGGAATGATTATCTAATTTATCAATTGAACACCTCATAGATAGATAGATAGATAGATAGATAGATAGATAGATAGATAGATAGATAGATAGATAGATAGATAGATAGATAGACAGATAGATAGATATTTCGATATGGTACAGATAACAAATATACAATTATACAATTAGTTTTACACAAGACAAAATTATGTGCATTTTGAACTATCTCATGATCATACCTAAGAAATAAATGTATGTGTCCTCTCAGACAGAAAGTATTCATACAATAAGAGTCTATAATACGTTTCATTTACAAGACTGGGAGGCCGGGTAGACCATATATAGTGCATACATTTATAACATTTCAGCCAAGCAAAAGGTGCATTTTACTTATAAATTAATTAACATAAAACACATTTGGATATAAATTAATCACCCCCCCTCCCCAATAAACTACCCACCCTGGAAACCACCCTGGGTAAATCCTGTTTTAGACGACGTTCAAGATGTAGTTTTGTAATGACGCTTTACTTGGTTCTTAAATGTTTTTGATGAATTAGCTTCCTTCAGTTGATTTGGAAGATTGCTCCATAATTTTGGCGCTCGACAAATAAAACAATTAGACATGAAACACGATATACGTGAAACAATATGAGGATCTCTACTTTTTCTGGTGTTTTGGTCATGTAACTCATCATTTCGTGTAAAGCATTGCCTCACAATGGCAAAATATCCATATTATATTCATACATAAATACAGCCATTTGCAAATTGAATAGATCTTTCAATATATTAATATACTCAACGAAATAAATAACTGTAGTGTTTGTTCATTATATTTGGCCTTAGCCACACTCCTAATAGCACGCTTTTGCACGATTTCGATTTTGTTTATAAGTGGATCCCCAGAGAAGTAATCCATACGTTAAGTAATGGTGTACCTTGCTGTAGTACATGGTAAGTAAGGATGTACCTTGCTGTAATACATGGTAAGTAAAGATGTACCTTGCTGTAGTACATGGTTTTGAGTATTGTGGTCGGCAAAATATTTTTTACTGAATTTATGGCATAACTTCCACTGGCCATTTTACTACTTCACATTTTAAATGTTCATCCCACTCTAGGTGCTGATCTATTATTAATCCTAAGAATTTCGTTGAATCTAGTTTGTTAATGTTGTCCCCATTTAAATATAATTGATGAATTCCAGTGTAAATCGTCTTGTTGTGCTTGCTGAATAGTATATAGTTGGTTTTGTGGTATTTAGAGATAGCTTATTTGCTCTAAACCAGTCTGCTAATATATTCAAATCATTATTTAAACTGTCATACAGGTACGCAAGATTGTTAGGGGAATAAAATACTGTGGTGTCATCAGCAAATAGAATAGTTTTGCTACTCGTTATCGACATGGGTAAATCATTTATATATATTAGGGACAGTAATGGACCAAGAACTGATCCCTGTGGGACTCCACAAACAATTTCCTGGGTTTGGGATCTACAATTTTTATATTCAACGTATTGCTTGCGATTTTTCAAATAATTGCTGAACCACTCCAAGGCCACTCCTCTCACACCATAATGTGCAAGTTTGTTCAATAGTGTTTGGTGATTAATTGTGTCAAAGGCCTTGGAGAGGTCCAAAAATTCAGCTAGAGTACATTGATTATTTTCAAAAGAATTAACAATATTGTAGCAAAGTTCCGTTATCGCATTTATTGTGCTGTGTTTCGGACGAAATCCATATTGACTCTTGTACGTATGTTATATTTTATAAGGAAATTATACAGTCTCTTGTGAATTAACTTCTCTAAATTGTTTGAAATACATGGCAATAGTGATACCGGCCTATAATCATTAAAGATAGAGTTCTCTTTAGCCTTATAAATAGGTACTACCTTGGCTAGCTTGAGAGATGCTGGAACTTCGCCATTTTCTAAAGATTTATTTAATATCACAGTCAACGGAGTAGAAATTGCAAATTGTATTTGTTTCAGCAAACGTGTGCTAATACCATCATGGCCAGTACTTTGTTTTGCTTTTTCAACGAATTTGTAATCTGTAAAACCTCATCCGAACTCGTGGGTACTAAATATAAAGAATTGGCATTTGGATTAGTTATCATATATTCTTTGAATGATTTAGTTCCCTTTGGGTTTTTATCCGCTAATTGTTTGCCGATTTCAGTAAATTATTTACAGAAACTATTTGATATAACATCAGGATCATTTACATCATTATCATCAATAATAAATTTATCAGCTATTGTATTTTTATTCCTCGTTATCCCAATTAGACTATTGACTACTCCCCACGTTTTACGTATATCATTTTTCTATCGTTCTAGCAGCGATCTATAATAGGTTTCTTTTGCTATTCGTTTAATTTTATGGAATTAATTTCTGTATTTAATGATTTGAGTAATCCCGACGACATCCAAGGTTCTCGAATGATGTGCTTTTGATGAATAATTACTTCTTTTTCAGGTGCAAATTTGTCAATCACTTGAGATAAAATATCACTAAAATAGTTGTACCCCTCTTCGGATGTCATATTATCAAGAACAGCCCTATTACTATCTGTTAAAGAAGTAATTATATTGTTAATATTGGTTTCCAACATAGATCTACATTTAAATTGTAAAGGTGCTATGTCTTGGTGTTTTCTCTTCCTAGTTGTAAATGTGAAAATCGGTAAATGCTCTGAAATGTTACAAGTCAATATTCCTGAAATCATTTTAAAATTATTATTACCTTTAAATCAATTATAGTTACTGAACTATGTATTATTCTCGTTGCCTTAGTAATCGTTGGAATAAAGTTTCGGGAATAGAATATGTCAAATAAATCAGAGGCATTTTTATTCGTATTAATTTTGGCAAAATCAAACTTTTGGTCACACTTCTCAGTATTAAGCTTTTATAATATATTATTAAAACGCGCAATGGATGTCTTCTCGTTTGTATCAGGTATTATGTAAATTTCTCTCAGAATGATTTTATGTTCAACTGACTTGATTTCTATAAATAAACTTTCAAACTCTCCGTCTACATTGATGCAAATATCAGGCCTCTCGCAAGACTCAAAACCATCTTTGATGTACATCGCTACACCACCCCTATTAGAATTGGTCCTGTTCGATAAATAAAATTGTAGCCGGAGATATTATACACGTGTACATTTTTGTCAGTTAAAAACGTTTCAAACAATAGGATAAAATCAAATATTTTCCCATACGCTTCAATTCTATGAAGCATCATTTTCAAATGGTCAAATTTGCTAGGAATACCTTGAATATTTATATGTATGACACTGTATCCGTGTTTTCCACTAATTGAGACATGTTCAAGGTCCTCAATATCATAGTAATCGCATTCCTTATTAAATAGCCTTTGTTGCTCTTCAAGACGTTCATCATATTCATTATCTTTAAGCGTGTCAACCATGATTTACCCAGAGTCTATGAATCCCCAAATATAAACAAAAATTAAATGATTATATAGAAGAAGAAGAAAAAATAGCGAATTATTGCTATAGTACATATATAAGAGCGTGCAAAAATTGAACTCCTGAATACATAAGAATTATTATCCTATTTACATCAATATACAGTGAAATGAAAGCCCGAAATACCAAGTCATATTAATCGTATTAACCTGTCAGCTGAGCTCATGCCATATTCCGGTAACTTCCACGCCGTAAACGGTATATATTATATCACCACCAGCACAGCAGAGCACATTAGTAGTAAACAAAACCCAAACTCTCCTTTGTGTTTCAACAACAACAACAAAACAGTTCAACCTCATACAAAAATCTGTATGTACATACTTCGCCTCGTCGGAGTGGCCCGTCAGTGGACCCCCAACAACCTCTCTTCTAATACGCATGGTGAATGACAAACAAAATAACAATATCATACAGATACAGAGCGATGGTGCGTGTAGAGTAAAATATTATACAAATATGCAATACATTGTGTGTTTTATTATAAAGTGAGATTATGTTAGTGAACGAGATTGAGTGAATAAAGAAAGAAAACATACTTTGTTTCAGGTTCAGTGTCCGACTTTTGTGAAATATTCCCAACATCTGGCATTGTACAATGCAGCGAATTGACATAGAGCTCAGGTGACAGGAAAACCATAAAACGAATATGATAAACACGGATGCACACGCACTGACTCGTTAACTCACTCACTCAGTCAATCCATCTCTCACCTAAATCACTCATTTACGCCTGATGTATTTATATAAAATAACCAAGAAAAGAAAAACTATTTGGAAGGCGATTAAAATTAAAATAACAACTAGTCATTTAGTAAAAGTGACGAGAGTGAGTTATAGACATCAAAGATTGTCTTAGGCTTGAAACTAGCAAAAGTGGTAACACCATTGAACCCCCTTGTTTGTCTGGTGCACGGCAGGGTACAAATTCTGGAACAGTCATACTTGTGGGAGAGGCCTCAGTCAAACTGCTAGGTATCCACATTGACCATACACTTACTTTTAATGAACATATATCAACAACCTGCAAAAAGGCAGGACGTCAATTAAATGCTCTCGGTCGGTTGTCAAATATATTGAATGAGAGAGAAAAATAAGTATTATTTGAATGTTTCGTTATTTTAACTACTGTCCGACTGGGGAATCTCTGCAAGATATCAGATATTAAGAAAGAGAAAATATCTAGAAGCGGGCTTTACGCTATATTATAAAAGATGTTTCATCTACTTATGCATAATTACGAAATATGACTTGCAAGCCTCTTCTGTATGTTCATGGGATCAAGCTTATAATGATTGAATTATTTAAGATTGTTCATAAAATAGGACCCAGTTATTTACATGAACTATTTGTTCGAAAGGTAGACATTCATAATGTCAGAGGTTCATTTAGGTTTACGATGCCTATATTTAGAACTATACAGTATGGTAAGCACTCATTGAGATATGAAGGGGCTCAAATATGGAATCAGTTATATGACGATACTAAACGAGTTATTAATCTAAATGCATTTGGAAGGCGTTTGATAAATGTAAACAAATCCTATTTGCTTTTTTTTTTAATTGTCCCCCTATGTTCACTGAATTTAATGTGATAGTACATTATTAATATTCAATGTATTAATCAAAACTCATTCTTCATCATGTTCATCCTCTATATGTTGTATCATTGCAGCTCATTCGTTAAACCTTTAATCATAATATTATCTTATTTATATTCGGTTAATAGCTTTTAGCAAATGTTACTTGTATATGTATTACCGAACTGAAATATCTTATCTGAGTTTTTCTCCGTGTAGCCTCAACTTCCTTGTGTTCTGTCTTTCAGGGCCATTGAACGATTCCTGGTGTTGATTGAGTGTAGTAGCTTAGTCATAGGAGGTATGCGTTTCCTACCAGGCGTGTTTTCATTGGAATCGCTGTTATTAATTGCAAAGAAGCTGAATGCACCCTTGTCCACAATAACTGTTCCCTTGTTGATAGGCTTTCTCGTGGCGAACTCTCGCAGGCCCAAGGCGACCAATGTGACATGTGGACCAAAAACATGTCCTGTACCATTTTGCTTTCATAGCTTTCAAATCAGTGGCAGTAAAATATCCTAGTCGTCTCCTAATCTGTGGGTACTCGGCGTTTCCACATTCTCCTCTCTCGTGGATGAAATTGAGGAATCTTTTCTATGCTTCTATTGATGGTTCACTGACTAGTTCATGAACATCTGGCTCCTGGCACTGAATTCACCTGTTAAAACCAGTTTATTGGGGACGTTTGTTTGCAGCTACTTGTGGCTCCATCTCTAAGTTGTTATGTACACACAGAGAGTAGAGTACAACTTTATTGATCCCCATGGTAAGTATAAACGCGTAATTCCTATTTCTAAGACCTTAACTATCATGCACGAAATATGTGCTTAACTGATATGAACCATAACCTATATCCTAAACACACAAATGAAAAGTCTTATATATTTTGAAGTAGTTTTTATTTCAGTGTCCAGACCTAAATACATCAGTACATAGGCATACTTGTACGATACACTTTCTGAAAGAAAATATTGTTGTAGGCCTAACTTAGAGCAATATGGACAAAGTTGAAGTATGTGTTAAGGCAATATCACGTTGCTTCATTTTGACATCGTAGGCACCAATCCCGATAAAACACGTTATTCAGGCAAAAACCAATGAGAATTTCAGACAACAGGTCAAGGTCACTAATGGCCAAAGAAAAAATGGCGACATGCCTTTTTCACTCCCTGATGACCATTATAAATCATTTAGTACGGTCGCCAAAAATTAACACGCATTTCAAACAAGGGCCTCAATACGTTGCACTATATTCTTTTGGGGTCAACATTTATACAAATAACCCAAACATGTCATTAGTTGGGTAATTAATAACATGTACACTCGCACATTACATACCAGAATGAATCTATTTTCTAATATTTGACTTATAATACAATGATCCACTAAGCTGTCAGTGTGGTAACACCTGGCAGTCATAGAGCTTCCGATAAGTGTTTATCATCGACCGATATTGAGCAGAACAATACGTTATACACCAAATGTGACCAGTTTGTATTGAAGATTGATTGACTCATCCCACGCTTTTACGTGTACTACAGAACAAATAGCGGGGGGGGTTGTAATCATATCATATTATTAATATTATTATTATTATTATCGTCATCATCATCATCACCATAATAATAATAATAATAATAATAATAATAATAATCATCAAGTATTAATGCACAGGAGATATGGTACTCTCTATTTTACAAATAAAGTTTTGAATCTTTACAAAAATGACTAATTCTAACAAGTATATCAAAATGTACATGCAATTCACTGCTGTTTACTGCCACGGGTCTGAATATCGCGTATGCACAATTGCAATATCCGTTTGTTGTAATGTTTTTAATGAACAATAATATTACATTTCTCATTAACTGAACATATTAAATAACTACAATTAGTCCTATCAATGGTTTTACTAAGTAATTATATATAGCAGGGCACCGCGTAATTATTTTATTTTTAAATCACTTTATTAATTGGAACTTAAATGATCCTATTTTCTATTTGATTTCTTCAAAAAAGCTGTTGCACTAATAACCCTCCCGATGTCCCGTCAATACTTCCGTCAATATTTCTAATTGATTACCTATCCTAGAATGAGACCTTTAATACTTTTATTAGCGCCTTTTAATTAGTTGTAAATCATGACCTGTGGACAGCCGCCTTTTTTTCATAGTAACTGTATGTCGTTTTTCTGGTGTACTGTTCTGGTTATATACTGCCAAATTATATGTAGATGGCGTGGAATACATTCAGCAAGTATTTGGTAATAATCTTCACAATACACCGCAACCCAGCCAAGCTTATCTTCATTACACGAAGAAGAAGAACGGTTCCTACTCGTATAAATGTAATGAATCGTCTTACGAATTCGAAAGAAACAAAAATGTGACAATCTTCAAGGATAGAGAACTGTGGAGGAAATGTGGAATTAACGGTACATCATTCTCCGTTGAATATCCACGATTCAGCACTCCAGTTATTCATACAAAGTGTAGCACAGTTAATGCTTTGCTGATATCAAGGAAGTACATTGAACATCAAGATAAAGAAAACTTCCTCGTTCCTAACATTGTTCATTATATACTCTTTGGCAATATAAAATTCACGTTTTTGAACTATTTAAGTTTCAAAAGTTCAGATAAATTGATCAAGCCGAGGCACATATTTGTTCATGGAGATTATAATATAAGTGAAAATCATGGTGTTTGGTGGACTAGGATGTTGGAGGATGTTTCTAATGTATTTTACGTGACATGGCTGAAAATCGAATATTTATAAGGATGATGATGATTGGTATTTTACGGCTACTTTTGTGCACAAGGTCGGCTAAATGGGCCGAGCGACTTCCAAAGGTAATGAGAGGAAGTGATAGACGAAACAACCTTCAGATATGCCCACGCCGGGATTCGAACACGGGTGGTAGTGATCTGTGGTCCAGCACGCTACCGCTACACCACGGAGGCGCCCAATATTTACTAGGAGAAAGGGTATTACTTGTAGAACATATGGCAGACGTATTAAGACTTCAGATATTACAAGGTGGTGTTATTTATATAGTTGTGTGATATTAAGAAAACTCCCATAATGTCGTCCCCATTTATATAATGTATCAACATCCTCAATCTGGTACAGCTACAGAACGAGTAACTTAGTATATTAGTAAATAGTTAATTTCGACACGGAGTCTTAGTAGAACTTAACTTATCAGAGTTTATTTCAAGGCTGATACTAATAATACAATAAAGGAATTAACGTCATCTTCTGACCTAGTCAGTATTTACATAATGGATCAAATAATCATGAACACTCTAAAAGTAAGGAATATACATCAGAAACCATAAGATCATCGTGTCTAGATCAGATTCAATGTACAAAAAGACTGATATAATATGGATATAACAGTTAATTCGTAACATATGTAAATAAGAAAGCGTATTTCTTTTAGGTTATATGGCAGACGTATTACAATTTTTGATTGATATATATATATACATATATATATATATGTGTGTGTGTGTGTGTGTGTGTGTGTGTATGTGTGTGTGTGTGTGTGTGTGTGTGTGTGTGTGTGTGGTGTGTTGTGTGTGTGATATTAAGGGTAGTCCACTAATTGTACTTCTATTTATATAATCTACAGATTATCCATAGTTCAGGCGTCTTTCTTCAGACATGTTTGATCATCAATTGGGGGTAAGGGCGGTGTCTTCGTGTCAGAGCTTGGGATAACATACATCAGGCGTGTGGTGAATAGGCATTAGATAACGAACTACTTAAATTAGGAGACAATGAAATTAAGGAAGGCGCATCACAATCACTCGATCTATCGATTCTAGTTTAGTTTTATCATCCATACAAAATAATAATCTATTTATATTAGTTACTGGCAACGTCACTCTTAAATCATTACTACGAGTAACCAAGGCGCATCTGTACCGCGTCAAAATGTAATACTAGGTTACCTTTTGTCGGATTTGTAACATTTATAACAGCAGGGACAGGCAGTTAACGTACTAAATATAACAGAAGTGCCACAGTGTTTTAGTATTATATTTTGACTGGGTATAAATGCACCTTAGTCACAAATAACGGTGATTTGGCTGTGACGTGGCTTTTCGGGGCACCAAGGAACAAATATAATCAGATTTTTGCCTTCTTAACCTGGTGAGTCACGGCTGTACCTTCTTATACTGAACAAGAATATTTCTAATATGAATCATACTCTACTATGAAAGAGTTAACTTAATACGCTTTAGTGACCCATTGAACCACTATTATTAAAGTTTTTCAATGTCACTTGGGGCATATTTAAGATTCAACCCTATCGAGCACCAAATTTGGATAAATATATTTCTTATAAAGTTATACTGAGTTTCTTATAGGTCACCTGTTGCTCAAATGAATTAGCTATTAATATTATTATTTGGGAAATAAATTAACTGTTCAATCACTCATTCTATTCCAGAAGGAACCCATTTCCTGATATTTGGTTTATAATATAATGATACGTTTCATTTCCTATATTTCTTCTGTGCCTTAATTTCAGAGAACGGTGGAATATACCTGGATACCGATGTCATAGTTCTAAAGTCTTTTGATCCTTTAAGAAGAAGATATCCAACTGACGCTAGGTCGACCAAGTTCAATATCACTGGCTAATGGTATCATGATAGCCGCCCCCCACCAGCCGTTCATGTGTGTTTGGTACAACGGATACAGGGATTACGATCCACAGATGAAAGGAGCGTGGGGATACTTCTCAGTTAGAACGGCAAATAAACTTTCTAAAATGTTTCCCGATCGCATCCATATTGAAGAAAGATCCTTACTACATCCATCATGGGCTGATGGCGAATTACCTCTTTTGTACCAGAAACATTACGATTGGTCTAAAAATGATGCTATTCACGTTTGGAAACGTTTACATCCGGTTCCAGAAGGACCGAAGGAAATAGAAAAACGTAATTGTACATTGGGTGAAATAATGAGATACGTTTACTTTTTACCATAATCACCTGATAGGGGATTACTCAACCTTGTTCTATCAATAACGTTTTAGTTCTTTCAAGAGAAACACTGGCGATCATTACTAGGTATTCATGAGGTGATATGGTGGTTTTAAAATTATTCGGGAAGCTTCATTTTTAGCCATTTTCCGGATTTAGAATATTTCCAGACTAATGGAATGCTCTCTCTTGGGTGTCTCTTTCTGTGTGGTGATTTATTCTTCAATAAAAGGCTTCGGAATGATTTTCTCATTTCTCTATGGAACAACTTAGTGTCTAGATGAATATGATAAATACTGATGCTCAATATTATCAAAAAAGGTTGAGCGATTACAATTAATATCATAAGTGATCATTCAGTGAAACCTTCGAGCTTATTACAAAGAGTTAGCACATCTTTTCTGACACCATAAATAATATACTAAATTTAATTTATAAAACCAGATATTGACGGTATATTGTCAATTAATTGGTCAAGTGCGACCAATCACAGTCATCATAAGCTACCAAAACATTTAAACAATTAGTTTATTTTAGAAATAGGATATTACAAAAAGAAAATATATTTATTGGCATTTATTCAACCGCATTAACTCTCTGAACTGTCAGTCTATTAACACCTGGTAGTCATAACACTTCGGATGAGTGCTCGTCATTGATCGATGTTAAGTAGAGTTATACGGGATTCAACAAATGTGACCAACTTGTGGAGGCCAATAATTGACCCATCCAACGGTTTTACGTGTACTACAATACAGATATAGGTGTTTAATAAAGGTCAATGGCTGTTAATAAGTCTAAATCAACAGTTGCTAGATTTTAAATGACTACTATTGATTAACCTCAGAGTACACCGGTATCACAGTTGTTTAAATAATCGTTCTATAAAACTCTAAATTGTCGGTTAGAATTCAGTAAATAATAAATAATGCTTACTTTTACTGACTGTTATTTAAATGAAATGTGTTCATGAGGGTCACTCTCGTCGACTAAAGTGATTTCTAAATAACAATTCTGTGTCCAAGTCTGATTTATGCAGATTATAGACATCTTGTACCGTCTGTTGGCTTTATCTGTTCTGTTGCAGTTGTATATCCAATGTGGAATTAAAAACATTCATTGATGGCGCATTTATCACTTCTGGGTGGACTATATATTACAGGAGTTGCTTATCCTGTTACTGTAATACTGGTGACTAATATTCATTACGGGCCTTTCTTTCCTTTGCTAAAATGTTTGACCCACTAGAGAGCAGGGTTGATAAAAATCATGATTTAAACAAATATCATGATTTTTTTAAATTTGATTTAAACCTCCTTTTTTATTTAAATCAGTTTGTTTTTCACAATCCATAATATCATTCGAAATGCTAATAAATGTTTGTGTTGTGCAGTTATAAAATATTAAATAGTTATGGTATATATAAGGATACATTTATTCCAAGCTCTACATTATATATACACTATAATGAACACATCGGTGTCTGTGAGATATGTATCGCCATCAGCTGTTGTGACACTCTCCTCGTCAGAATATATGTAATTCAAATCAACCAAATCGTGAGTGTCGGAAATAACAAATTAATTCTAAATGTTGGTTTTAAATGTAATGAATATTTATATTTATATTTAGCAATCTCTTAGTGCTTCGTATTTTATTGAGCCAGATTAAAGTTCATTAATTATTTTTCTTGTTCCTTCCGTAAATAAAGCGAGCTTCCATCTCTTTCTTCAGATGGAGCAAATGAGCCATAAAATGTCATCCATACAGTAAGAAACGGGATTTACTAAATCAGCTATTATGTTTTTCTTGATTTATTTGTTTCAACCATCTAATTTCTAACTAAAAGTGTTAATTCATCAAAACCGGAAGTGTTCTGGTTTAGTGTTTTATTCCGAAAGAAGCCTGTTTTCTATAGGATAATAGGAAAACCGAGAAAAAAACACAGAAGCTGCGGCGTTACTTAAAACTCGTATGGAGATGTATACAAAAATGGAACGTACAGAAGTGTAATAAAGAATAGTTATAAACTGCTGTCAATTGCTAACATTTATCTTAAAAATGACCTATACTACCGGTAGTCATTTATTAAATATACAATATTATTATTATTAGTCATTACGAATGTAAAAAGTGATTTCTTCCAGTTTTTTCAACCGATATTGAAATGAACGCAAAATAATATAGAAAGGAACTATCTGAAGAAATTTTCTCTGTAAAGTTCCTAGAGCTGCTAACTACATTTTGGCGTATCGTGAATGTGCCTCTGGAGATTACTGATTGAACGTAAACGTAACAAACGTAACAAAGAACGTAAACGTAACAAACGTAACAAAGAACGTAAACGTAACAAACGTAACAAAGAACGTAAACGTAACAAACGTAACAAAGAACGCAAACGTAACAAAGAACGTAAACGTAACAAACGTAACAAAGAACGTAAACGTAACAAACGTAACAAAGAACGTAAACGTAACAAACGTAACAAAGAACGTAAACGTAACAAAGAACGTAAATGTAACAAACGTAACAAAGAACGTAAACGTAACAAACGTAACAAAGAACGTAAACGTAACAAACGTAACAAAGAACGTAAACGTAACAAACGTAACAAAGAACGTAAACGTAACAAAGAACGTAAACGTAACAAACGTAACAAAGAACGTAAACGTAACAAACGTAACAAAGAACGTAAACGTAACAAACGTAACAAAGAACGTAAACATAACAAAGAACGTAAACGTAACAAACGTAACAAAGAACGTAAACGTAACAAACGTAACAAAGAACGTAAACGTAACAAACGTAACAAAGAACGTAAACGTAACAAACGTAACAAAGAACGTAAACGTAACAAACGTAACAAAGAACGTAAACATAACAAAGAACGTAAACGTAACAAACGTAACAAAGAACGTAAACGTAACAAACGTAACAAAGAACGTAAACGTAACAAACGTAACAAAGAACGTAAACGTAACAAACGTAACAAAGAACGTAAACGTAACAAACGTAACAAAGAACGTAAACATAACAAAGAACGTAAACGTAACAAACGTAACAAAGAACGTAAACGTAACAAACGTAACAAAGAACGTAAACGTAACAAACGTAACAAAGAACTATTTCCAGCAACGTTTATGTATCTCTTGGTATGCCATTTGTTTATGAAATACCGTTTTCTTTGCTGCACACACACACGCACACACACACACACGCACACACACACGCGCGCGTCCTTACACGCAAACACACACACACACACGCACACACACATATATATATATATATATATATATATATATGATATTGATCTATTATCCTTCCCGTTTGTCGTAATGAGCTATAGTTCTATATATTGTAGTTTATGTTCGTATTTCTTGGTGCAGTAACCTGGCTACAGCAAGTATACCCAAACAGTGTAGTATTATATATAATGGTGGTTCAGATTTCGTACCAACTTTCCTTTATATCAGTTGAGGTCAGATATGCATCAGGTGTATGCGATTAAAGATTTAGAAAACAAATGATTACCAACACATTCACTTGTTTCAAATTACTCTCGAGTTTTCATTTCAGCGAGCTTCGAGCGTGTTCAATCCACTTATGATCGACAATATTCAATCAGTGCCTTCTATCTAGTGAACGTTTTAATTGAAGTGAGTATTTCAGACGACATGGCTATCCTTCCAGATGCTAATCCGCAACTAAAGTCTCCTCATTAAACAACATTAACGTGCTAATATTCTGTATACACGTGTATCTCACAAGATCAAAGGAAGATCTGTTTACGACACATTGTCTAATCTTGTTTAAATAAAAAATAAATTTCAAACTTTTTTAAATTTCAACTGGGAATTAGGAGGCTGTAATTCAAAATAGCCGGTGACAAAATTTTGCGTGTTTAATTTCTCAAAAGGATTTTGTTTCTTTTTTCAGATGCCTTTTATCGCTTTAGTTACCTTTACATACATAACGTGCGCTTACTGGATGATTGGTGACTAGACATTGCACAAAATAGATTACCCGAAAATTTATATTTCATAACATTTATAACACAGACTAAGAAAATTGTATCCTGCAATAAATCTATTTTTGTTGTTCTTCAGGTCTATATCCAGAATCTGGGACATTCTTCAGTATGGTCGCAGTCCTAGTTCTCTTGAGCTTTGTTGCCGTCGTGCAGGGTATTGTCTTTTGTTCCGACTGGACGATCGATTGTTTGCATTCATTCACTCTTTACTTTAGACTATGCTAAAAAATATAATAAGTGGGATAGCAAATTTTGGATGAGAAGCAATTGTTTGGTTATTATCCAAAGTATGAAACGAAGTTCTTATTTATCAACAGGACATCTTTGCGCATCTCTGTTTCTTGATTCGCAGTTGGCTGTAATATTGCAGGCATTAACCAATGAGCTGCAAGCATTCTTTTGCGGTTATCTTTTAAAACACGGGTTTGTCATATTTACAACTTCGGCTTAAATGATTACAATATGAATCTTTCTTCCATAATGCATAACAGATAATATTATATTGTTATTTTTATATTGTAACTGTTAATCTCATGGTTTTTTTTCCTACGGTGTTCCAGATCCTTTCCAAAAATATTCAGAATAATAGAAGAGACATCCAGTTTACGATATGCGTTTCAGATTTTATTTGTTTCCCAGTCGAAAAATGTCAAACATTTAGGTAATCCAGAATATGTATCATGTGCGTGTGTGTTAATGATCTAAAACGAAAGTTTATAATATCACCAACAGTCAATTCATATAATCACAGACGATTTTGTACGCATCATTATTCTTGGCTATAAAATCTCAATTTTGATGAAAAATAAATTGATTTTAAAGCAATGTCACAAGTGTAACACTTGTTAATTTCAGAATGTACGGCTAGTGAGGAAACCGAATTTAGTAAACATTCGTTAGAGGTTCTTACCAATCCTGAACAGGACGATTCATTTTTGTGCTATCGTGACGGCATCGAGCTTATTCACAGTTATGGATATGATCCTGTACGTATATTAAAATAAATGAAAATTGAATAACTTACTCGTATATTTGCTTGTTTATTTATATAGCGGAATATTTATAAACGCACAAACGGTCTAAACATCTAAGACGGGAAGATGAATCTCTCCTTTATCACCACCTTTAATCCCACCTTTCTCCACTCGCATCCACTTCTAATTAAATCGTTGCTAATGATTTATACTATACATAAAATAAGACATTGATCGGGATATACTTAAATTACCAAGCTGTTGATTCTAATATAGAATATTACTACTGGTTCGCTTAACAACGCCTGCTTAAATAACGATTCCTGGTGGTATATACTAAGACACAAAACAGTAATATGTCCTTTGTTTTATTTGTTTACAGAACTCATTGGAATACTGCTTCACGATAATGACAACATTATTAATTGCTACTGGAGTGTTTACTTATATCGCTTTGAGTTTTAAAGTAAAACGTGCGAAATAGAAAACATAGCCGGGCTTTCCAATTTACTTCTTGTCAAAACCAAGTTTCGAAACTGCCTCGATACTTGGCACGATATGCCCCTCGCTCTCGGCAAAAGAGCAACCCAGTATTTCATTCATAACTGAGAAGCAAGAACAAAAATAACTTTGATGTTTTCCTGTATCTCGGAAAATTAATCATACTAGTTAATTAAATAGTAGCTGATAATTTGACTAATAACATTCAACGGTTTTTGTTTTATGTGTATATAGTGATACGGGCTGGAATATCTTAATCTAAGGGGGGTACCGGAATTAACGTAAATATAAATATTGCTCTTTTACGGCCAGTTTTGTGCACAATGCAGGGTAAATGGGCCGAACGAACTCCAAATGACATAGCCAGGTCGGGGTTCAAACCCAGCTGCTACAGATCAGTGACCAACCGCACTGCCAGGGTAGAAAAATGTTAAGATCTCCTGCATTAGAAAAAGCATCATTATTGGTTATATATCTGCAGCCACATATTGTATCATTAAAATTAAACTCACCTGAAAGACTACATATCAAACATCCTTTTCAAAGCGAGTAGTATTATCCAAAATGAAGGTAAAAAAATCACTCATTTGTTAGATGGCTCAACCATTGGGTAGGTGATACTTGGGTAGCCGGCTACATCTTGCCGCTACTAATCGCCGATGGCCCGACAAAGATATGTTATCTGGGTGGGTTAACAAATCACATATTTTTGGTAGGGCTCATATTTGTATGCAGTACATATTAGCTCAGTAACATAATACACTGCAATCAACCACCGAACGAACTCATATTTAACATTTTCAAATTTTACATGTGGACACCGTCCAGTGAAACATTATAAATTATATGGACATATAAATTGATCCAAACAACTATGTGATCCCATCGGAAAAGAAATACTTCCAAAACACGATTGTTATAGTTATCGTTTGAACAGTTCGTGGCGTCCATCATCACTGTGAATCATGTTACATACATACCATTTAGTCCGACAGTTTATTCCATGTTGTCTTTCCGTCCTTTTGTCGGCCTATCAATATCTAGTCTTTGCCTATCGATAATTCCCACAAGACTGTTTGTTGATATTTACCGAGGTTTCCAATCTATGGATTCCCGTTGTTACACATCTTCATTATTTGGTGTTGTTACTGATGAATCGAAAGAATTAAAACATAAAAGGTTCCAATGTAGGGTTTTACATCGAACCAGACTGACAGAAAATAAGAATACAATTATGCACTGTTTACTTTTAATAATGCTAGCCCCTGAACATGTCTCTAAGCGGATGTGATTAGATAACGATTCGGGGATGTTTTATCACATGTTAAGAGGATAAGTATGCATAAAATCTATCATCAACTGGGAAAATCCGCGTCAAAATATTATTTATATTAATACGCCCAAGACTTAGTCTATACGGTCGATGAGTGAGTGAGTGAGTGAGTGAGTGAGTGAGTGAGTGAGTGAGTGAGTGGGTGGGTGGGTGAGTGAGTGAGTGAGTGAGTGAGTGAGTGAGTGAGTGAGTGAGTGAGTGAGTGAGTGGTGGTGGTGGTGGTGGTGAGTGAGTGAGTGAGTGAGTGAGTGAGTGAGTGAGTGAGTGAGTGAGTGAGTGAGTGAGTGAGTGAGTGAGAATATAAATGATTAATTGCCCCCAAGTGACTGAATGAGAAACTTGTAATTGAGCTGGTCGCCCGCTTTGCCGAGGTATCGCTCGAACTGGTCGTCTGATTTGGTTAATTATCGCTCGAAATGGTCGCCCGCTTTGGGTAGGTATCGCTCGAACTGGTCGCCTGTTTTGCAGAGGTATTGCTCGAACTGGTCGCCCGTTTTGTAGAGGTAACGCTCGAAATGGTTGCCCGCTTTGAGTAGATATCCCTTGAACTGGTCGCCTGATTTTGGAAGGTATCGCTCGAACTGGTGGCCTGCTTTGGGTAGATATCGCTAGAACTGGTCGCCTGCTTTGGGTAGGTATCGCTCGAACTGGTCGCCTGCTTTAGAGATGTCGCTCGAACTGCTAGCCCGCTTTGGAGAGGGATCGCTCGAACTGGTCGCCAGCTTTTGAGAGGTATCGCTCAAACTGGTCACCCGTTTTGCAGAAAAATGCTTCGAACTGGTCGCCCGGTTTGCAGAGGTATTGCTCAAAATGATCGCCCGCTTTGGGTAGATATCGCTCGAACTGGTCGCCCGCTTTGGGTAGATATCGCTCGAACTGGTCGCCTGATTTGGGTAGGTATCGCTCAAATTGGTTGCAAGTTTCGTAGAGGTATCTCTCAAATTGGTTGCAAGTTTAGCAGAGCTATCGCTCTAACTGGTCGCCCGCTTTACGGAGGTATGACTCGAACTGGTCGCCCGATTTAGAACTTAGCATCGTACCCGGAATATGAGTTTGCCCAAACCCTCCACTAGGTGCGCCACTGGGCTTTATTCTTTTCGAGGATATTGGTGCTATAGAAGTTTTCTCATTATTATTATTATTGTATGTATGCCAGGAGCAAAGGGTACAGCTATCGCAGAGTCAAGTCTACAGACACTGATGTATTTTTCATCATTATGCCATAATAGCCTAACAAGTAAAAGCCATCAAGAGGCAAAGTTCATCAACAATGAACCAATGGCAAGGAAACTTAGAAAGGATAAGTGAGTCTGAAAAGGTGAGTTTTTAAATGGTAACGGAAAGAAACTATGCTATTTGATGACTTAACATGTCCAGGGAGTGAGAAAAGACGAATCCCAGTATGAGTTTTAACCCTGGGAACAGACAACAAGTGAAAACGAGATAAATGCAGTTCTCTGGGCTTGGGTTCTAAAGAAAGCACGGGAAATAGATACGACGGTTCTCCAGAAGAAAGACTATAGAATTATTCCGTATCAGTTTCTTCCTATGAGGATTTCAGTGAAGTAATCACCGTTTTCTGTGTTGTATGTCCATCTTTAGATGCAAGTGGGCTAGTTTCCGGTCACAGTTTGGCGACATCGACCCAATAATATCCCGTTGCCGAGTCCATACTGTTCCAGTACAATTATTAACACATTAGGTATCATTTAAGTACTGGCTCAATACGTCCGATTACTCCAATAATACAATTATTAATCCATATTTTGTATTGATTAGTACTGGACCAGTAACACTAATTATCGCCCGATTAATTACAATTATATGGTATTTAATTAATAAAAACAATTTTGGCACGTACTTGGCTTGACAATGGATGTCCGTATCATGGTTTAATTTCTTACATTAAGCGTAAAACGGATGCTGCTAAATATAAACAGGTTGTGAAATTAGTTAAACTGAACTTATCCGATATGAGGGCTACACAAATGACAACTGCCCTACAGAGACAAGATAAACATAATTTCTGGTGTTAAATGAAACAGATAAATAATAATTATTCCAGTTTATCAAATGTTGTTGATGATGCCCAAGGTGATAAGGATATTACCAACACATTTGCCAATAAGTATAAACACTTGTATAATAGTGTATCATATGATGTCAACGATATGAATGTGGTACGCAATGAGTTGGAGAAAAATATTGCCAGCTCCTTTAAAACTGGTACATGCTAAACATCGCATCATGTACATCTAGCCTTGTTGTTTAATGCTATATACTTCATGGTGTCTCCCCAAATAATATGTTGTTATCAACGTTGGTGCCAATACCGAAAAACAGAAAACTAAACGATACTAACAATTACAGGGCAATTGTCTTGGGTAGCATAGTTTGCAAGGTAATTGGATAATATTACACTCGAGAATCATAAATATCTGTTGAGATCTTCTGATATTCAATATGGCTTCAAAGCTAAACACTTTACTTCTTATTGAACCTTTGTTCTTCATGAAGTAATTGACTATTACACAAGCAATGACTCGTCAGTTTTCTTGGTACTGTTGGACGCATCATGTGCATTTGATAGAATCCAATACGTTAAATTATTTAGATTGCTTATCAAACGCGGTTTATGTTCACTGATTGCACTTTTCCTGGATTATTTATACACTAATCAATATTTGATGGTTAAGTGGAATGTAATCTATAGTTATAGTTTTAATATTTCGAATGGTGTGAAACAGGGAGGGATACTCTCCCCAATATTATTCTGTATATATTTATAGATGAATTATTGTACAAGCTTAAAGTTTCAAATATCGGATGTTATATTGGCAATGTGTTTCTTGGAAGTATTGAGTATGCTGACGACTTATGTTTGTTGTCTCCAAATAGAGGTTCAATGAGTATTATGCTTAAAATCTGTGAAGATTTTGGTAAAGAATGTGACGTTATGTTTAACTCGAGCAACATTCATCTTATAATTTATGATGAGAGAAGGAAGTATCAGAAGATGGTACCGCCATGTTTGAATGGGAAAACCCTATATATTCAGAGGGTAGCAACTCATCTTGGTCACCTAGTTGGTATTGATAATGTTAATT
Organism: Paralvinella palmiformis; assembly: GCA_025642065.1. NCBI lineage: Eukaryota > Metazoa > Annelida > Polychaeta > Terebellida > Alvinellidae > Paralvinella > Paralvinella palmiformis. Next base: position 764,506 of record JAODUP010000065.1, on the reverse strand, counting down.
ATATTGCCATACGCAACACAACGCGATATTTGATTTTGAAAATTAATTATGTCTTGCCAAAACTTTGCTTTTGTTCAGCTAATGTCCGGGCCTTTATGTTTCGCAGGTATTGTACCAGCTATTATGGATGACCTCTGTGGCAAGTAGATTCCAATGATGTTAAGCATTTTTATGTTACATGGAGAAATTGTATCAGGAAGATATGGAATATCACTGTTAGAACACATTGCAATCTTTTAAATCATTTGTGTAAAGGATATGGTGTTGATCTCGAACTGATGTCTCCTTTTACGTCATTTTACCAATAATAATCAAAAAGTGAAAATGTTTGTACTCATCTGTGTTATCTCCTATGTAAGACATCCCGAACCTCTGTATCCATTAATAGGGGACCTTTTCTGTCCGAACTAAATGAAGATGAATATGGTTCAGTGTTCAGTGACGAATAAGCAATACTTAAGAAGTGTATTTGAAATAAGGAGAAGTGCGTAGCTAATGGTGTTTTGCTAAAGGAATTGTGTTTGTTAAGGAATGGAATATTGACTACAGACCTAAGCCATAGCGATGTATATCACTTAATTGCTTTTATATGTACTGGTTGATTCTATGCCTGTTCCGTTTTATTTAGTGGACATTTTTCATGTTTCCACTACAAATTATTGGAGGATAATTATATGTCCGAATATGAGATGAATATGGTTATGTTATACGAATAAGCAATATAAGAAGTTATATTGAAACCTAACGGCGAGCTGCCGTACAATGCCATATACCTGCTCAAAGATGCGTTTGAGAATGAATATTCTACGAAGCAGATGTAACCAAAATGCTTTTATAGTCGTTAATGCCTTATAACAGTCATTAAATGTGATACAGGCAAAATCTAAATGGGTCTCCAAAGCAAATAGTGCACAGAATATACAGCTCTAGATCAACATCTTAGAACGCGCGGACCTGAAACCGTACAATCCAATAAATACCTGCTCTTCACTAACTCTTTATGATATCGAATATTACAAGCAGAATGAACCAAAATGTTTTTTTAAGATAAAAGAAAACATGAACCTCAGTCTCTAACACGGATAATGTATGTTTTAGCCGTGTGTTTGTGCGCGCGCGTTACAGAATAATTTATACTCTACCTACAGACTTTTGTGTAAAAGTGCATACAATCATGCACACACACACATTGTAAAGTATACCAATTTTCCCGGTTTGTAAACCTCAGCTATTACCAAGCCGTTAGTGTTTAGTGAACCGATGATAGGTAGGCTTCACACAGTTCCCAGAAACACACGCAGCGTGGTACATCAAGCGGAAGGCATATTTTATTCAGAAATAACTAATAAATTTGACATTGATGGAAAAACAACTACTTAAAAAGAAAGTGTCAGATTGCTGGGAATAATTAATAAACGATAAAACGGTGATATGAAATCAAATGAGATAGTATTAACTTTTCTTATCGGTGCATGTCCACTTATATAAGTCAATTAGAAACAAATTATCTTTAGCGTTATCAGTTAAGTACTGATACGATAAGAAAACTGATGCCAGGCCGGAAGTATCACGCTGGGTCTCTGATCCGGGAATGGCTATATAAGCCAGTAGCGATTGATTCATGAGAGCTCCGGTGGCCTAGCGGTCAAGCACCCGGCACTTGGTGTCAATGGTCACAGGTTCGAACCCCGCAAGAGGTCGAAACTTTTCCAGAGATTAATTTCTCGGCTCACAACATCGTGGGTGGCTGACCACGTTAAATGGCGCTGCCGTCTCCACTAAATTAGTTAAAATAAAGGGGGACACGATAACCCCTCTGAGACGTAAAACACTCGGGCAGTGACCACCCTCAGGTATTTCGGCTCCATCTTTCCGTACTGCTCCCCTGTGAGTGGTGGGGGAGGAGTTTCTCAACCACTCCAACATAGAGGCTGTGCTGATTAAGCGGCAGCCTGGGAATTCTCCCCGAACAACAAAACCTCATGGGAGACAGTGAATAAGCAGCAAATAGAACAGTGAATGAAGCAGTGTCTCTCATAGCTAGATATAGCGAAGCATGTTACCAGATAGATCTTTTGTATAGTGGAAATAAACCCTGCTAGATACACCGAGTCTTGCGTCTTCTGTGTGTGAAGGAACACGCAAATGAATAAATATAATTGCTGCCTATAATTCTATAACATCTGTTCTTATATGCATGGTTGCTTCAGACAACAAATTATTTTATTGTTTCTTTAGCCCTATTTATCGATTGTAGGAAAGAAGGAAACGGGAAAAAGAAGCGGAAACAGGAAAAAAAACTAACGCAATGAAACACCTCATATTTACTAATTTTGTAATGATAATGCATGATTATTTTCTAAACTAATAATGGTAAATGATATAATCCTCAGATATCAATTGATCTATCACTAGAATAGAATATCCTGGATTCTCCTTGATCATTAATCGTTCCTGTGATGGTCTCACTTAAGTGGAATGGCTTCTAACTCATAATTGAAGTGGTGAGGCTTCTAATTTAATTGCCAGAAGAAACTTTATAAAATATGTGATGGCGCATAACAGAAATCATAACCAACAACTACTCATACTACAACAGCATTATAATATTTTACCATAGAAATCAAAACGGCGGCGTCAAAATTTCTCATCATGTTTAATACCAAATTATCAACCAGGAATAACAACGTTTGGTGGAAGTGTTCGAAGAAAGTTAATCTAGGTAGGTATATAGACCACTGTGAGCCTGGATTTAAATAATTACATTTGATGCGGATAATTAATCAATTTAAGCAAATTCTGAACATTCGAAAATATTAATATAACCATTATATTTTGTAATTGCAGGTAGCCTGGATAAGCTCTCTACTACACTGGATATGACGGATCCTAAGCCTGGTCATTCTCACAGTCATGCGCCTGATGCCACATATGTCATGTGTACCAATGTGTAAAATTTCAAAAGATATACAAGCTCACTAGACAAACCATCACAGATCTACGCTGGGGCATGTGATATGAAATAATGTATCTGATATGTTTATGATACCTAAGTAAGTAAGTAAGAAAGTAATTTATTCACTAACAACATTGTGATATAATAATACAGGTACATAATATGTTAGATTGTCAATCCATAAACGTGTGTTGTTAGCCAGGACAACCATAAAAACTGTCTTCCCGACATCCCAAGACAAAATTAAACACAAATTAAAACAAATAAATCAACAATAATTCGAGATGATATGAAATACTTATTGGTGAGTGGTGGTGAAGGTATATTAATCTAATGAATCAATATGCTGCTGTCCGATCGTGGAGTATGTCGCTAATGCAAATGAGCCCGGGGGAAGGGAAACCAAATATCAAGTGGAGAAAGCAGGCACTGGGTTGGTCTGTTGAGAAAATACTAATATTCTCAACCATTTAAAAATGTGTGGTAGACGAGCATAGGATTGTATGTCAACATTCAAATCTCAGTAATTAATATAAATTATCATCAGTTAGTAATAGATAAAGTATCGAAATATTTGCAAAAATCCTATAAAACATTTGTACACAAGAGGGTGTACAACATCCTCATGCAACAGAGTATTTTCTATACCAGCCAGTATGGATTCTGCCCTAGACATTTTACTATTAATGCAATAGTTGAATTTACAACAGACACACTAAAAGGCATTGAAAATCATGAAGCAATATTGACTGTCTTAATGGACCTCTCCAAGGCCTTTGACACGATTGATCAATCTAATCTACTTAAGAAATTACATTATTATGCAGTTCGTGGTCATGTTTTGGAGTGGTTTCGTAGTTACTTAAGTGACAGGAAACAGTCTGTTGCATACAGGGACACCAATTCAAAGATTATGACGATTACATGTGGAGTCCCTCAGAGCTCAGTACTGGGTCCATTAATGTTCATCATTTATACAAATGGCCTTCCCAGTTGCATAATCTCATCTCACTGTATCTTCTTTGCTGATGATACTACGATATATGCTTCGTCACGAGACATTCAATCACTGTTCCACGATTTGAATTTTAATCTCAGCTCAGTTGCTGACTGGTTCAAAGCCAATAAATTATTTCTAAATGTTGGGAAAACAAATTATGTGTTACTATCAAGGAACAAACGTTTAGTGATGCCTGGAAAAATGAAATTTTCTATTGGGCAAAATCAATTAGATAGAGGCCATTGTGCCAAATTTCTGTCAATCTTAATGGACGAGAGAATGGACTGGCATGAATAGATACAATTTTGTGAATCAAAGATAACGAGTGGAATTTACATAATGAATGCTGTAAAACATGTTGTGACTTCCAAGCATTTGAAAACAATATATCATACACTCATCCATCCTTATTTGCATTATGGTAATCTACTTTGGGGCTCAGCATACAAGAGACATACCAAGCGACTTGTTTTACAACAACAAAAAGTTATACGCATTATTTCAAAGGTCAAATATAACGATCATACATCCCCCATTTTCAAGAAATACAACATACTGAAGCTCCCGGATATTCATAATAATGTTCAATTTGGATGTTGTATGATTTAATAAATGGCTTTTTTAATCTAGATTTTAAAATATTTCTGTTCTGGATTGAAACCATGTCGTTTCTCAGGGAATTCCATATCGATGGGATTTGATGCATTGGGAGCATGGACCAGAACTTATTTCGCGGTATTTGTCGGAATGTATGGTCAAGATGTTTTGGGTTTTGTTTTGTTATGCGCAGTAAAATAGGTTCGAAAAGAGCGGAGAAGTGTGTCATGTTTGTAGTCGTGGGTGAGCAGTGCATTTTAGAATTGATAAAGATCTCAAATTTTTAGTATATAGTTATGTCTAAAAAATGGATCTGTATGAGAGTTAAAGAGTTTGTTATTAATTATGCAAATGGCTCTCTTCTGGGTAGATTCAAGTTTATTAAAAATGGATTGATGATGCCCATGTTTGGGTGTCATACACCACGTCCCTTTGTGCCAAAGAGAAATAAAGTGATTTGTGGATATCGGGAGGTAATATATTTTTGACTTTGTTCAATGCAAATAGCGATCGTGATATTTTAGATTTTAGCGTATTTATGTAATATTTCGATGTTAAGGTTTGATCCATATAGATGCCATATAGATGCCATATAGATGAAATTTTATTGCCTTTCTGGTAGATCATTCCCAATTCGAATTAGGTTAATGCCATTCAGTGTAATCGCTTAGTTGATATTTTGATAGATGGGCTGAACAACGCATACTTGATCTTTTTTACGTTTAGTTAATATATTTGAACAAAATCAGTCGTTTAATTTAACCTGTTCATTGTGTTGTATAGAACGGCAAGATTTGCGTGTGACATATATAAGGTGCATGGTGTCATCAGCAAAGGAAAGTAGGGATAGATCAGTGCAACATGTAATGTCATTTATGTTAACAAGGAAGAGGATTGATCCCAAAATAGATCCCTATAGACACGGCAGATTACTTTTAATATTAGAGATCGATTGAATTGAATTTTTTGTATTGATATCGATCGGAGAGATAACTACAGAACCAATCATTAGGTGTGCCTCGGATTCTGTAAAATAATTATTTTGATAAGAGTTTTATGGTAGAGTATTAAATGTTTTAGATAAATCCAAAAACAACCCTAAAGTTATTTCTTTTGAAGGTTTATCATTTGCGCCCAAAATATATTTGAGGAATTGCATGATTGAGTATATTGTTGAATAATTTCTTCTTAAACCATATCAGTGAGTGTACAGAACATTATTAGTTTCTAGAAAATGAACTAGTTTCTTCGCCATAATTTTTTTCCAATTATTTAGAATATTCTGGAAAGATGCTAATAGGTCTATGATTATTGAAGAGGTTCTTATTTCCTGATTTGAATATCGGGATCACTTTAGCTAGTTTCATTTTATCAAGGACCATTCCAGACTCATAGGAAAGGTGAATATATGTCCCATGCTAGTTTAGGCTTTGAGAGTTGCATATATTTATGAGTTCCAATAAGTAAACAGGTTCCATAAAGAAAGTTTTCTGGCATCGGGAATCCAGATTGAGATAACGGGAAAAGCTTTTCTGACGGAGGGGGAACTGACTCACTGGTAGTGTGCCCTATGTTGGCAAAGAAGGTATTGAAAGCATTAGCAATTTCATTTGGGTGCATTATGACCACATTGTCCGAAATTAATTCAGTAAGCATCGAGGCTATCTTAGAACCATTGGAGATAAGAGGCTTCAAAAATGACCAGGTTTTTTTATTTTTTTTTATTTAGTTTCAGATAATTTCTATAGTATTGAAATTTAACTTGCCTCTTAATTCGTAGGAAAATCTTACAGAATAATTTATAATTAGAAATGGTTATCAGTTATTGGCGTATTTAACTTTCGGCGGTATAATTTGGCCTTTGTTTTGGCAGATTTCAAAATTCCCTGTGTAATCCAATGTTCACGTTTTATTTGGTTCTACGAGTTATAATTCTTGGGGTGAACGATTGCCTGTAAAATAGGTTTGTTGTTTCCAGAAATAAATAATATGCGGTATTTGCTCAATTGGATGAGGTAATATTTGAAAGGTCGCCTTTAGACAATAGATTATTAAATCTAGCGATGTATTGGGGGTTTGAAGGATCTGATAGTCGAGTATTGTTTGGGTGGATCTCGAGTAAGCATATATATGATTGTAAATATCCCAAAATGATCATACACGTCGGTAATGATAATTCCGGATTTCGTTGCGCATTTCTGTATATTAGTATACACGTGATCAATAATTGTTACAGAGAAATCGGTGATTCTGGTAGGCTTGGTAATGAGGGGGGAGAGTCCAAACGAATATATATTCTCTATGAAGGAGTTTGTTTTAGCACGAGATTCAAATTATAGAAGATCGGTTAACATCAACCAAAATAAGTACTGATTTATGTTCTTCGTTAATGTTATTTAGTGCTGTTTATAAGTGGCGGGTAAAGCCATCTATATCCGCAAGTAGTGGAGTATTGGGACGATACAGTATGGCAATAATAATGGGTTTGTTGGCTATGAGGGCGTTTCCGACAAATAGGGATTCATAAACATGTGAAATAAATACTGAAAGATATTAATTGTCTCGCGGTATATTGTAGATGCTCGTTTATATATAGTTCAATGCCCCCTCGTCCCCTCACGGTATCTGGTCGAGTTTTGTATATAAGCGGATGATAGCCGTCTGCGGAAGAATTAACATTTTCATGTATATGAAACACTTCTGTCAGCCCTATAAAGTCTAGTTTGTTAGAGCCTGGATTCATCGTACACAGTAAATTAGAGGGCATACAAATGGGACGTTATGCTCTGGCAATAGACATAAAAAGCGCTCACTGTTTTGAATCCGTCTAGATTGCTAAATTGGTCGGTGGAATAAAAGTCATAAATTCTCTCGGTCGCAACGCGATCAAGTGTTGCACTATCAGCCATGGAACTAAAGGCAATAAAATCAGAACATTATTTTCCGATTTGTGTGGGTTTTTGTCAATTACTTGGCCTCATGATAAAGTATGAAGATCTGTTTCTTTTTTTCCTGTTCCCTTTTTTCCTCCCATTTATCTATTTATCAACACATCTCTATCACCGATCAGTTCCTCATGTCTTCGCATTTTTGTTTTTCACCAGTACCGATCACTATTCTGATACATGATTATTTCAACAGACATGTAAACATTCACCACACAACTATACACATTTTATTATCCTAAATAGAAGCCAAAAAACAGTGAATATAACAAAACATCCCGGGAAGACACCATTATTATAATCCAACAAATCACTAACAAAAGGTCCATCATTTACTACGCTCTATAACAAGGTATATGGAATTTTATAATCCGAAAAATAAACTAACTGAATTGAATATATATCGTTTTCTATGCAAAATTACCAGAAACATTCGCATTGGCCATTATCAAAATTGAATAACATAGTAACCTACCATTAACATCAAATGGAATGACCAATCACAGCTATTCAGATTGTTTATAACGTGAAAAGTGTACATTTTCAAATTGCTACAGAGTGATGATATAAATATTGATAAACCTTTGTTTAAATCTCTAATTCCGACCGCCAATTCTTTTACCAGCAAGAGAAATACCTTTTTCTAGTTTCATACAGTGAAGCAAATCCGCTGTCATTACAGGGCGAGATCATCATTGATCTATTTATTAAAATAGCAGCAATAGTTTGGCCTATTTTGACTAGCGGAAAGTGACTTAACATATCAGATCACTTCATCTGCCTATTATATCAACAGTAATCACAGCACGTATGTTATATTATCAATATAACTGAATCATTTGGTTGTTTATTCCCAGAATACACGAAAGCCACCATTCTTATTTAAGTGCCCTCAATATAACTATAGGAACAACTATACTGGAGATAGCACATACGATATACAACTAGTTTTTTTAAGGTAAAGTTTACTGACGATGGAAATATACCACTGTTAAGAACAGTAACTTGTATTTCACTATACTTTTAAACAGTTTTAAAGATTTGTGTGAATGTTGTTGTTGTTGTTGCACTGATCATGCCTGGGATACACACTTAGCAAAACTGCTCAGGAAAACATTCCACAAATGCAGGTAGTATCGGATTCGAACTGAAACCTAGAGGCGTGCCATCCGAGTGTCCCATCTCTCAGTGCGTTTGTTCGGGGAAAAGCACCAACCGGGAGAATCATAAATCATAAATACAGCATCCGGATGATTCACTGAGGTACTTAATTTAGAGAAGAATCTTTTGATGCTGTAATTATAACATGACACCAGTGTATCTGTGTGTGATAAATTATTATTATTATTATTATTAAGATGATCATCCTAAAATACAGAATTTGTAGTTACTAGCGTGAGCACATATATCACATACAAAATAGCTAATATTATTCAAAATGAATATAAACATCAGCAGTAAGTCACATGACCTATAACCTCACACTGATCCAATACATTGTGCATTGGATGAAGATCATCACCCTCACTCGAGATCATGTGCAACTAGTATGTGACTACGAGAATGAGGCGCTTATATTTTATCAGTATCCACAGGATTTGTTTGATATTTATATGGCGTTAAGAGGAAACGGACAAACATTTGGTCTCAAACAATCATCTTAATTCTCTGTAAATGGGTACGACTGGACTAAGCCAGGTACATCAGGTGGGTCATCTAGGAGTGACTAAAATATTTAAACCAGCACTCAAACACAGGAATAACCACACACACACACACACACACACACAGAGAGAGAGAGAGAGAGAAATAAATCATTACACAATACAGTCTACCTATCACCTAAAACACAAATAGTGACTATATAACTTGTTGGTTGTACATGAACGCACCTTGAAAATGAGTTTTAAACACATTCGGGTTAACTGACTGATGTTTATAACATCTGTCAAATAGAAAACGTAGTCAAACAATGATAGTTTACAAAATAAGACAACCAGCAGTTTCCGAGATCCCTCTTCAATGATACTCCACAGGACCCAGAATTTGTAGTCCGTGGCATGACAATACTATATCCCAAATCATGCCATAATGCACTATAACGCTTCATTAGCCTGCACTGGGTAAAGACGATTGGCTTCACTGGTTACATCATTTAGTAAAAGAACATAAAATTAATTTTAATGTAATATTACTGTTACATACACAAGCTCAATTCGTGATGACATCAATATTATTCTCCACTTGCTTATTCTAAAAAACATTTTAATCGTAACAACCCTGTTTACCAGACGGAAGAACATTATTTTAATCTCAATCCCATCCTAGCCAAAATCATCATGAAGTGGATTAAGCCACCTAGAACTCACTTCTTTCTGGGGGTTTATTCAGTTAGGAATGAATAGGGAAAATGTTCACAGTTTTATTAGAAAGATGCAAACATGCACAACCAGAGCATGAGAGATAGACCACCATCCATTAATTTCCGGTTTGGAAGGCTGTGAACACCTCGTTGATCTGCTGGGTGACGCGGATAAAGGTTGTCCTTTTGCTTAGCTCCTTCAGCTTTGATGCCCCCACATAAGTACAAGTTGATCGTACACCCCCGAGAATATCCAAGACAGTGTGCTCCACCGGACCGCGATAAGTGATTTCTACAGTCTTTCCCTCCGAAGCTCTAAACAGAATTAAATTTTTGTTGTAATTATCTAGCATTTGGTAATATTTTATTTCAAACATGGACAATTAGGTCATATTTAAATCAGTTAAATTTCATCTTCTTATCATTGATGCATTTGTTCGAAGAAAGTACAGGTTCTGGTCACTTGTTTCTTATTTTAAAGTATAGATTCTAATGAAATTTTAGATGCCTTACCTGTACTCAGCCAAAGTCCCAGAATACTTCTTCATGGCAGTTGCAGATGCCATTCCATAGAATTGCTTGAACTTCTTGCCATTCTTTTCAATGAGTTCACCCCCAGATTCATCATGGCCAGCCAACATCCCACCCAACATCACGAAGTCAGCCCCAGCTCCGAATGCCTTAGAAACATCACCTGGACATGTACATCCACCATCCTAGGATAGGTTATTGGTCATTATTACTACAAAGTACAGGTCATTAGTATAATAAGCTAATTAGGAAACTTGGATTTAACACTACCTCATGCATAAAATCAATGACATTTTGTTTGTTCATCCCCAAATTTATTTCAGATAGGATTCATTACATTCGTAATCAACAAAAGCAATGCTCCAAAAACTATATTATCAAACCAATTGATGAATGATGCACATTGTAAGCTAAACAGGTCGGGCAAACCTCCAAAGGCAATGAAGTGAAGTCAAAAACGAACACCCTTCAGATACGACCACACCGAGATTCTAACTCAGGTTGTAGTGATCTATGGTCCAATGCACTACCAACTAGACCACAGAGGTGCTCCTTATCAAACTGACTCACCATCAGGATTAAAATAACTGACGTCAACTTACCGATATTATGTGACCACCGAGTCCATGTGCTGCATCAGCGCATTCAATGACGGCACTGAGTTGTGGGTAACCAACGCCAGTCTTCTTCCTTGTTGTACAAACAGATCCCGGTCCAATGCCGACTTTAATGATATCAGCACCAGCAAGAATCAACTCCTCAACCATTTCTCCTGTTACGACATTACCTGCCTGATAAATAAACCAAATCTTTCAGACATACAGATATCAAAACATAGTGCTGTTTATCACTAGGAATAGATACATCTCCTGTACGAGTGTGATAAAGGTGATAGGGTGTGAGTAAGATAGTAGGGGAACGGCTTGTAATTTTGATCAGCTTCAAAAAATTTGTTTCTTTTAAAATAAATCAGTAAAATAATTAAAATCATTAAAAATATTTTATATAAATAAAAGGTGCTTGAAAAGAAAGTCATAGCCTAAAAATATTACTCTAATTACAATACACAAATTTAAAGAGATTGAATGACATTTTGACAGAAGGCCAGCAGTGATTTACATACAGAAAACTGAACATAAGATAAAACTTTTATGTCTCAATCAATGTAATTATCTTCTTCTAATACTTGTGTGCTGCAAAATCATCATTTTGAATGTAAAATAATCGAATTTGTCATGATATTAAGAGAAAAACAATGATCGAGGTTACACGTCCACTTTATGAAAGGACGCTGTACAAATTCGATCACATGATTAGGCCAATTTCACGCATGTATATGCAAATTCCTGGTTCATCTAGATCACCAGTAAATTCTAAAAATATATGGAACAAACATGATTTTATTTGTAAATCGTAAATTTTATTTATTTTCTTCGTAAATTCGTAAACAGACCCCCTATATATGGCCCCTCTTATAAAGGCAAGTTTGACGGCTCCTGAACGAAAAGAAGGGATAATCCAAATCCGATATAATAACACCAGCTGCAGCTCACTGACCAAGGGACCAATACAAACCCTCCCTATATGTGGTAATGTCAACACAGCCCCAGAGGCGTCCTTTGTGTGATGATCAAAATTATATTACTGTGTGATCGAATTTGCAAGCATACTGATAGAAATTACAGTCCTCAGCTTTCTGAACTATACCAATAACTGGGCTACATTCTTAATATTTTATGCGGCAGGCAACAGCTGCTCCTGAAAATGAGAATGATGTCAATTAATTTGGGCAGTGGAATCACCCAATTAGAATGCAGAATGTCGCACTAGCTGCACTCAAAGACTGGGGTGATCAAAATTAGAAGCCTTTCCTATGTGTGAGTGAGAGACATTTCTTTGGTTATTACATCCAAGACATGTGGCAAAAGGTTGACTCTCAAACCCATACATAAAGATCACAGTGGGATTCGAACTCTAATTTGGAGGTCTGTAGCATAGTAGGATACCTATTACTGGGTAAAGGAGTGACAATCTCCCATTTCACCAAGTTATTGAACGAACTCCATATAAGTCATAAGATGATGCATCACATTGATGTATACTTTGAACAACATATCTCTATATTAGAGGGAAAATATATGCTTATAGCAACTGTTATCTGACCTGGAAAACTCGTTCTAATGTGAGTAAATGAGTTGTGGGACAGGTGATAAAAAACATCCCAGAACGAGTCTGTGTTTAAACCCATGTCAAATGAAGAAGTAGACAGCCTTATATCTTAACTCGGGCATTTCATTGATATCACAAAACAATATTTATTCATACAAGTAAATAGTTACATGTCACATGAGACACATGCATGACAAATGTTAGCTGAAATAATGATGGTGTTTTTTTAAAAAACTTCCCTTGAAGAATATGCTGCAGATATCAGAAATAATCATCTATAGCTTAATATATAGAGCTTAGACAGCATCTAGGGCAGAATACACATATAATCTAGGCTGTTTATGGAGTGCATGTATTATCACTCGTGTAAACACTGATCAAGATGCAAATGCTCGGAAGGTTTTTGTTCAAATCAACCAAGGGTGGTGGTCTGTCATAAGTCAGTGAATGATGATGGATTATCATGTGAATCCATCAACCTATAATTGGCAATTGGAAATGATATACCATATATAGGCTGCACTTTTGATACCACGAGTCAGACTAAAATATAGTTTTTCAACATTAAAAATGAATACTTGAACAATAAACTAATTAATTACGTGTGTTTTCGCTGTTGTCTTTCGAAGCCAAACTTAATCGTGATAACCGCCATGATTATTTAATCCGATGTACTACTTAGTGACATGATCACAAAGGTGTGGGTCAAATCAGCTGCGGTACAAAAACGGCCACAGTATGACCAAAACAGCCACCGCCATAAACTATTAGAGGCTGATGTTATTTTTGGAATGTATATAATTGGTTTATCTAAGACATGTTGTTACAATTGAAACGAGTGAGCCTGTAATTGAATGGAACGGTAAATGAGGACACGCAATAATGACAATAGAATCTACATCAAAGGTAAACTATTACACCAAACACTTTGTTAATTACTCCCAAAACTGACACATGACAACTACTAATAAAATACTTCAAACAGCACTACAGAAACGTAATACTATAAATGATATATCATTTGGCATCACTTCATATAATTGTTATATTTACACAACGACCATGTCAGGAAATCTAAAACGAAAGTGATGTGCATATGACACAGTGTTTAAACTGAAAGTTGTGCAGTATGCTGACAATTATAATAACAACAGGCAGACAGCTCAGGAGTTTCGGACAGGCAAGGGGTAACTGGAGAAAATCCGTGCTTGACTTAGCTGAGATGCCACGAGCAAAGAAGGCACGCAGAGGGAGGAAGTCTTCATCTCTCCAAGAAGAAAGAGAGCTCAACGACTGGATATGTGATCACAGACAACAGGATTATGTTGTTACCCGTGGTGCTATAAGAATGAAAGCAAAACAGATAATTAATGATGAATGGTTCCTTGCATCAGCTGGGTGGTGCACACATTTCATGTGGCGTAATAAACTGGTACTCCAACAGAAAACCAAGATCTGCCAATGCCTTCCAGCTGACCTTGAAGAGAAAATTACTTCCTTCCAATGCTTCGTGATACACCAGAGACTAAGACATTTGTATCCGCTATCCCAGATTGGAAATATGGATGAGACGCCTGTGTTTTTTGACTTGCCATCAAATAGAACTGTGGATTATGTAGGTTCAAAAACAGTTACCATTCATACCACGGGTCATGATAAAACACATTTCACTGCTGTCCTCACGTGTATGGCCGATGGAACTAAATTGCCTGCCAATGGTCATATTCAAACGAAAGACCATGCTGAAAGAGTTCCCCGCCAGTGTCATCGTTTACGTTCATCCAAAAGGGTGGATGGACACTGATGGCATACTAATCTGGTTACAAAAAGTTTGGGGTAGATGCCCAGGCATGGAGTTATAAACACCAAAAGTCTACTCGTCTGGGACCAATTCCGCGCTCATCTCCCCAATAAAGTAAAACAGCGTACCACCGGTATCGCCACCATCCCATGGGGCTGACATCAATTTTCCAGCCACTTGATGTGTCCATCAACCATCCATTTAAGTATAAACTTCGTGAGCTGTAGTTAGCCTGGATGTCGTCTGGCTCTTTTGAACAAACAGCAGCTGGCAACCTGAAGCAGCCGTCATTACCAGTCATCACACAGTGGGTGAAAACAGCCCAGGGATCCTATCAACCCCACCATCATTTCTAAATCTTTAAAAAAGTGCTCTATCAGCAATGATTTAGATGGCATGGAAGATGATGAATTGTGGGATGAACATCACGACAAATCTGACACCGATGAAGAAGGCAACAAGATGTACGATGACATGCTGACACATGAACAAATACAACAAATGTTCAATGAAGATAGTGATGATGACGAATTTTTGGGGTTTTGAATACATTTTTTTATTTTAGTGCAGCTTATACACAGGTTCAACTGTAGGGGGGTTTATTGGTCCTAAAACCTGGTGCGGCTTATACCCAAGTGCGGCCTATACACATGTATATACGGTAGTAATTAATATTAGAGAAATATCTACAACTTTTGGTCAAACTTATTCCTTTGAATTAATTTAATAATGAACAACCAAAAATCAAAATTTGTTAACCTAATAATCAAATTCAAATATTCTGCCAAATTTTGCTTCTAATCAAATAGCCTGAAACTGGAACTAACAATCGAATTCGAAATGGAAATTTAATATTTAACAGCAATTTGTATTGATAATTTTTTACATTGAACCCAAAAATGCACAAAATAATTTTCACTGTTTCATTTAATTAGCTATGTTGTATCCAACTTGCCAAGATGTATTTGAAAATAAATATAATTTTTAGATGAAGATTTGTCATTCTTTGTTCTTTCAATGTAATTCTTCATAAACTGATTAGTAGGTGACTGGGAATGTTTTTGTTAAGTTTGAATAACTCGTCCTTATTCAACTGTCATAAAAAGAATAGCCAGAGTAAAGATTGAAATGAAAACGAAAGCACTTGGATGGATTTCACAAACAAATTAATCGAATGGAATTAGAAATGTCTTTTGGAATAAAGTTATATCTGTAGTAGTAGTAGTACTATTATTTATTTCCAATTTCAATATCAAATAACGTATACATAATGCAATTTTACAAGTATATTACATATAAAGAAATTGGGTGACCAATGTAGCCGAAGAATATAAATACGGTGAATAATCAATTTAATGGCCATTCATCTCTATATAAATATCATATACACTTGCACAAACCTTCTGATCATTAACCTACAACAAAGCAAATATATAATATTGGGTGATAAGAAGAGATGGTAAACCTACCAAAATGGTATGCTCTGGAAAATGTTCTCGGACTTTCTTCACGTAGGCAACAAAATGCTCCGAGTATCCATTAGCCACGTCGAGACAGATAAACGTCAATTCAGGAACCGCTTCAATGATGGCCTTCAATTTCAGGAAGTCATCATCTCTCATACCAGAACTGACAGCAACATGCTGGAAAATAACAATTGATAACATATACGGAGTGTTTGCTGGTTGATCAATGGCAGCAGTTAGAGACATTACAATTATTAAATTATTTCCGTTCACGTTCAGTGTTCAAACATCATAAAAACAATGTTAAATAATGACCTAACGATAATAAATAAACAAGCTACACATACAGCCAGGATGTCCTTGTTTCCTTCAGAAAATTCCTTCCAGGCTTCAGCTGAATAGTGTTTGTGAACCACTGTAAAAAGTTTATGCTGAAAATGAAGAAGTGTTGTTGATCACCCTGACAACGACATTATTCCAATATTATATATGATATGGCTTGTTCTATCGGTTAATGACTCGAGCATCCAGCCAGTAAAAGATTTCCCTTCGGCTTTCAGCCTCTAACATTAATGTAAATGTTGCTATGTTACAGTCACCTTCGTATAAATGATAGACAAATTGAGCTGAGTTATATCCAAAGGTAATGCGAGTTGACGTGAAAAATGAACTGCCCTTCTGACAGAGCCCAGCCAGGATTTGAACCTAGGTGCTACAAATCTGTAGCCAATTGCATAACAAGTTAGGTAGAAAACCTTTGAAGCCAGTTGAAAGTCTTAAAATTAAGTTTGTTTGTCGTAACCAGACCAACCTACAAAAAGTGCCCCTATCAAATACTTTTTAGCTTGTTTACTTTAATTGTGTGACAATAAAATTGACAAAATCATAAACTGTTTGGAGAAATTCTTAAATAACTTAAATGTCTTGAAAATGTGCATTAAACATTTTATGTCATTGATTATTCAGAGAAACAGAGTGATATGTCAAGTCAACGCATTTTTTATTAATAAATAAGTACAATTACACCAAGTTATTTTCCAATTTTTATGAACACAAAATTGTCAAAAGTCCAAAAATATACATATTTTTACAATTACTTTTAGTGAAGTATGAAACATGGCTATAAGTTGAGTCTGGTATCAAATTTTAGAAAACTGAGCTCTATCAAATGACATAATTTGTTATCACCTACCACTTATCCCACATGATGATATGATCCCACAATTCCAGATTTCTGTCGTTAAATTCTGAGAACAGGTTACGTGTGTATGTTTGCCATCCATTTTATTATTAGTCTAGAGTACAGAGATTGAAACTGTACAGTTTCAACTTTGCCATCTAACACGGTTCTGAAGATATTTACTAGCAAAGTTGGTAGAAAATACAAATGAACTTAATAAAGTCCATATTTTGGCTTGACCTGCCAACCACAGGTTTATACTTTAGCTTCATTTTATTGCAGTTGTGGACAGAGTTATGAGTATGACACAGCATTCAGCCCTGAAAGTTTCATGTCTTTATGGCAATTAATTAAAATGTTATCAGCGTTCAAACAGGGCTATAAATGAAGTGCAATTTCAAAAGCGGCATCGTTAGAGTTTAAACAAATTTAAGCTATAAGAACAGAGATCTGTATATTTTTGATTTAATGGGACTCCTCTGAAATAATTTAACGTATTAGGGGCCCCCTCTAGTTGGAGTGTGTCTTATAAATTCAATAGGGACCATGAACATATAATGTTTTTAGACACAGGATAGTGAACATACGTAATGAAGGGGCCCCAAATTCTATTAGCTCAGGAGCCTCTTAGGCCTAAATCTGACCCTGTATATATATATATATATATATATATTAACTAGGCAATACAGTATGGCTCCATTCAAATGTGTTTGGGATTCATGGTTGTGAACCACATTACAAATGGACTTCAGGTAACAATGGTCTGTGTTTATTAATGGTAGAGGGAGTGATATAATAGGACTATTCTGGGTCATTCGCTCACATATTTTCTCCATTTAAGAACATAAGAATAACCAGAACCTCATATAAATTAGGTAAGTAAATAAATATATTTTTATGTAGATGACACAATACAATCGTTTTGATCCAGTCAGACTCCTGATGTTGCCATTTATTCACATGCTTGAAATCACATCAGAAACAGCAACTATATTGACGTTTATTCCCGTGTTAAATTATGTGACCCAATAATGATACAAACTTGGTATAGATAAATAGCCGTTCCCAGTCTTATTTTTTTTGATGGGTGGTTGATTTGGTACATTATCAAGGGACAATCACTTTTCGGTACTCTTTTCATTACTTCCAATTTCTCTCAATAATAAAGACAAAATAATAAGTTGTGAACTGAGATAAAGTAATCCAAGTTATTCTGTGGGTGGAGAAATGTGTGACTGAACATGGTGATGGGGCTATTAATGCCACATGAATAGATAAAACCAGTCATATGAATGTGTGTCTATTCTAAAATGCAATTAAGCTTCAATGAACTAGTCAACACAACTACTTCACACACTGGACAATTAGTGAGCATTGGTAACGTTTTGAGTTTTGACAAATACAGTGTTGTGTTAATTTTTTCGTGAATGGTAAAAAAAACACAACATAGAAGTATTTAATATCTTCAACTGAATAATTACCCCCATTATATCTGCTTCTGCTGTATACTGGATTGTGCTTTAAATGGGACCAGACTGTACACGTTTTGTTCCAGAAAAACATAAATATTGAGGGATGGAGGGGGGGGGATTATATATAGAAACAAATATGAGAAGCAAAATTTATATTTTATGAAAAATTTACATTTTCATACACAAAAACATTATATTTTCAAATGGTCTAATATATTTTACTTCCTGCAAACATTCCATTAAAAAATTTATATTTCGTGAATTGTTAATTGATTAATGATTCATAATTCTTATAAAAAATTGCTATCCAGGTACAGATATCACAAAGAAATACTTACTTTACCCATAACCTTTGCCATCTGAAATGTGCCAACAGTATCCATATTAGAAGCCATAACTGGGATTCCATCGTAAATTCTTTTTGAGTTACGGAAACAGTAAGTCCTCATGAGGTCCACCTACAAACAACAAATTATTTAAAACCTGGATACTTTTATGACATGCAAACTCTTTATGACACACCAATTATTGCTTATTGATTTTATATATCAAAACCTCCTGCACATCAAACAAAACTTCAAAATGTATAAAATACATACATTTTAAGGCAAAATCAAATTGTCTACTTTATTTTTTTTAACCAGATGCAACATTTATTATATGCAAACTCTTTACAACATAGTAATTAATGCCTTTTTTCCTTTATATGCTGTATATTAAAATCTAGTGCATGCCAAATAAGACCACAAACTAGTGCAATAGCTTTAAAGGCATAAAATAAGCTGGTGGCAAGACTCCATTAGAGTGTTCATTAGAAAGTCATCCCCAAAACTCAGGTCATCTAGTCAGATACTATTGCAGGTACTAGTGTCTCGGCTCAAGTCATATGGTGATTGTGCGTTTAGTGTTGCAGCCCCCACTTTGTGGAATCGGTTACCGGCAGAGATTTGAAATGTGCCGTCTCTTGAAAATTTTAAATATCTTCTAAAAACAGACCTATTCAAGGTCGCTTTCACAGATAAATAATTATTATCTTTTAAATCATTACAGGGTTTTTACAGACATATTATTTGGGATATTATTATATTACATATTATTTGTACAGCGCCTTTGAATGGCTCCTGCTAGTAAGGGCGCTTTATTAAATATACATTATTATCATTATTAAGACTCACTGCCAGCATAACAACAACTAGATTTATGACTGTTTTCTCCTCTTACAAGGGGGTTGACTAGTATGTTCCCACATTAGTCTTCTCAATTTTACCCGATCTTGTGCTTCAATCTTATTCAGCCCACGCTCTCATATCCTTCTCCACCACCTGGTGCCAAGTCATCCTCAGTATTCATCTACCTTGCACACCATCCATCTCATGCAAAACGCTTCTTTTCGCCCAGTCATCGTCATCTTTCAATAATACCTGTTTCAGCTACCTCAACCATTTTCTATTTCCAACTTCAGTCACCAGTTCAATCGCAATTCTATCCCTCAACTCTACACTTGGTACATTATCCCCCGGAGACACGTCACACACATATTGCAGCATTCTCATCTTCGCTATCGTCTGTATATTTTTGTGTAAATTATTATTGTTATCTGACACAGGGTCAAATCCTACCTGCTCTGCATTCATAGCTCAAGTCTCACTTCCATACAACATTGCAATGTGCACATAAGTCACATACACTTTCTGTTTTAACTCTGATGATACATCCTTCCTCGTCAAAATCCCTGACATCTCCCTAACCTTTCTCCGTGCTAAATACACTCTTGTCAGTTGAAGATATTTAAACAGATATTACCCTAATTGTAATAATAGAATTTAACTGCTCAAGCTGGCATGCAGCATTTATATTTGAAAGTAAATAATACACAGGTGACTCCACTTGGTGAATACATCTCATAGTATCATCAAGTGACTGTGAAAATAATACAATTTACTTTCTGCTGACTTTAAACAGCCAGATGTGAAATTATTTTTAATGTTCATATCATTGCAGCAAATACAGAAGGCAGATGTTGAGATGCATTTCAAATAACATTTGGAATCTATATTGAAGAAAGTTATAATACTAGATTATATTACAACATAACAAACTACAATATATTTTTAAAGAATACGCTTCATGTTCTCCTGTTTACCATCTGTATATTATATTAAATAACTTTGAAATGGTATGAAAGTAAATTTCTGCAAACACGAATACGCTGTACAACAAAATACTAATCTACACAAACAAACTCGTATTTCAATATTATTATGAAAGCCAGGATTGTTGCCATTTACATTTCAGATACATGGGAGCAAGTTGGTGCCATTTTAATATAGGGCCAATAATAGGATAGCATATGGTTGTTCTGATGTTAATGACCGAGTACCAAAACGATACTAAATAAGTGTAAATAACTTGTACTAGTACTCTACCAGGTCAATACTTGAAGATAACAGAATAACAATAAATGATTATATAACACCAGAACTAGGTAACACTGTACATTATTATTATCCCCGACTCAGATCTGCTTCTATCCAGTACCCACCTCAACTCCCAATGGAGCATACAATGCATGCTGCCATTAAAGCGTTACTCAAACACATAGCCATCACGTCCTGTCGGGTTCTCATTTTTGTGGATGAGTGAAGCAGTTGCCACATCAGTCCTCCACATATGAAAAATGCAGGGGTGCTAAAAATTGCTCACCTGGGCTGGCTGAGGAGAGTGATTTGCTCTTCTCGAAAGCAGCATGAATGTGCACACATCTTCTGCATGATTGTGTTTAAAAGTCTTCACCAGTTCACTCCTTGAACAGCCACACATGTGTGAAACTCCTCGGCTTTAGTCACAGTGTTTGAAGTGTTCAACAGATACGATTACTGTATGACAGTTACAACTAAATTGCACAGTACCATGTAGTTGGTGTTGTTACTAAAGAAGTTTCCCTGTGCTATTGTTGAGCAAAATATGGCTAATTAACAATACAGTAGGCCCCAGTTATAACGTGATTGTTGGGTACCACAAACTGTCAACTGTGTTATACCTCATGTATTCGCCTCGTTTTACACCATCCTTGAAGATTACACAGAACTTGTGTGTTTCTAAAATGTTCCCAGTAATTGCTTGATCATTTGTTGACTTTCCAGACAGGAAACAAATGGTTTTTATCGTTTTATATGTTATCCCTGTTTCATGATCATATACCACAAAACAACATTGTAATTCAATTCACTCACCATAGCGTATTAGGCTGCCAGTAAAATAGCTCTTATATAGCTCTTTTTCAGAATGTTTCATCGTAAAACCTGTGATGATGATTGATATTTTACGGCCACTTTTGTGCACAAGATAGGCTAAATGGGCAGAGCGACCTCCAAAGGTAATGAAGCGAAGTCAAAGATGAAACAACCTTCAGATATGCCCACGCCAAGATTCGAACATGGGTGGTAGTGATCTGTGGTCCAACACGCTACCGCTAGACCACGGAGGCACCCTCGTAAAACCTGTGAACTTTTTTAAATCCTTAAATATTACATCTATGAATTATTTCAGTCTTAAGTACAATTACATGTATCAGATTGAAAGTAAATTCCCAAGAACCAGTTTTCATAAATAGCAAAGTGAGTTCGTGACTTCACGATGTAGCTATCATATGAAATAACTTCATTTAATTTGTTGCTAATGCCTAGGCATTAAAACTGGAAATAAATGTGTGATATAAAATTTTCTTTTGGGGATATCTAATAAAACCAATGAAGGAATTTACTGAGCCATTAATGGTCCAGTAATAATCAAAATGCTGGCAGTATCATCAAAATGGAGTCCAGTAATCTCTTCACCTGTCGATCTCACCATGAGCAAAATAACCAAAAATTTAATTTCCTATTTATTGGATGTAGTTACTGTACATTTTATGTACAACTAGAAAGGATTAATGCTGTTTAAAATGTTAAGATTATTTAAATGTATAAACTTATTATCATTTAGTGCATGTTGATTATATATTTTAAAACTTGTAGTTGTAGTCTAGGCTGCATATTTTTCTACTAGAGAGTGGTCTATGTTCTGACTTTTACACTTGTATATAATACGAAGTGGTTACGTAACTGAGCATCAGAACCCTGTATCTCAGGGTTAAAGGTCTGAGCACTTAATGCACATGCACCAATTATTCCTCGTTGGCTATTACTTCTACTCAAATATGGCGGCCGAGCATGTAGTAGTTACCCTTACATAGAAGATGCTTTAGATAGTTTTGAAGAGGTACAAACGAAAATCAAAGAAATAGAAGAACTGTGCGGCTTTACAGGTAATCTGGGATCTCAGTTTCCTAGAAAACCTAGACAAATTTATTTTCCAGGTCCTGGAAATGTCCTTGGATTTTACAAAATCTGAAAATCTCCTGGAAAAATACTGCCTTTAAAAACCCCAATTAGAACAGAAAAACGTGAACAAATAGTATACCTGTAGAAAATGATATTTCCTTGGCTGTAGGAACCATGAAATATTGCATTTGTTATAAATATAAGACTTTCTTTTTAATCTGATTATAATGCCTATTAATAGACTTAATCTAATATTTTTATTAACCACTAGTAGCAGTAATTACAGCTAAGCTCCTGAAACTGATATGAGCAGATAAATAACTAAAAACAATCAGGAAATGGCTCAGATTTATAATAACATTGATGAACATGGTTCTGATGCTCGGATCTTTATCACCAACACACACGATTCCGATGTTTGACTTTCTGTTCCGAGTCCAAGCACCAGAAACACCGGAAAAACCCAAACTTGGTGCACACATATAGAGTGGTTGGATATTTATCATCAGTGAACACGATTCCGATGCTCGGATACGTAAAAAGCCTATATAATAATTCTAATAATATGATTTGGTTTAGCCTAGGAAGAGATTGACCTACTCCATAAAAATTATCACTATGACAAATGATGTTTATTTGATCAAATGGTAGTGAACAAAAATGGACTTGGTTAACATTGGGTGTTTTATTGCACCAAATACTGGCCCAGTTGAGAGTAATACCTGGACTGAACAGCTGGAAGTAGGACAGACTACAATATCTACAGCCTACACAGCTGTACCTGAGATGGGGTCAATTGAATTCCGGAAATGCTTTTTTTTAAATGGAATTGGAACATTTGGAATTGGAGATTGTTACAAAAAAATTAAAATCCACAAATTAATTTAGAAATATTTCTTCCATGATAATCCTACTTGGAATATAAACTATTTGGAGTAGGTATTCCAAGTAGGTATTCCGAGTACTTACTCGAGCATGGTAAAAAGTAGTAGGTAAAAAGAATAGCCAGTAGGCGAGTAGCCGTGAGTAGGTAAAAATAAAAATGGAATTGATAAATTCGGAATTGAATTGATAAATTTGATGTGGAATCGACCAAATGGAACTCATGACCCCATGTCTGAACCGTACAGTCACTGACTTGAGTTTTATTTCAGGTCAATACGTACAGTACTCTAGTACAGATTTTCAAAAAAGCGTTTTGACTTATGTCTTATCTTTATTCAAGTTTTCGGTTGCAATGCCAACACAAATAAATTTCTTACATCAGATCGACTGCGTATTGTGCTTCTTTTAGGTCTGAACAAGACATCTTTGAAGTCCAGTTTCACATCTGTGTCAATTCTTGGCATTTTCCACTTCTGTTGTTACTCGGGTGTTTTAAAGAGAGTTTAAACAGTTTTAGATATGCCGAAAATACCACATGGACTCGTATAACGCTGACAGCCAAGCAACATCCGGCAGAGCAGAAACAGAAAGTAATTTTAAGCACTAAGAAGAGTTCCAAATGTTCGACCGGGAGAGGTTATTATCACAAAATATCATTTCTTGAGTTTCATAGGGAGGAATAAAGACTATAAATATTATTTGTGTATCCTAAAATAGTTGTATTCGAAACTAAAAATCATGCTATTGTATACTGGCCAAAATTATGTGACGTTATTGGTTTCATTATTGTACAAAATGATACATTAAAATTAACTTTATTCTTTTTAATGAACAGTTTTCATTTTGTTTTCCATTAAAGCCTGTCATTAGCCTGTTCATTTCATAATGAAAGCTACAGTTTATTGATTTTTGTATTCAGAATTGTTCCTATTCCTGCTATTCCTAGTCCAATTATTCATCAGCATATTCAAAATAAAAATTATTTTTTAAAACAGTCAGGGAAGTGAAATGATTTGAAAGTGCAACGCATTGCGTGCGAACATAAATGTCTTTGGTTACGAAAAGGTGTAGTACGACCTGGGTTGGTGACTAAACGACTTGTTATCATTCAGTGATCCATGCGGTCTTGAGGATACGCAGTGTGACAGCGTAAACGAATGTTGCAGTGTCTGATGTAATATATCAGGTTAAGTAAGTGTTGTTGGATGAATTAAGTATTATCCCATTTGAACTATAGTCGGATTCACAAAAACATAAAGGTAACTGCACAGGATATTTATATTCATTAACCGAACTTCTGAAGTTGAACTGGCAATTCCAATATTGTCTAGACTCTAGTCTAGATCTACTCACTTAGTCAGTTAGTGACTAGATCTAGATCTACATTAATTTAATTCATTGACGTTCGCATTGAATGATTGATCTAATCGCATTTAGATTCTAGACTAGACTGTCTTGTTTTATGTTGTTGGGATATCCTGAAAGGTCCAGAAAACCTCAGAAGTTCAAATTGTAACGAAAGCGTTACTTAGAAACAAGTTCAATCAATCACTCAGGCAGTAGAAAAATTATAGACACTAAATCAGATATCATCAACACTTTAGAAGTCAGTAAGTTAGGCTACGACTAGATCTAGGATTAGTTGTAGCTTTGATCTATGTAGGCTAGGCCCCCTAGGGTCAGCCTTAAAATATATTATTATCCATTATCATTATGGAAGTTAGTTAAAACATTGCAGTGTCTAGAGATATGGTACTCACCCGTACTGTAAAGTGTAATGCATCCCTTGTTCTGTTTACTAAAGATTCAGTAATTTGTAGGTACTTGGACAGCTCGGCCCAAGTGACAGCTCAGCCTGGGGCCGAGTTGTCGAAGACATCTCAGGCCCGGAAAAGATATATATAATTATATATGTGTGTGTGTAAATTAATTTCTAAAATATTTGTGTTTTATATATATATTATGTGTTTGTTAATAAGTATCCCAACTAAAAAAAATTATTGTGTAATGATATTATAAAATAGCTTATTAGAAATAGACTTAGTTCTGAAACTTTACTGGCCATTTGTAGTACTTTTTTTAATTTAGACCATGCATTTTTATGCTTAAATAAAAGCCATCTTTGAAGCCTCGATATATATATATATATATATATATATATATATCCTATATATATATTAATTATCTGGGAGTTAGTTATAAAAAAATCACTATTTGTACTTTATACTGCAATGTTTTATTACATACTAATTATATACACCAGTTTGTTACAAGTATGACAAATCTAATGATCAAATCGATACCTGACCCAAAAATAACCTTTTAAAACCTTACAAAATAGCACAATGGGCCATGTTTCAGAATCCATAATTATGTAATGAATATTGTCCATATATTTATATTTTATGTTAGTCATTAATATATATAATATGGTTATTTAATTTCATAACCCTTTGATTAATATTAAAGATTGTGTTGTGCAGTTGTTTGAAAACAACAGCATGTGTAGTTTTAAAAAAATGTGCAAAGATTGTCAAACCATGAAAATAAAACATGTACAATGATTTTGTTAAATTTCAGAATATCATCCTGAAATTTTAAAACAATGTTCATGTCACTATCCGTAAGACGCAAACATTAACAGAGTGCTGACTTTATGTACACAAATTGTAACCAAAATCACTAAAATGTTCAAAAATATTCTAATACACATAACCTCTGAGAATATTTTATTTATGATACAGAATATTTGTGCCCATTACAATTTAAAACAACCTCAATATCAGTAGCAAAAACCAATTCACTCTGAACTTCAGGAACATCATCTGCCCTTAGGCATCTGTATACAGTCTGTAACACTCAGAGGTGGCAACAATTCTAACACAGTGCCAATAAAAAAATCATTCATATGCAACTGCAACCCATGTGCCCTGATTGTAAAGGTATCTGTAGTTTAGCATTTCGGAGATTCTAAAAGTTATCTGATTCAGTCAAAATTAGTTTTCTTTTTTTGGTGGTTTGGGTGAATTCTTGGTCTATGTCAAAATCCATCATTCTACTAGATGTTAGATTTATAATCCGACGTGGGTTCAGCATAGGCAGTCCTGTGAACAGCAGCCTTGTCCACCTTCAACCTTATGACAGCTGTCCATCTCCAACTTCAGTTGTAACAGCTGAAGCCACATCAAGTTGGCAGGGAAGGGCATCCATAGCCATGAACACCGACCTGAATAGGTCTAGTGTGCCACCAGCTGAAGAGCAATAATGAATTGTTCTTAAATCACATATCATATGTCACTGACATTTAGTCAAATTGAGTCTGTCGCTGAATGACTTATTCAGTGTATATGTACTGTATTTATCTCATATAAATGTTGTCACCAATTACTATGGATTTAATTCAGTGTAGACCTTTTTAATTTAGACAAGTATATTGTAACCAGCACAGAATCTATTTATAATACAGTGAACTTTTAAATACAGCGACAAATTTGTATGATTAAAGTGCCTTAGGGTAACCTTCTTACAGGTTATATAGGGCGCTATATAAATTTGGTATATTATTATTATTCGAGCAGTCTGAATAAGCCGAGTACCTACTTGTCATGGAAGAAATATTTCTGTAACACTTATGTATACTGATCAATAAATCCATACAGAGTAGGGTTTACCAGATTCTCTTTATGTTGGTAAACTAATACTAAAATACAAGTTTGTTTGGAAGGCTGGACAGTTGGCTAAAACACTGCTGTTTAATATTACAGAAGTACTTCAGTCGGCTGGTGGCATAACTTGTCACTTATGGGAGCACTCATTGATTGAGCATTGATATAAAATGCTTCTCTAAATGCATTTAAGGCCATGAAATAACAGTAATACAATACTAATGCATTCATCGCAACCTATGTGGAGAAGAGACGCTTGTAAGTAGTATTATCAAGATGGAATCTAACAAGGGTAACTAGGCCAAGTGACAATATGTGTATTCACAGGAAAATATACAAAAGCTAAAATTATAATGGAGCAACATGGTCTGAAAATAGTAAAATGTTGAACTACATTAAACAGTTTAGATTTATACAAGTCAACAGCATGATTTATGGGTGATAAAACATCTGAATCTCCATTGTAATGTTCATTCAGTGGCTCCACCATGTGACTAAAAACGAAATGTTCAGGGATTATTTTCCTAGAATGTATTATATTCATATATATTTTGCTTGCTATTTCTGACTAAAATATAAAACAATTCTCTAGTTATAAGCATGGTCAAAGTGAACTATAACTGTGTGATATTAACTATATGCATCTGTCCTCTGCTATCAGTCAACTCCTTGTAGATAATACATGGAGGGAGGAGTTTACCATAATATTATGCTTAAAAAATAGATATGCTGTTCACTGGTAGTCTGTAATATTTGCGATGGCATATTGTTTATTTTGTACCCGCCAGTTTGAATAGGTCACATTAGTTCATTATTTATCTCTATTGTCCTAACCTGAATGGTCTCTTATTACAAAACTCAGGTCTGTGGAGCTTTAAACAGATATGTGTGGATTCTAGTCCATTGTTTTTAACACAGTCATATAACCGTGTGTTAAAATTGTGGTTTGAGTCGCCCTGTCTTGTAATTGGGATTTACCGTCATATTATAAGGGCACCTACATGGTCTAACAGTTGCGTGTTGGACCACATATCACTACCGCCCATGTTCCAATCTCGGCATGGGCATATATCTGATGGCTGTTTCATCTTTGACTTGACTTTATTACCTTTGTAGGTCGCTCGGCCCATTTAGCCTACAGTGTGCACAAAATGGCCATAAAACATTAATCATCATCACCAACATATTATATACATAGTATTAATAATCTGTATATTTCAGTTTCCTGTCATACACAATCAGGTGAATATCAACAAGTCACCATGGATGCCTCAATGACATCAGCTGATGTTAGAAATATGTTTATTGACTTCTTCAAAGAGAAGCAGCACACTTACTGGCACTCATCATCAACAATTCCTCTTGATGATCCAACTCTGTTGTTTGCTAATGCTGGCATGAATCAGGTTTGTGAATTAAATATCTCCCTTTAAATGGTTCAATTTTTTTACTAAGGCATAATGTGCTGCTAGTCATTTGGAAAATCATGTTTTTAGTTTCAAGAATACTTAAAGAAATGCTTATAATGAATCCAGTTAATACTTATCATGTGCCATGTTTAATATAACAGCACACACGTTGAGGCTGAAGACTCCTAACCGTTATTTCTAGAAATGTTTACAGCCACACATAATCATGATGGTTTCTTTCATGTTCTTTTTCAATCTTTTTTCATGCATAAAAGAAATGAACTTTTTAATATTGGAAATGTTCTATATATTTAGTGATCAACATTACAGTAGATACAATTTTGGGTTGCCTGATAGGAAAGTCGGTTTTGTGTTAATGTTTCCATTAACTCATTTTCCCTGAATAAGTGAATATATTTCTATTATCCTGATGACTGTGCTGCATTTATTGGGTAGATTTTTTACCATCTGTAGCATTTTGTATTTGTTTGGGGTTTTGACATGTAATATTGATCAACTGTGGCAATGCTCATTCAGTGTGATTTAAGCATATAGGATATTCTGAGCTCAGAAGGTGTTGACATAAATTTGAAATGGTGCAGTACATTCACAAATATCAATGGTAGGCAAATGATATATTGGGGGGTTTTGTTAGTGAGGAATTTTCTTGACATCTTGTATTCAAGAGGATGTGAACATTAACCTGTCTAACATAATTGCATCAAAATATAATTGCATCTTATTTATTATTCTTTCTATTCAGGTAGTGAATATAATAATTTAATCTGCAATCATTAATACCAACATTATATCTCATATTTATCACATCGAGATAGATATTTTGCTGTTAGTCTTTTTTTCAACTAAGCATTCCTTCAAATGTTTCTAATGTATCTCTGGTCTGAGTGAAACTTCCAATAAGCGCATGTTTCACCTGAATTTGAACCCTGACCTAGAGATTTACAGCCCAGTGCTCTATTCGCTGTCAAAGATGTATGAGTTTCTAAAAAGGCAACAAATTATCATAGACAACTATTGACTTGTGTTAGTTGACCTAACACAAGTCAATGGTTCAGAAATGTTTTCCTCCAAGGATAACAACCAAGACTTAAGACTGATGGTGATCTATCAAATATTAGAATAATTTAAAACTTATTTCAAGATGTCGATATCTCTGTTAGTTTTATAAATGCAGATTTGGCCACTTTTGTTCATACACGAGTTAGATTTACAACATGATCCAAGCTATTACAGGATTCCAATGCATCCTGGAAAACCTGGAAAATAGCATATTAATTTTACAGGTCCAGAAAAAAATCGTGAAATGCGTCCCAGAAAAAATATTGCCTTTGAAAAAATCCACTTAGAGCAAAAAAAAATCTTTGCCTGTGGGAAACATGTATTAGACTTAAGTATCAGTTGTATGTATACTGTTAGTTCATTTGCTTTTTATTGTATGGTTTATTATTGGAATTATTGATTGATTGTATAACGCTAATTTCACTAGTTGTGCCCTCTTTATCCGCACCGAACATCATGATACATCCTCCCAGGAATCTGTATCTTTTTTTGTCGATATTTTCATCAGTTCAAGCCAATCTTCTTGGGTACTATCGACCCAAACAGTGACTTGGGAAAACTGAAAATGGTTGTCAACAGTCAGAAATGTATCCGTGCTGGTGGCAAGCACAATGATCTCGACGACGTTGGCAAGGACGTTTATCATCATACGTTCTTTGAGATGCTCGGAAACTGGTCGTTTGGGCCGTATTTCAAGGTAATGCCTAGTCCCACAAGGATTCTACTCTCCTTTTATTACGTGTGAGCCGATCTTTGCTTAGCAATAGAATAACTCTGTGGTTACTTGATGTGACTTGTGGTTCTGCTGTAGAAAGAAGCCATCGAATGGGCATGGGAGCTGTTAACAAAGTGGTATCATATGCCTGCTGAGAGGATGTATGTGACCTACTTTGGTGGTGATGAAAGCAAAGGTTTGCCACCAGATCTTGAAGCCAAACAAATCTGGTTAAGTACCGGGTATGTAAGCTAGTCTGTCATCTGCTATCATTTCTTGGACATTTCATTTGCAATCTATCATATTTCTGCATGAAGTATTTGATGAGCATTCACAGCATTTACTGTTTGAGTAGATTTTGTGAAGAAAATTATTTTTTTTAATTATTTTACATTATATATCGTATATACGGGTTGATGTTGAGTGTTGTATTGTTCCGAGATGAAACGATTTAGTGTTTGAAAAAGTACAAATGTTCAACATATACTATTTGCATTTATATGTGATTTGCTAATGAAATAATCTCTGGAAATGCCATTATGAATCACTGGCAATTAGCCATTTTTGCATTGCATGAAAAGTTTAAAACTTAAGCTATAAATTTACATAAATAATGTCTATGATGATGACATGTACTATAGTAATCCTGCCATTTTGTTAAAACAACCAATCGCCAATCATCTGCTGATCCTTGGTACTTAATCAAATCATCTTTTCCACTGACAAAAACATTGATGTCTTGGCACTTACACATAGTATAGAATTCTACAATCTCATTCACACGTTCCTTCACACACACAAGATGGAAGACTCAATGTGTTTTGTGGCTACATCTTGCAGAGTTTATTTCAACTATACAATATGTCTATCAAGTAACACGTGTCAGTATTGAGCTGTGAAAGGCACTGCTTCCTTGAGTCACTGTTTCATTGAGTCCATCGCTACTTGCTTATATAGCAATTCCCGGACCAGAGACCCAGCGTGATACTTGCGGCTAGGCACCAGTTATCTGATCGTATCAGTACTTAATTGATAACTCTAAACATAATTTGTTTCAAATTAACTTAGTATTATCTTTTCATGTCAGTGCATGCCCACTTATATAAACCTAACCCTGTCACCGTTTTATTGTTTATTAATTATTCCCAGCGATCTGACATTATCTTTTCATGTCATTGTTTTTCAATCAATGTCAAATTTATTAGTTACTTCTATATAATATGATACCTGCCGCTTGCTTATCACGCTGCGTGTGTTTCCGCAAAATGTGGATATCAACAGTACACTCGGTACTAATGGCTTGGTAATAGCTGAGG
This sequence comes from Paralvinella palmiformis, assembly GCA_025642065.1. NCBI lineage: Eukaryota > Metazoa > Annelida > Polychaeta > Terebellida > Alvinellidae > Paralvinella > Paralvinella palmiformis. The sequence goes on along the minus strand of JAODUP010000065.1, from coordinate 732,635 downwards.
TTTACAGTAAACCAGGCAAATTGGTATACTATACAAATTGTTGGGAAACACTCGTCCCTGGTGTCATATTCTGGATTCCCCATCCGATTTTGTACTAAGTTGCCACATGAATCACTACATGGAGCATTTCAATTTCCTCATATGCAGCCATTTGTAGCTGTAGGAGAAATTGTATGCTGCATCTGGACATATGGAAGCCCCCTCATCCGTTTACATGCTTTTCCATTTTCGCCCCATTCACATGCCACTTATATGGTATCTTAAGCTGAGATTCCATTTCACATGTCTGTATGTCATTTGTGAATGTAACAAAAAGGATTGCTCCATGTAGCGATGAATGCAAATCGGAAGGGGGAATCCTCAATTTTACAAGCCAGGCAGGCTTTCCCAAGGAAAATAGGTCAGAAGGTGTCCGAAAACGCATGGATATTTGTTCATATGGAAGCCAAAAATTTGTATGCCAAAATTTGGCATATGCATGCTGCATATATGAAAACTCTTAATCTTTAAAATGGAACTCTCCGCCTTTTGATTTCTAAGGTAGAAAAGTTACGTCTGGTACTGGCGATCTTTGTATTTATGAATTTTGTTTTATTGAAAATGCTTTGAAGATGTTAAGTTGTTATAATTCGATCACTATACAGAATACCACCAGAAAGAGTAATGCCATTTGGTATGAAGGATAACTTCTGGCAGATGGGTGACACAGGACCTTGTGGGCCATGTTCAGAAATCCACTTTGATAGAATCGGTGGACGAGATGCTAAGCATCTTGTCAACATGGATTTCCCTGATGTACTTGAGATATGGAACCTTGTATTTATGGAATATAACATGTAAATATAAATTGACTTATTTCTTTCACTTTTAAATCTGTGTGTGTGTGTGTGTGTGTGTGTGTGTGTTCAGGTAAATTATATCTTTGCCTAGATGTGGTCCCGTCAGATGCATCAAAGTATTAGGAATTGATTTAAACACAAGATTATAGATTCTGTGTACTTACTACATTTGGCAAAATTTCAAAACTGTTTCCATGGTTGTGGTAATAAAGACTGTTTGCTCGATGAGAATCTTCATTAATGTATCTGAATCCTTTGGTAACAGGGACAATGACGGTTCCTTAACTGGCTTGCCAGTTAAGATGATTGACTGTGGCATGGGATTGGAACGGCTGACATCTATAATCCAGGGAAAGCCGTCAAACTATGAAACAGATCTCTTTACCCCGATCTTTCGAGCCATTCAGGAAGTGAGTACTCTTTGTCTGTACACTGGCAATATAGTGTCACGTCTCTGGTGAGGGAATAGGCAGAAGAAAAACAAGTTTTGGAGTATCAAATGGGTTCGGGTGTGTGTCAGTTATTAATTGTGGGGTGTTCGTGCTGCCATATCTGAATGCAGTAAGTCTCCAAGTTAAATAAAAACAAGTTACCTGCCAGTTTTTACTAATGGCCTTGGTTATAAATAAAGAGTAGATTATCAGATGGGATGTGTTCTGTACTCTAAAATTGCTTGCACAACATTTGTATAATAGAATATGACATCTGAAAATATAAGATAAAGCCAAATAGTTCATTAACATGTTACCTGCATGCAGCGATTTGTGTTTACTTGAAATGGTTAATTTTGTGAAGAAGGTATGAATTTGAAATTCCTCCCAAACCAGTTTTGCTGTGCATATATTCCAATATATTCTGTCAGAGTTTGGAGCTGGATTTTTTAACTGGTCATATGTAAGTTCACTGATGAATACCAAAACCATCCTAAAAGAATAGGATATTTCCAGCAACGTTTTTATTTCTTCAAAATTTAGGAATATTACAACACCCACTGATATTTCCAGGTGTATCTTTGGTATCTATCAGATATATTATATGAAGGGATTGTGCCTAATGTAGAAACGATATGAATACTTGTCATGGAATGGAAAGCTGGTTCATTAATAACAATGTTTTGCCAACACTAGTGGATTTAGCGGATTGATATATGGGGAAGTCGCTAAAGAAGCTTATGACATTTCTCTGCAGGATGTATAAAACACTTTGGCTAATGTTTTAAATTTATTTCTCTCAGGCTACCAGTGTCAGAGAGTACACGAGAAAGGTTGGTAAAGATGATGCTGATGGTGTTGACATGGCTTATCGTGTGTTGGCTGATCATGCTAGAACGCTGACAATTGCATTATCTGATGGCGGCAGACCTGACAACACTGGCAGAGGGTAAAGTCGATGATTATTGCTCTAGTAATAATAATAATAATAATAATGTATATTTAATCATGTGCCCTTACTAGCAGGAGCCATTCAGAGGCACTGTACAAATAATAATAGTAAATGGTATTTTGTATATCTAGTTGGGCTATCATTTAGTCAGTATTCCATCAGATTTAAGTGCAATGAATTCTCATGTAAATGAATGTCATTTATCTAAATCTCCATTTTATTATGAAACGATGCTCTAATACAGTAATAGCTGCAAACCTATAAGTTTGGGTTTCGGTGCTGAACCATAGCTGGGTTTATGGGGTGTTTTCCTAAGGAGTTGTGCCTTGGTAATATGTCCAGTGCTGAGGCTAAACGAAGAGCTGACACAATTAACAGAAGCCCAGAAATTTTCCCTCGGTCTTGCCATGTATATTCAAAACATATCTAAAGGTAATGCGTTGGTCATTTAGACTGAGCCATCAGCCAGCCTTACTTTCATTTCCCATGCCTCCGTCATCTAGTTAGCAGCGCGTTGAACCATGGATTTAACCACACGTCCACATATGTGGTCGTAAAACATCAATCATCGTGATGTATGTGTTTTCGCTGCTTACAATACAGTATGAATTGCATAATTTATTATGACCAAACTTTGTCAGTCAACAAAATGGATCTCATTTATGGTTTTTACTCACCATTTCAGTAACAATTTCTTCTGATTCACAGGGTTCCCACGCATCCTGTAAATGCCCCCCTTGAATTTTACAAAATCAGGAAATGCGTGTGACTTAGAACAAGAAAAGGAGTACTGCACATAGAGTCGTGATATCCTGTGTTAGTTCAAATTTAAATACAAGTTAGAAGGGATGAGGAGGAGGCTGTACCATAAATGTTAATAATCGATCATACATTGAAGAAATATGATATGTTTTTTTGCACATATCTTGATTTATTACCTTTAAATCTTGTATACTTTTATCCTGGAAAGGGTAATTTAAAATGTCCTGTAAAATAATATTTCCTTGGCTGTGGGAACCATGTTGTATGATTTGAAAAATTTTCCTATAAAATTATGCCTGCTTATCATAGGCACATAAAATATAATGAGACGTGTCTTAATTCACAATACTATGAGTCACTGTTGGTGGCCAGTGTATTCAAGTTGAGTATATATATTTTAAGTACTCTGATGTACTCCATACTTACTCTTGATGTGAAGTACTTGTATAAGTGATGACTGATCTTGAATGTTCCAGATATGTATTGAGAAGGATACTAAGAAGGGCCGTAAGATTTGCTACTGAAAAAATGGGTGCCAGGCCTGGAATGTTTGCATCTCTGGTCTATACAGTTGTTAAACTTCTGGTAAGTGTCTTCCACGTTTGCCTGTAAGTTAGGTAATGGTCTAATATTTATTTGACAGATAAGTTATGGAAAATATTTCAACAGGGGTTCCTTTACCATATATACTTGTGTACAAGGTGAGATGTTAATCCTTGAAATAATGCATTTTTTCTCTACTGGTCTTATAAAAACGAGTCAGCCGAAAAACCCTGTCTGGTCTGGTGAGCAATAATAGGTACTATTTGTTTTCTTTCAGTTAGATCTACTCGTGTTTCTGCTAATCTGTTCAATTTAATTTGAAATTATCAACGACAGTTTTGCATTTTAATTTGTTTCCTTCAATGTTTTACAAACATAAAGTTGTGAGTACCCACAATAAGTAACAATTTGAGCTCGATTGGGTGTCTTCGTAGTTAGTTTTGTGTATAAATATCGCTGATGTCTTTGGCTGTGAAATCAGTTCTAGATACACATATTCCAACACCAGTTCCACATTCTTGATAATTTCAACATGCCAGGTTAAAAAAAGAAAACGTCATTTTTCTGAAAATAACACCTTTTAAAAGTTTTAAATTCTGCCTCAACTTATATTCAAGTTAGGCTTTTTACTGCAGTATTGACTGTTACACTGACCCCATCTTATATATGAGATTGACACAAGTATATGTGGTACTTAACTAAATGTCTGTCATTATAAGTTTATTTTAGTTGTACAATGCCAAGAAAGAACTTAGTAAATTAGATGTGATATAAGTGTTTAGTTTACAAAAATTGTAGTCAAAATAAATATTGTAGATTACTACTGCAGCCTTATCAGTAGGGATTAGACTAGACGACCCCTTACAAAAAGTAGGCAGCAGCTTACCTATGGTGGCCTGTAAAAACACTGCACTGCTATTGCCGCAGGGAGGTATGGATGTGGAGAGGGTGGGTGTAGTTAAGGGCTGGCCATGGGGTAGTAGTAGTCACACTAAGACAGTTGTGGCCCTTCTCCATTGGAAGAGTATAGTAGTTGGTGTATTCTAGGCCACCTTTTCACCCAAACCAATGTAGCCGACCGATTTTCTGTCGATAAAATAGGCCGCGAGGGACTGTAAAATAGATGACATATGGCGTCGGACGTCGGCTGCTATTGAAAAGGCTGCTACTGTGGTTTTTAATTTTTTAAACTCCTTTGAAAAGGTGATGGGTGTGAGGAGTAATTCTCACTCTAAATAATGATTATATTGAAACGTTGTTACTATTAAAATATTTGTAATGAGCCGAACTGATTTTAGTAGAGATTTTGAATGTTTGGTATCACTGAAGATGTACTTCAACTAACTCTAACAGTACTATTGATATTCTTGATGACAACATGGCAAAACCTCGACTTTATATGACTGTTTGTATACATCAGGAAGAAAGGGGCAAGCTGACGATAACTGTAAATTCATTATATAATGACCATAAATGATTGCAATGGAAAATATGGGGGGAAATTCTGTGCCTAAGAAATTGCTTCATAATACCAATGAATTAGTTATACTCGTGTTCATTACTATATATAAATTGTTAACATGTGATCTGGTTTTCTCAATGTTGATGATTTGTGAAATAGGATGTGTTATTGTTCAGACAGACATTGAGGTAAATTTCTCCTTTTATTGACTAGGACTGGTTTGTTTGTTGATAAATTCCATGCGATATTCATAGATATAGCCGTATCTCATGTATAAGACAAATCACCTGTGGCTTAACGGACTCTAGGACCATTCATCCTCTTACACGTGAACTTATAAACTACCTCAGATCATTCAAACCCAACATAACCCAGTGCCCTCGTCTCCCCCAAGTCATCTGCCTACTCAGCTACAAACCGACATCTGGTTGCTAATCCTGTTAACATTTGCAGGGCGATGCATTTCCGGAGGTGACGAAAGATCCAGAGATGATCAAGGATATTATCAATGAGGAAGAACAACAGTTTTTGAAGACCCTGAATCGAGGTCGCAAACTTCTGGAGAGAACTGTGGCCAAGATGGGAGATGAAAAGACACTGCCAGGTAGGATGATTTGAGATGATCGATCTTTACGACAGTCTCGTTATATTTATGTTTCTTTAGACATTTATGTACTACTGTTGTACTCATTTATGTACAACTGTTGTACTCTCTGTTTCTACCCGTTTCCTCGCTAAGATAGAAAGTCATGCAATAATAAAGTGATTAAAGAATCTTGGAGAAGGTTCTTCCCCAAAGAAATCTACACAACTGTTTTGTTTCTCAAATAAAGTTGAGGGGTACTTCCGTAGCCAAGCAGATGGTGAATAAAAGTCAACTCTGTAAAATGTAACATTTACCATTTCTGATTATTGAATATTAAAGATAAGTAATTATGTTTATGTTGAGATAATTGATGAAAGCATTACATTTAGGAAATGATTCTGGGAACATTTATCAGTGATTCGATGATTTCTGTATCAAGGGGGTACCTGGTTGTATTAGAGTGAACAGTTCTTTTAAGATAGTGACATTTTGTGCTGTTAGTGTTGCATTTATAGATTTAGGGTTTTTGATTTCTTAACAGGTGATGTGGCTTGGCGACTCTATGACACCTACGGCTTTCCAGTTGATCTAACACACTTAATGGTAGAAGAGCATGGCATCACAATAGACATGGACGTTTATGAAAAATCTAAAAAAGAGGCTCAGGTGATTTCATATAGCCTTCGTTTTATTTTACCATTTTAATACCAAATGCAAAATCACTTAATGCTGATGATAATGCTTGCCATTATATATTTGTAGCGTTAAACATTTCAGCTTCAGTCGCAAGCCATCGGAGGCGGAGTCGATGATCAGATAAACTTGGATGTTCATTCCATTAACGAACTCCAAAACAAAGGATTTGCAGTCACAGATGACTCTCCAAAATATAAATATGATGCCGATGAGCAGGGAAGTTACAGTGAGTTTTTTTTCCGAGCATTTGTATTAAACGTCTTACAGATGAGGATAACATATTTACTTTAGATGTAGATAATTGGTAATTATGACTCTAGAGCATTACATTTTCAGCGTTTGAGCCATGTACGAGCACCGTCAGAGCCATTCGTCACAGTAAGAAGTTTGTTGACAGCGTTTCATCTGGGCAAGAGTGTGGCATTTTATTGGATAAAACGTGCTTTTATGCTGAGCAAGGAGGGCAGATCTATGATGAAGGTTTCATGGTTAAAGAAGGTGATGAGGTAGGTTGACTGCTGATTATTTATTAGCTTGATTGATTGGTTGGTTTTCTTTCGTTTCATGATCTGTGCTCATGAAACTGGATTAGCACATGAAAGTGCAAGCACTTATTACCAGTGACATTCCTTTTATCACAGGGAAGCAAACAGAAAGATGGCGCTGAAATACCCCGAGGGGTATATACATTTAAACAAAAATTTACTCAGTATGTATAAGACAACTTTATGTTTTCGTTTAATTATGTTTATGGTTATTTCAAAGGAAATTGTCTCAAACTCTTGTATTAGTCTAATGGCCGGCCGTTATTTACCATGGAAACTTTATTGCCTAAAACCCTCGTTTTCAGACCATTTGACGTACAGTATTCCAGTTTATATCAATGGTCTTGTAATCAACCTGTACTATACATCAGTCTATTTATTTGATAATGTTAATGTAAAACATGTATTTTCCTTCAAGATGGTTGTTTTAAATGAGTATTCACTTAGATTTTTACATGACCTTGCTTTAATTACAGCTGTAGTTGTGGTGAAAACAAGATATTTGCAATGTATGAGCTATGTGTCAAATAAATCCAGTACACCTTTGCTCTTGTGTTTCGTGACATTTAGTGATTTTATAACAAAAATTTAAAGCCTATTTAAGTACAGTCACTGCTCTTTTTTTTCCAGGCGACTGAATTTCGTATAAAAAATGTTCAGGTTCGTGGTGGCTATATATTACACATTGGCTCAGTGGAAGGCATCCTAAAGGTTGGAGACAAAAGTGAAACTCCAGGTTGATGAGGTTAGTCTACAATTGCGCTTCATGAATTTCTTGCAGATGAGGCAAGTAATGCTGTCACATGATTCTTGTAAATTCTGTGGTTTCATTTGGAACATGATCAGGAAGCTATTGTTATTGTATGTTTTCAAAACAAGCAACACACCTGTGTTAAAGCCCATAAAACATTTTTATTCAACTCCAGACACGTAGAAAGGCAATTATGGACAACCACACTGGAACTCATGTCTTGAACTTTGCTTTGCGTAAAGTACTAGGTGAAGCTGATCAGAAGGGTTCGCTGGTTGCTCCAGAGAAGCTACGATTCGATTTTACAGCCAAGGTTAGTAACCTGTGAACTGGCACTATGGATTTAGGATAAACCCGATGAAGGGAGATAATTCATGCCAGCTGATTGTTGCTGTAAATAGTTTTATAGTATTTATTTAATTTTTAGATGAATTTGGCTTTATGACTTTTCATTCATCTAGCTGTCTGTCTTTTTGCAGCTTCAGAAAAGTTAGCAGTCAGTCATGTATTACCGATCATGCATGACAATTTAGATGGGATGTAAATAGTTTCACATTATTGTTTTGTTACCATTTTTAAGTGAAAGGAATGATGATATTATTGTTTGATGAATAATTTAGTTCATGTTGAAAATAACTATTTTCTTTAGCATTTTTCCTGTGTAGTTGAGGTATATGAATGTTGTGGGATGCTTGAAATGTACTGTACGGTAACACACACCATAGGTGTGTCTAAAGAGAGGGTGTCTACAAGAATGTTTAATCAATTTCTTACATGCTTGTCATACTTAGGAATTCTGATTTTCTGAATTGTGCTTCTGAAACAGTAATCGCCTTTTTAAACAGAAATTCCATGTTAGCAAAAATAATTGTACTTTCAGTATTAACAAGGTCAGAATACAATTATTTGTAGGTCAGTAATACAGAAGTACTCCTGTTGGCTATTGCTATTACTCATGAGTCACTGGTAACGGGACAGTAATACAAAACAATTCTCAGCCTTTGTTTAACTTGATCAGTAAGTGGATTTTAGGCCGGCACTTGCAACTTATTATATCCACTCAATGTAACCATGATAAAACACTGATCGTACAACTGCCCCCTTCCTACTCTAACCCAGGCAACAACAGATATGTGATGGTTGTGTAATCAATATCTCCTGTAGCCTGGGATTTGTCCATTCTTGAAAATAATAAGTATAATTTCACAAACTCCAGGGAGTATGCCTAGATTAGCTGCTGTTAATCATAGCAGGAAACTAATTCTGATTTTAAACTGCTTACCACAGTCCATGTGTAATAAGACGAGACACAGTACACACTGGAAGTCGGGTTATTACAGCCAACTAAATTGTACACAGAATCAATTAACTATGTCATACAGCTAATTTATGACATTATGTAGGGGGGGGGTGTTCCTTCTAGCCACTAAAGGATGATACATCTACTTTGTGGTTCTCATCTACACTGACAATCATCATAATGTATTAGTTATTATAGGTAAGGCTAAATATATTGAACTCTAATTGTTACTTTGGTGATTGATTTTTAAAGTCACCGATGAGGGACTTGATAATTAAACATTCTTGATTGGCTTTACACTCATGACTTTTAGTCTTCTTTTGTTGATTTGTTTATGCCGCAAATGATTTATGATATATATCAAGGAGGTAGTGAGAGCCTTCAAGACAAACTAACCTCCCAAATTTTGCTGGTCCCAACTGTACTCTTTGGAAAGAGGTTGGACCATGTAGCCTTGAATTTATCCCTAAAGTCCAATCCTAACTCTAAATCTGAATCGTGAAAGATTAATTACCCAGTTTGAAATGGAATTTGCCAAGTTTAAAAAAATGGAAAATCAATTTTCCCAACATTCTTAGATTCAGTAATTATTAATGTGATTTATCCAAATAATTATATGGGAAGTTGCAGTAGTTCAGTAGATAGAGCTCTATGCTGCAAACTTCCAAGTCTGGGTTCAAATGTCATCTAAGGCTGTTTGTTTGATAGCCACCCCTCAGCCATGTGTCCTAGGTGTGGCCAGCACTAAGGCACAATAAAAAACTCGCACCCTAAAGGTTTATGTAGCATCCTAAAAAATGCTAATTCTTAACAATCAGTTCAAATTGAAATTTGGAAAATTTCAAGAAGAGATATCATCTGAGCTACATCATATTTAATAATATTGTTTTTAGGGGGCCATGACAACAAAGCAGGTCAAGGAAGCAGAAAAAATAGCAAACGTTACTGCCAAGAAGAATGAGCCATTATATACTAAGAATGCTGCCCTGGCTCAGGCCAAGGCTGTAAGAGGATTGAGGGCTGTCTTTGATGAGACCTATCCAGATCCTGTCCGAGTTGTATCAGTTGGGATATCAGTGGATGATCTCCTGAAGGATCCGGATGGTCCAGGAGCTATTCAAACATCAGTGGAATTTTGTGGTGGAACGTAAGATGCTCATATATTATGATTAGGGTTGCTTCGTTATAAAATTTGCCATAATTTTGGTGTGAATGAATTGGAGAGACATTTGTATCTGTTGTTGCCTCGTCATTGGAGAATTTTGTGTGATATTTTCAGGCATCTACAGAGAACGGGTCATATGGGCGACTTCGTAATTGTCACAGAAGAAGCAATTGCCAAAGGCATCAGGAGAATAGTTGCAGTTACCGGAGCAGAGGCTGCCAGGGTTTGAGGATTATTTGTGCTTTGGGGATTTTTCTGAAACAAATTACTGTTTTGTCTTTTAATTCTGTTTGTTGTGGTATATAATGTAGCAATATAAATTTTCCATGGATTTCCTGAATTTAATATGTTTTTCTAATCACTCGGTTTTCAAAGATTTTATGGTATTGCTTTATTCAATTTTTAGTAATTATATATTCTTTCATTTAGCATTTTTGATTGATGATGGATAATGAAATAAAATGTATATTTCAGAATCCAAACATATTTCATATTTTAGTCTGCTTTAATTGAACATGCTGTCCCATTTAGTCTACTGTTATGTGGGTAGTGATGTGAAGTTTAATCTAATTGATATGATAACAGCATATTTACTTAACAAAGCAATATTTTGTATCAAAGCATTAACAAAATAGTATCAGTAATAGAAATGTTAAGAATGGTGTAGAAATTTTGTATAACATTTCTTACCCGGATGTTGTCTGTTTGTTTCAGGCTTTACACAAAGCCGATGTGTTAGACAAGGAATACCAGAAGATAAAAAGTGCTATTGATGAGGCCAAGACTGATAAGAAGTTCTCACCAAAGCAGATTACCAGGCAGATTGTACAACTAACAGAAGTGAGACACTTTCCTTGTATTATCGCAGTATTACTGTGCTTTAGGTTCTAGGAAATTATTGCCCTAAAACTGAGATTAGGGGGTACCTGCTAATAGTTTGATCAAGACTGTGCATGCTTTTAGTCCAGATAAAACATTCTGTATTCCAATGAGGAGTGGTTTTTATGTGAGTAAATGACTTCTTATATGGAATATTTCTAACCCTATGGCATTTCAATTTATCTTGTATTAAATGATCTTGCATTTCACATTATTTCACTTTAATTTATTGGGTTTTGTTTAAATTTAAGCAAACATCTTGACCTATGTGTAGTTACTGAATTTCCTCTATCCATTTGCCATCATTCACAGTGTTACCAACAGGCAATTTGGTTGACAGAGATTTAGCATCAATTCACCACTTATATAAAAATATCCTAAATGTGTGCATAAAATACTATTCCTGTCAATAGCTTCGATAACTTGAAACATATCCAGATATTTAGCTCATCCTAGTACCATATATACTTGTGTATAAGTCGATCTCGTATATAATACAGGGTCAGTATATCAGTCAATATCATGGGAAACTGCCTAACTTAAATATAAGATGAAGCGGAATTTAAAACTTTTAAAAGATGTTTTTAAAACTTTTTTTAAAATTATCAAGACCCATAGTAGATTTCTCTGTGTATGTAGAACTGATTTCACATCCAAGACAGCGCTAATCTTGCTGAAATTGTTAATTGTTGATGGTACTCACCACTTTGTGTTTTTAAACCATCGAAATGAACAAAATTAAAATACAGCTGTGGCTGATAATTGCTAATTAAATTGAACTGTTTAGTCTGTGACCATTTTCGGTAATCGTTCAAAGCTGTAGGGCTTGATATCCCTGAAACTGTCAAAACGTTTGTCGGAATCTGACTTTTATTCTGTCAACTGGTCAGAACGCTTGTAAACAAGCTGTGGCACTACATCATGTTTGACAAAGATGACATCGACAATACAATAGCAATAGCTCGTGAGAGTTCAGAAATTAAGGATTTTTGTATCCTTTAATGGAAATATGATAGCTGGTGGTCATAATTATTTTGTAGTGCATCTGGTAGGGAATAAAATAATTGTTAGTTACGTTGTATTTACTTCAAAATGTGAAATTACTTTTCCCGTCAACTTTTATAAAGGTAAGAAAGGGTATCTCGTGAAATGTGGAAGTTCTGAAGGTTGATGCGTGATATGATTTGTTTGTAGGAAGCATCTCAGTCGAGTGTGCCTTACTGGAGGAGAGATAACCTACGTAATCAGCTGAAGTCTCTAAAAAAGGCTATTGATGATGTGGAACGTGCAAAGAAAGCCTCAGTGGCCAGTGAGGTAACTATTTTCTACATCTGTGATTTCCCCCATATCAACCATTAATGCGCGATTTCATTCTATATTATATCCCATGAGGCATCTAGTGGTAAGAATATATTCAGAGACATGCAAGCAATGGCAATGCCCTGTGAATATTGTGTCTAGTAACACCAAATTTCTACTTTTCTTAAATTTGATATATTTAAGCCCTTTATTCTGTCCTATAAACCTTTGCCTAACAGATCGCTTATAAAGGTAATACTGTTAAACACGTAGGTAATATAAGGATGGGGTAAAAATTGATTTAAAAAAAGAAACAACTTTATAATGGATGCCAAAAGTCCAATAGATGGATTACACAAAGTATGGGCCCTTTAGTGTCCAATTCTGCGAATTATCACTACATGATGCATTTAATGCGTGTGTGTGTGTGACCTCATCTTTATAATTTCTATTATATTCTATATTTGTAAGATTTGAATGAACCTACTGTATGTTGGAAGAGTTGACTGAAGGGGGGGGGGTTAGATGATATTTTTGTGCTGATGTGTCATTAACCTTTACTCGCTCGGTCTCAATTCTATTCCAACTATTGACAACTTTGTGTGCTTCACATAAATGTGTTGATTGATAAGTTGGTACACTACTTTGTATTTTGTTGATCTTCCTTACCCAGAACTAATACTGGAACATGTTATATGACTAATGTTTTCATTTTTCCTTGTTACTTCTCTATGCCAAATTTAGGTATTAGAAGATGCAAAGAAACTATTAAATGAAAATCCTCCAGACTCCTTTATTGTTCATGAGTTCAGAGCTCTGTCAAATGCCAAGGTAACTCAGATGCTGATTTTTCTTCCTTTTCTTCCTCTTACAGTAATTTATGTCTTTAAAACACTTAAAAATTTACTTTTTTTATTTATTGTTGTACTGTAATCAGCACCAGTTCAACAAATATATATATATATATATATATATCCAGGCTCTGGATGGTGCTATTAAGTTGTTTAAAGCCAGTTCAACTCAAATAGCTTGTATGTTCTTCTCCATTGATGAGGACACTGGAAAGATTCTCTGTATGAGTTGTGTACCAAAGGTAAGCTGATAGTATACGTGTACGAATTTACAGAACAAGTGAGCAGATTTCAAAATCACTAATAGCTTTTGCTATGGAAGTTTTTCAATTGTAATTAATGATCTTTGGTTATATCAAATTTTCATGTAGCCGTGAAATGGTGTATATAGTCTCTACATAGAATTGCAGTAAGGCCATTGTTTTTTTAATACTTTTTTTTACAAAGCTGTCTTATGTTTTCAGTGATTTTATTTATTTTTCTCCCAACCGGCCGACCCTAATTTTTTAGAGGGAAATTTTCCTTAAAACAAGTATTCAAAAAACAATGGCCTAATAAAATAAAAATACACTTACCAAATACCTGTTAGTACTCATAACATTTATTGAACTTTGACTGAATTGTTTTTGACATTATCAGGTACCAATGTTTTAGCCTCAAATAATTGATAATGCTACATATGCAAACAATATTTTACAGAAAAGTATTTTACTCATCAATTTATAACGAAATTTGTGTTCTTGTTATTTCAGCATGCACCAAAATGATGTCATTGTCACGAATTTAATCTGGTGATTTTCATACCTTTGCAGGAATTGGTTGCAAGAGGTTTGAAGGCAAATGAGTGGGTAGGCAATGTTTCTGGCTTGATGCAAGGTAAAGGTGGTGGCAAAGAAATGTCGGCTCAAGCTACGGGAACTGACATCTCGTGTCTAAAACAAGCAATGGAAATGTCAGTATCTTTTGCTGAAAAGAAACTTGGGATCAGACAAACTTGTGCCAATAACTGTCAGGGGAACAGTCTAAATTCTGATGCGGGTTTTACTTTTTTAAACAACTACCTGTCTGATAGGAGTTACATCCGTGGCTACCAACCATCCAAGGCTGATGCAGTAGTATATAAGACTCTAGATAGTGAGCCAAGTGTTAAATATTTACACTTGCTACGTTGGTATAATCATATGAAATCCTATGGCAAAGCTAAGGAGTCATTTCCGGGTCCTCCATTCTCACTGAATGATCTAGGCTTTGAAGGCACATCACTAGGTGGTGGGGGTGATGGTGATGATGATGATGATATTGATCTGTTTGGGTCGGATGATGATGATGACGGTTCAGAGGCAGAACGCATTAAACAGGAAAGGCTTGCAGCGTACGAAAAACGGAAGTCTCAGAAACAGACCGTTGCAGCGAAGAGCTCAATTGTTCTTGACGTCAAGCCATGGGATGATGAGACTGATATGAAGCAGTTGGAGAAACATGTTCGTTCCGTTCGGAAGGATGGCTTAGTGTGGGGTGCATCCAAGTTTGTGCCACTCGCATATGGCATTAAAAAGTTACAGATCTCTTGTGTTGTGGAAGATGACAAAATAGGCACAGACTTTCTTGAAGAAAGCATAACTGCTTTTGAGGACTTTGTCCAATCAGTTGACATTGCTGCCTTCAATAAAATTTGACATGTTAGGGTTTGGCTTTGCATTAATCTATTTATCAGCAGTATGTTATGATGGCTTTGGTCACTGAAGCCAGAACAATAATCTAAACGGTTATGGCATTGACTTTCCACCTACCTATCATGATTGATTTGTGTTACATTAATTTTTGTTGTGTAATAAATTTGATCGTGTAACCAGTGCTTACTCTTATGCACAGTGTTAAGTTGTTGTCAAGTTAACAGTTAGTGAACTATAGAACCGATCTTAAGAATGTTGAGAGCAGAGTTTATTAAAAGATTTGTGTAAAACATATGTGATCACATTTGTGACCTGTATCATTCAAATAAATATGTGATTATTCGACATTTGTTTTGTGTACAGTTCACCTATGAACTTCATGAATTAGTTTTTTTTTTATGAATCTTTGGTTTGGACTTTGCATGCATCAAATATCAGCTTAGATTGGTTGACATTAACATTTTTGACCACTATGTTGCAAACCTCCACATTGTGGCTTTGAATCCAGCTTATGCCTGTGTTTATGCAATTCGTTTTCCTGTGCATGTGACCAGTGTCAAGGTTAAACAACTGAACTAAAAAAGTAAAGTGAACTAAATTGAAATTATTCATCAAACTTTTTGTGTTATCACACCACTCCTCTCGGCCCATTTAGCCTACCTTGTGCACAAAAGTGGCCGTAAAACATCAATCATCATCACACCACTCCTATAAAAGTTTCGGGATAAAACTAAAAAAGTACACTTCAATTTTGTGCATCTAGCAATTAATTAGCAACCAGCTATAAACAATTTTATGACATTCAACAGAAATTTATAAGAGTTTGCTGAAAAATTATTTGAGTAAAACATTTTAATAATGTTATCAAGACATTGCTTAAACTTGTTTGGAAAGTGTTTCAGTCCACCAACTTAGTGTGACAATACGAGTGACCATCAAGATTGGGGTCAATCCCAAGGGCTGGTCAGGTACTACCTCTAGAATGTTGTGCACTTATCCATTGACAAATATTTTTTAAATCCTTGAAGCGTCCCAAATATGGACTTTTTTTGTCCCAGATAGGTCCTAATAATTGAGGTCATGTCTTGAAGATCCACCTACTGATTTTAAATTCTGTCTAGCTTTTGGACTTGTGGATAGTAATTTGCATGTGTTTAAAAGTACTAAAAGCTTAAAGTATGTTTCTTCTAGAGAACAATTAAACTCCCTCATATTTTAATCTTGGTTCAGCACTCCATGCATATGCACAGCAAGCATGGCTATAATTTAATCAGTTCATTGCATGTGTGTGGTGAATGCAACATTTTGTAGGTGCAAGTAACACCATTACCACTTATTGCCATTGGTATAAGCTTTACGGGTGAAACATGTTTTGGGCCATTTCTAAACCAGAAAACAAACAGATGAATGAAGAAATACCTTATCTTGATAGACAGAAAATTTTTCTGGGCTTAATAAAAAAGGTGGGTGCCAGTATATTCCAGCGATTTGTCCAAATAGGAGATATGCACACACACTATAAATAAATGTCACTTTGGAATATTAGCTTAATGGTGTTCAAGCTTTTTAATTGCTGACAAGGGGGTCTTCAATTTCGGATTTGGTATCCATTAAACCCCATATATTCCACAGATACAGTAGGCCTACCACTATTAGATCTGTGCTTTCAAAAATTTTAAATCATCTAAAAAAAGAGATAATATTTAGCTGAGATGTAGCTTTGGCAAATCATCACAGAACAGTTTTAGAATGGTCAATGTTCCAAAGATATCCACAGATTTGCACATCCTTCCTAAAGAATTTGGTAAGGATTAATCCGAAAATAAAAGAGCTAATGATGAAAATTGTCTAGTTTATGTTATAATGATTATTTTTTTTATTATATAATTATTTTAATTAATAGTTGATTATACTATTCCATATGTTTTATGGAGTATTGTCATTGGTCTTTAATCCTGGAAGATTAGTATAGATGGAGTTATGATAAAATTTGCTATTTTGAGTCACAATTAGTCTTCTGGATTATTTGGGTGTAATTCCAAATCTAAATATTGCTGTAACTTCTTTTGTGTGTTTCACACAGCTTTTCTGTATGGAACAGTTTTATATTTGGATTAAGCTCTGCAATTATGTCAATTATAATTATTTTAGTGTATTAATGTTTTGTCTCATGCATAACATGAATTGAGTAGTTTTTATTGCCAAATCAGTTTCTAACAGATGATAACCTATAATTATACCTTCTTTTAATTTAATGTCATCTTTTTTTCCTTTGAAGTTATCTTTCATGTCCACTAATCTTTTTTGTTGTTATGTAATTATAATTACATAGATTGAACTATTGGGGTTAGTAGGTCAAAAGATGCTGCCATCTGGCGAATGATATAACTATACTGCCATTCCGAGAGAATGATTGATTTATTGATATCTTTCGTTTCATGATCATGGGTCACGAAACACTGAAACAGGGATAGCACACAAAACTGCGAGCACTTATTTCCAGTGTGGTACCTTTTACTGGGTGTCTATTTTATAACTCCTCCACCCACTCATAGAGGAGCCCATTGACCTGAATATTTAGACAATGGGGGAGCTGCACGGAAAGATGGAGCCGAAATAACCCGAGGTTGATCCGTACCGGAGTGTATTACGTCCTCGGGAGATCTTAAACACCCTCCTTATTAAATTAATTTAGTGGAGATGGCAGAGCCATTTAACCTTGGTCAGCCACACATGATGTTGTGAGCCGAGAAATTAATCCCTTAAAGGTTTCGACCTTTTGACGGATAGAACCTATATGGTCTTTGGCGGTTGGGGCAAATCGATTTCATATAGCACTAAAACTAAGCGCAACGTGCTGGATATTCATTATGATATTCATTGCACACTCTTTGACACTACCATATCGTCACAAATACAGGGTTCTCCGTTTCAGTGATGTTATGTTCTATTTTTATTTGTTGCTGTCACTCATATTGAAAAATTATAACAATATATAAACAGCTGAAAGAGTTTCGTGCTTCTTAGTTGTTTTTGTTTAATAGATGTGTTTAATATTCAACTTCGGCGCGATGCTGTTGCCTTCCAACTGTTCGTGCCTTTGCTGGATGTATCTTATGCTTGCTAGCGATCCCTGTAGCCTTCTCAACCAATGCGTTTCAAGCAGCCTCGTCATTGCTCTTTGATTCTAGTGGGCTTCCTTTGGGGCCTCAACTAGACCCAGGTCAGAGCTGCAATTAAAAAAATACCACTTCGTGGTGGATACTTCCAGACCTCTTACTGTGGTGTCTCCAATCTGTACGTATAATGCATCGACAATCACTTGGTAAGCTGTTACAAATACAGACAAACAGTCGGCCTTGGGTACCCAACGAGTTTCACAGACGTCTTTAGTTTAACATGTTTCTCCATTTCTTCTCTAACAAAAGTCTCTTTGCAGAGGTTTTGAAGGCCACATATACCTCGATCATGGTGTCTCTAACATTACGGATAATTCGTATCTTTGACGAATGAACGATACAGAGGTTGAGGACATGGGGGATACTATATAGGTTACGTGGCTATATAATACAGTTTCAAAATGCACAGTACCTAACTACTAGTAGAGTCAATTAACATAGTGCCAAAATATCCCTATCACAAATAAATTGCCAAAAAAGTTTTATGATTATTTCTTGTACTTTCAAGCATAGTGAATAACATATTAAAAGTTGGATAGAAATGGAGCACGGAAAAATAAAAAAATATTTCTTACATTAAAAAATGGGCCAAATCTGCTTCCGTTTTCACATGACACTCTTAAAATGGAACTCGAATATTCCCGTACAACAAAGTAAGCCCAAAGATCTCGCAAGATAGTACAAGATTGTGTACATTAAATATGCATTTCAACCGATGTCATGTTTTTCCAAGACCTAACTTCAATATTAGCAGGGAGAGAAAATGAGCTGAAGCAAAGAAACCTGCCTCTTATCCCAAAGGGAATTGGAGGGACGAATAAGCCTTTAATTGTCAATGCCGCATCGAATATTTTGGGGGCTATATTCATGCGGCGGACTGTGTTTACCACCAGTCATGTAACGTTAATTTTGGCACAATGAGGGAAATTACAAACAGTTCAGGTCAGTTGATTCTGCAAAAAGACCAAAGGACTGTGATTAGCAAGAGTCATTTGAAAAGGTCTGCACTCAAGGAAAATGATGAAGAGCAGCTAACGATATCAGACCTTATTGCTAAATGGGAGAATACTTGAGTGGTTGCAAATTCGTGGCATGTGAAAATCAGTACCCCAATGAAAAGCTTTTAAAACAATATGGTGACTCTATATTCATGGATGAGTGAAAGGGTGTGACAAACATTGTGACCTTTCGGGCGGGAAACCTATCAGATTCTTCGTGATTACTACAATTCACCTCGGGAAGGTGACGAGGAAGCACAGAAACGATCAATTCTACAAACTGCAGCAAAACTGATCAAAAGTAACATAACAACAACAGTAGCGCCACTTGGGGATACATATCCAAATCAGGCAGAACTAAAACTTGCACCTGCATTGGATTATGTCTCAGCAAGTTTGCTATTCTTGTTACAGCATCTCTTCGTTGGGAAGGATACGTCCATAAAGGTTGCTGGTATTGGGCTAGAAGTTATTTAAACAATGCGTCAAAGGGCTGTAATTGTACCATTACAGCTTGATATCGCAGTACAAACGCACCATTAATTGTATAGGTCACGGTTCTTGGTAGATAGTCTTTCAACCATGGGGTTTTCTTCATCTTACCCAAAAGTGGAAAAGTTCGAAGTAAACGTGGCTTGTTCACCTGCTCCGGGTGTATTGGGAAGTGACATTAACATTCTCGATACCTCCTACAAGCAAGCAATTATCCAGCTCATCATCGAACGTTTGCGACAGAGGGGCTGCGAGGTGATCCAAGCTGAAGGAGGTGCAGATGTTGAGATCGCTAAAGTAGCCGTCACAAAGTCTGCTTTCAAGTCTACCACCCTCGTTGGAGAAGACGCCGATCTCCTTCTACTGTTGCTCTACTAAAACAAACTGCACTGAACGCTATTTCCGCTCGGACAATGTAAAATCAAATATCTATAATATCAAGGTCCTTAAGAATATAGTTGGAGAAGCAATCTGTAATGATATATTGTTCATTGATACGTTCACCGGATGCGATTCAACATCCAGGGTAATTGGAATCGGAAAGAAGTCAGGGTTCCAAAGAATCAAGAAAGAAAAGGAAATGAAAGACTCGTCGAAAGTGTTCTACTCACCAAAGCAAAGTCAGGATGTTGTGGAAACCAGTGGCTGCAGGGCAATAGTGGCACTGTCAATGCAAATCATAATGACCTCATGGCACCTATCAGGTACAATATGCTTTGCAAGAAAGTTGCAAGAGCGAAGGCTGTTGTCATGCCTGAAAGTCTGCCCCCAACAACCCCAGCATGTAAATTCCACTCCCTGTGGGCATATTACCAGGTTATGGAGTGGATAAGCTACTGTGATGAAATGAAACCGTCTGAATGTGGATGGAGGGTAGAAGGGGAAAAGAAAAACACATTCTAGTGATGCCAGACAAAAGCCATGTTCCAGGTGTACTTCTTCAGATGATTCACTGCAACTGTTCAGGATGGTGCTAAAACCCTATAATGTGTACCTGCAGAAAGCATGGGCTCGAATGTACCAGTGGATGTATGTGGGCCTTGCCAAGATGGCAATTGTGATGAAAGAAGAGGATGATGAACAAGAAGGCACCTGAGAAGCCGTAAGGTTGGATATTATGCATTATGACATCAGTAGTTAGTAATACTAGACTGTTCCATTGATTAGATAGATCACTGATGACGTCATGGATAACGTCGTTACATCATTGCAAATGCGACATTCATTCCACAAAGTACTGTTATTCGAAAAACATTGGTGAAAGGAATAATTGTTCAAACATCAGCTTAATAATTAGATTGTTATCAGTCAGAATTTTAACGTTTTTCTGCTGGCCACCATCTTGTTTTTACGTCACTTTTGGAGAATTTCCCATGCGCTAAAATTGTCCAACTTTTGATATATGTTAATTATTCTCCAAATCAAATACTAAAAGAAAATATCATAAAACTTTTTTGCAATTATTTTCGGATTACGTGGTATGTTGATACCTTGATTCGAATGGATAAGAGGGTCGGCAATTCCAAAGCCTTATTAATATCAGAAAACCAATGCCTATTAAAATCTAACACATGTGCATGATCGAGATATTGGTGGTAAAGTATGACGATCACATATATTCGCTATATATAGACAATAGTATATAGATCTAGCTATAGTAGGAATTAAGAGTTTTTCATACATCCATGGAAAGAGGCAAGGTTTTCTCCATCGAATATGTCATATACTGTAAATTATGATTTTATTTAGAATGAGTCCCCGTGGTGAAGCAGTAAATTACATACCACATTCGTCTCCCTCATTTGAGATAGCGAATTAAGCCACGTAAAATAACTGCCATTTCGGCCATAATATAATTAGACTTCTATATCTGAATGACAATTGAACAGAAACGTCATGGCATTTTCTCATTTTATTTTGAGTATTTGGTTATT
Source organism: Paralvinella palmiformis (assembly GCA_025642065.1). NCBI lineage: Eukaryota > Metazoa > Annelida > Polychaeta > Terebellida > Alvinellidae > Paralvinella > Paralvinella palmiformis. The sequence continues at coordinate 711,298 of JAODUP010000065.1, read as the reverse complement.
ATTTTTATGGTAGAAAATAATCAGTTAATCAGTCAAATGTGCGTACATTTTGCATCTAAACAACTCTGACACATTTAATAAAATTGGGTGAATACACTTTAGCCACCCAGCAGACGATATTTCACTCTAGGTTGTAGAAGTCTCTTGCTAAACGAGAATTGACGCGAGACTTAAACGCCATTTTGAAAATCGGATAGTGGAACTTCAGTGTTCTTGTTGTAGTTAATACGAAAGCAATCAGATCTCGTTAAATACTTATTGTCAGTGCCAAGAACTACGCGTCAATTGTATAGAACATGGCGCAAACTGAAAAAGCCCCATGGGAACAGTTGGGCGAGGAATTTATCAAACAATATTATATGCTGTTCGACACTTTACAGAAGACTGCTCTCCTGGGATTGTATCATGTGCGTGCCTGTGATAACTTAACACATTTATTGTCACGTTGTATAAAATAATCTAGCGTTAGGGATTTATGGGTGTAGCCTATTGGATTTGTTTTTACTTATTATAAATGTTTTCCTGATTAAAATTCAGAAGTTAATTATGTGTTTCCTCTGCTCTAGCTCTGTCATGATAAGACTGTAAAGACAATAATTAAATAAATTAATAGATCTAATGAATATAGACTAGAGTATAATAATAATAGACTACCAAAATGATAATGTCAGTCGTTTCATAATTGTATCCTTCCAATATCAAAATCACTAGAAAGTTTAATTACATACCCTTATAGGCTTATTATACTTGTAGGGTTATTTATAATAAGGCAGTGGCTACATGTACATTTAGACCTGTAGTCTAAACGTATGTGAGCCATTATGCGTATGTTTTTATTTCTGGTTACGCCAGTTGTAGTTTTAATGCCATTAGTCCATTGACCTGAAAGTAAACGCTTCAGGTCAATGCATTACTCTATCTGACATATCTTTTGTACTGGGGTTTAAACATATGTGAGTGTTTTTCACGCATGTGTGTTGATATTCATAAGCTCTACAACTATGAGAGAGACATACTAGGCCTTATAAGTATTGGAATTTTGTAGCTGTTTAATTGATTAAACCTGTAGTTTAAGAAAACAGGGCAGCATTTCCTTATCATTTTAAAAACAGATGCATGCGCATCCTCGTTCAAAAACAGGTGTGCACGCATCCTCACACACATTTAAACATTGGTATTTTTGGACACTGCTAGAATTCAAACTGTTACAAATTTGTTTGAGGCACACACAAATCAGTGACATATTAACATAAAGTAATGACGTTCAACACACACAACTCTCCTCTTGATTGTTCAGCATGAGAGACGTTTCTTGCTCTTATGCAGTAGTAGTAAGAAGCAAGGCTTCATTTGAACCATCTCGCAGTCTCTTATTACTCCTATTTCGTTTGTTTTTGGCCAAAACATATTGACTAAGATCTGATCTATTCAGATGCTGCCGTTTTGAATATAATCTCAAACGTACCTTTCAGTTTTTGGACACCACCCTAAATTGAAATATCAGCTTTACAACAAATAAAATAAAGTTGAATAGAATTAACAAATTCACTTTATTATATTCAGAAGACCCCAAAAACTATCATCAGAAAGATGAACAAGTACCAAATTGTGATTAATGTCATTCTAGTTGTGGGGACGTAATCAGTTAATGTCATTTTATTTAAATAGTATATGACATTCATTAATAGTTCCTCTGGTTGTTTTCTCATATCTGCCGCAAGTGTCTGAATTCTGCCTGGTGAGCCATGCTTCACTTTCAGAAAATTTATGGTACCAAAAAATATATAATCAAGAATGAAATGCACATTTATGGGAAGCTTGAAGTTGGATAAATGTTTTGAAATGGATTCTACTTTTCTAATATGAAAACATAAAATTTTGTGTTTAATTATGTGTTAAGTGTCCGAAAACTGCCATATCTACTCTATACAATTCCTTATAATAATTAGAGATCTACAGATTTGGGGTTCTCAGTCTGAATATTTGAAGGTTTTTTTCAGATAATGGGTCTGGGGGATGGTGTCTGCATCATTGTTGTGAAATATTTTTCATTTCCATAATGGCTTATTGAGCATGCTACATATTTATTTTTAGAACACCATAATATATGTTTTTATTATAATTATTAATTTATATCAGATGGCATATGTCACGATGTGTCTATATTTAAAAAGCTTATGTAAATCTAGCATGTCAGTCATGTTTTCCTCTGCCAAGAAGCCGTAGCTTCTGTAATAATTAACATAACATGCGCTGGGTGACTGGCAATCGATAATTTATGTACGTGTTCAATATAAACAAATATGACAATATCAATGTCAGCCTCGTAATGTATGCTCGGATTCCGTCCGACATGTGTGGCTAAAAAAATAGCAGTGTCAACAAAGTGTCGAACGCTGCTCGGACCAACAACTGTGGCCAACATAGAAAATAACCTTAAATTAGCACTCACCAGTAAGACCATTTGGGGGAATGAAGCAATCACCTGGCCAATTTGTGAGTGGGCAGGTGCTTGTTTTGTACCCTGTTACTAGGATTTATTATAAATGTGAAGACATTTACTTTTAAGCCAGATTTATTTACAGTATATTTGTAGTACTAGTAGGATGAATGGGTTTGTGACGATTAGATATTCTTCAGCATTTACACCATTCTTTAAAGGGATATATCTACTATAATCTGTATACTGTCTGATATGTAATAATTAGGACAGTATTTTCTATTAATGTCCAGCCAGGTGATATGTGTATGCGCTTGTTTTCCAAACATGGGGGAACCAGTTGCTCCCAAAATATGCTTATGGGCCTTGAGCTTTGTATCAGACAAATTTATCAATTCTAAATGTATCAATTCCATTTCTCTTAATACCTACTTGGAATACATACTCTGAGTAGTTTATTTTCTAAGTAGGATTGTCAGGAAGAAATATTTCTGAATTAAAAAATAAAATGGTAAATTAATTTGTGGATTAAAATTTTTTGTAGGAAATTCCAAATTTATGAATTCCATTTTTTTAAATAACCAATTTTGAAATTGACCATTAATTTTGGAATTGAATTGACACCAAGTCTGCTTTGTATATAACACACACAAACACTGTTTGGGCCAGTTGGGATTTATTCAAATATCCTAGCATAATAAACTATCTAAATATTAATATTAACACGAATAACAAAACCTATTCCTTGATGAGAAATTGTCTGTTCTATTTGAATGTTGATCCTTTGGAAATATTGATTGTTATTGAAATAATCAAATCTATTTAAATTTATCAAAAATTTACAATATTTTCTTAACTGTAGGTGATATCCGAGGCCTATATGATTTAAAATTAAGACAATATGGACCCTTGCAGTGAAAGTAATATCCAGAAGTGCAGAAATAATACATATTTCTTTACCATAATTTTTATGAAAATATATGATACTTTCTTTTGTATATTACAACATTTATTGAGACTTTCAGCATATGAATACATAAAATTGTAAAATCATAAACAGGTTTTGATTCCATTAGTTTTCATATCACTTAATGCAACTATCGTATAAGCAATTGGATAGTTTTATTGTTGGCTTGCCATGCAATATTTCTAATTTATTTCATACCTTGATTTGTCACTGATCGTGTTAGCAAAAATATTAATTATGGCAGTTTAATTTTTAGCTGTATAATAAAACGAGCTATAAATTTAGGAATAAACATGCGACTTGATAAGGAATGTACCATGCCAATACCATGTTGAAATTGATCATATCATATGTTAATCCTGAACCCTCCACAAAACCATTTATTGTGTGACTGAGAGTGTATTTTACACTAGGTTCCCCAAAACTGTTTATCATAAACAATGAAAACATTTGAATAGTATCACGAAGGGGCTCAGGCCTCCATGGCCTAACTTACTCGTAGTGCGGTTGCCCACAAATCTATAGCACCTGGGTTCAAACCCCAGAAGGGGGTGTCATCTTTCACTTTGCTCCATTACTATTAGAGGTCGCTCAGCCCATTTAGCCTACATCGTGAAAAAAAGTGGCCGTAAAACAGCAACATAAGGCCAGTCTTAAAAATAATCTTGTTGGAGGTTACCAGGACTCCCAAAACTGCCATATGGAATTGGGAAGAAATGAAAAATACACTTCAACAATTTTTTTCATGCTTAAATTCTGCTTGTATTTGTCATTTGATTGGTAATATCAAGTCCTTTTCGGACATTGAAATATCAGTTTACTTTGCGATTATGCATGGTGACGTTATATTATCGAATGACATTTAAACCACATGCAGATATGATTGTCTTTGGACTGAGGAATATTTCTTAAACGAAGTGGTTGCATAGCCGAGCATCGGAACCGTGTTTGCTAGCGCTAAAGGTCCAAGCATTAAATGCACATGTGCTGACTCCTGATGGCGGCAAGGGCTTGTGCATGCACTAACTCCTGAACCTGTTATCTCTTTTTTTTTTAAATATAGCGGCTGAGCATAATACACTTTTATTTGGTCTAAAGTTAGGTTGAGGCTTTCAACATCTTTGAAGATGTTCAAACAAGAATAAAGGAGATCAAAGATATCACATCTGTCGAACTATATCGACATGATTGTAACACGTTGGCTCGGATCTTTTTATATCTGCATCTGAGCATCCGAACAAACAAAAATAGGTGCTTGCTCATTCAGTGCTTGCACCTTTAACGATGGGTTTGGTTTGAAGCCATGACAAATATGAGGTTTTTTCATGTTGATAATGGCAGCATGTTTTAGTTTTTACCATCTAATGGATTTCAGGCATTAGTGACTTTTTACATTGGATTGTATTCCTTTATGAAGGATTTAATACTACATTCTGCTATAATGAAAAGTCAGAACCCTTATAAATGTTTGCTCTGCTGGGTTAATAAAATGTGGACAACCAAGAGCAGCTCTCCTGAACTGAGAACATAAATATTTAAAATTCTTGTGCGACTCCCATCTGCTGTTGTAAGGGGAAATTCAAGGAGGGGTAAGCCCCTTTCTAGTATAGGTTTGCTAAAAGAGAGTACTAAATATTTAAAAGGAACTGATGAAATTTTAATTCTTTAATGGCAAAATCTATGTGTTTCAGTGAATTTTTAGAGAATTATATAAATGTGTGTATATATACATATATATATCAGATGTCTGATAAATTATATAAACAGATCAGTGATTTGTTATTTCTGATAATGATATTCATTTTGGTGCCCCAGTATTTTATAAATATAGAGGTATCAGACAGGCATAGTTGTTTGTCCCGTATTTTAGTATATAGCTTTCTCATAACTTTTTATATAAAAAATAAAATGCATACCCGTTAACTTAAAATCATTTTATATCGTAATCTCTACCAATCAAATGAAACAGTTTTCATGTTTGTTTAAGTAGTGCGGAAGAATAGCAAATTTCAGGGCTTTATATGGTTTGGTATCTAGGTATATAAGAAGTGTATTGACACTGCATAGACTCAGGACATGGTAGAAATTTGATTATGTAGGCTTATAATATTTTGTAAGTGAATAGGATCTGGCTGTAACGCTATTATGCCATGTTTAACTTTTGGTGATGTTCATTGTTGAGTTATCTAGACAGTTTCTCTACTTTTCATATTTGTATTTTTTGACAGGCGACTGCTATGATTACATTCGAAGAAAACAAAGCTCAAGGTCATCCAGCAATTAAGGACATTTTAGAGGTTTGTTTGTTGCTCGTATCATAAGGTTTACGCGTAACCAGAATTTGGATAAAATACATATTTTAATTTATTATTGGTTAAAGCAAGATTGAAATGTGTGTTCATTTTATAATCTTAATTGGTCTTAATTATTTTTGTGAATTGTCACTTTAGATGTAACCATCTTAAGTGAATTAGAATTCCGTGACCATCTGCAGGTTTGAAGTTGTATAGTACTAGCTTACCAGAAGCCATTCGAAGACACCATTCAGTGATATCCAGAGTAATATTTATATAAGGCACAAGAAATTTGAACAGACAAAATTATTTACCAGTCAACACACCATTGAACAGCTGAAATTTTAGAATTGATTAAAACTTTTCACTGTGAGATAGACTTCTAATCCCTTCCAGAAACCTGTTCCAGAAAGTGAGAAGTGCTATACTACACACACAATTGCTATAAGACTTGGACCGAGACACAGGTACCAAAACAAAGCCAAACTAAATGACTTTTTTTAGGTGTTGTTAATTCTTTTATCTCCATCGTCATAGATGTTTTCATTATTTTCTATAAATTAAGTCCACCAATTAAGCAAGACAGCCAAGTGTGTTATTGTATTTTTGAAGTGGAGACAATCTGTTTTTTCAAATTCTGTTTTAACAGGGTTCCCACAAATCCTGAAAAACTGGAAAATGACAAATTAAAGGGACAGGACAAAAATATTTCTTAAATATGTAATGCTTAGAACAGTAATCAAAATGTCCACAGTAATACAGGCCATGACACTTACTCTTGAGATCCACTTGTCCTGTAGGACAAGTGCTGCAATCTTTTACTTGTCCCATCTGAAATTTACTTGTCCTAACAAACCTCCACAATATCACAGAATTACGCCAAGTTACAATTTATTAGCAGTGTTGAATAAAGACTGGAGTTTTTGTTTGTTGTATATTTATTTGTGAAACAGAAACACATGGAGGCAAAGCAGATGTAAACACAAGCACATGGACTGAAACTTCGTGACCAGGGGACATCAACGAGCCAACCACAATCAAGTTTACGCTGGCTAAACAACTGTAGACATTGATAACGCATGCTGTGATTGGCCCACGCATTCGACATGCGCAGGCGGTTTCAGTCTTTTAGTAAACTTCCGTACGGTGATCTGGAGAAAATGACACATAAATTGAAATGTCAAAAAAGGATGAATAAACAGTCGTTTTCGATATGCTTCAGTTTACTTGTCCTGTCGGGCAAGTACTTGGGACGATCTACTTGTCCTGCATGCAAAACTACTTGTCCCGGACAAGCGTTAATGTCCTGCCCTGTAATAATAACGAAATATACCTGATATCATAGGATATAGGGAAATAATCCAAATCACTGGAGGGCCGCTAATACGGCTGCACCGGAAGCCAGATTCAAAGGCAGGAAGGTGAAAACTCAAATGCTCTGACGTCACATGAGCTCCCTCTAGACTGACGCAGATTATAGCTACTCTTGAGCGTTAATATCTCAGCCATTTTTAATCATCTTCCTCTTGTAAGATTCCTTCTGGCTCAAAATTATATGGTTGTATGTCATTCATGATGTAATTTTAACAAGATAATTGAGTTGTGTTCTGGAATATTTCTTTGCTCACTTGTTTACATGTTTTTGTATGGGCTGTACAGATTTCCAGTCAAACTGCTGTGTTCAAGTGATGTCAGCATTCAGGAGCTTCCGGTCTATGTCTAGTTTCAAAATGGGGGCATCCATAGACCATTAAAAGTTGATTAATCAGCACTCTGAACTGGATTATTTAATGTGTGGTTTAATCATTTTCACATTTTGACATAATTTATGATATTTCTGAGCATAGCTGTATCAGTCCTGAAAATCTGAGATGAAAGTGGACTATCCCTTTAATTTTCCAGGTCCTGGAATTGTCCTTGAATTTTACAAAATCAGGAAATTCCCCGAAAAAAATATTGCCTGTGAAAAACTCCACTCAGAACAAAAAGGTCTGTGAATAAATATTATGCCTTGATTGTAGAAGAAAAAGAGTACTGGTACATAGTCTTGTTATCCCGTGTTGGTTCAGATTTAAATAAAAGTGGGTGGGTCAGACAGCTAGAAGGGGTGAACTGGAGGCTCTACCATAAAAATGTCAATAATCGATCATACATTGAATAAATGTGATCTGCTTTTCGCACATATCTTGATATATTACCTTTAAATCTTGTATACTTTGTCCTGGAAAATGGTAGTTTTGTCCTGGAAAATAGTAGTTTTGTCCTGGAAAATAGTAGTTTTGTCCTGGAAAATAATATTTCCTTGGTTGTGGAAACCATGTTTAATTGTCCTCATTTTATGATGTGCCAATTAATTTTTCTGATCAGTTTGGTCTTCTTACTTTATGTGATTGCATCATATTATCTAATATTTCTTTTTATAATTACAAAGTACTTACTATAGAGTATTGGTGCGAGATCTTTCAATTATCCAAATTGGCCAAAATTAGTAGCTTTGATTAACCAAAATTAGTTCAAAAACTACAGTTGTTTTTAGTTGGGCACTTCTGCGCACGCACGCACACACAAAGCAAGAGAGGGAGCTGGTTCTAAGTATAAGGTATTGTAGAAAGTGTGAGATACTAATACAAAATCGGAAGAATTAATAGAATTCACTACGATTCTCAGATTGAAGGTACTCTATATAGTCTTAAAATTTAAAACTGAAAGCAGATCAACTTTTAGTATATGCCCTGATTGATGTATTTTGAATATTATCTCTACCCTTGTCTTTCCGCTGATCACTCAACCCCTGCTGTATTACAATATTATCTCTACCCTCGTCATTCCGCTGACCACTCAACCCCCCTGCTGTATTACAATATTATCTCTACCCTCGTCATTCCGCTGACCACTCAACCCCCCTGCTGTATTACAATATTATGTAGACAGTCTTCCTGGATTCACAGTAATTTAAGATGCATGACGGATACTGAGCTACAGTAAAGGCAGAAATACAATGAAGAACTAAATTTGCATTTCTGTTTTATGCTGGAAATTCTTACAGTCACACTCACGCAATGGTTTTGCTAAAACTTTGAAGACAGTTAAGATACAAAAATATCATGTTACTTTTGTGTATACTTTTACACGCTTCTTGATATTAAATTGGTTGGAAAATCTTCGTTGGTAAACTGGAGATGGGTGGATAGCATGAACCTCGATGTGATAATTGTACCCAAAAAATGTAATGAATTATATTAATAACAAAACTAATATTAATAATAACTAACTAGTTACTGTTCTTGAATACACCCTTTGTCTCACTAAATAAAGGATTATTCCTGTGAAATAAGTCACACTCACCAAAATCTATAATATATTGAACCACATCCCCTAATATTTTGTTTTCATTTGACCTACACAGGGTGGAGAAAAACATTACATATACTTACAAGAAATACTTTGGGTGTTAAAACCTGAGAATTATTGGAAAATCTATACATAAATTTGTTATAAAAACATTTAGGAAGAAACTGGTGACGAGCTGTCTGAACTTGAATCATAGCGTAAACAGATGCATCTGTTAAATGATATCAACCTATAAATTCAATTTTATAAAGAAACTTTTGGGCTGGTTTCAGAAAAACTGATATAACTGTCATGAATGTTTGAATGAATGTATCATTTATAACTAAACATTGCCTTTAATGGTCATTTATTGGAAATAATTATGACTTTATCTTTCTATTCAGTATCTGACAACAGACCGCATAATTAATATAAGTGTTTTAACCCTAATGCTGTCAGACTAATATTGTATAAACTGTGAACATTCACCAAAAAAAGACTATGCTCAAAGTTTGAAGTCTACTCAGAAACAATTAAAACCTTTGATTCCCTAGGCTATGATTTCAGTAGCTGAAGTGTTTGTTGTGGAGGGTGCACTTTTTTGCACTTTGACAACAACTGGTTTGGGTCTCCTTCAGATGAAAATCGTTTTTTCAAGACAGTTAAAGAAACTGGTTTATTCTAGAAGATATATTTGGACATAAATACAACTTGTTCTAAGATACAGGAAATCATCATATAACCTGAGTGTGTGTGTGTGTGTGTGTGTGTGTGTGCATTCGTCACTGTGTGGCTAGACCTCGCATAATTCCCATGAAACAAGGCAGTGTTCAAGCTCAAAGCCTCATTAAGTGCTTTTTCATTTACAGCTGGTTATAGCATTAATATGCAACACCAGTATGTCATTATGCATAGACTGTTGAACATTTCAGTCACAAGATAATTGGTTGTTGTTGAGACACTCTTTCTTATGTACAACTTGAATCTTGTCTTGATGCCATCCAGTTGATGGTGTTTACTGTTATATAATAATATTTCAAAACTCTACTGGGATATTTTTAGTAATGTCCTTAGGGGGAAATGCCATTTCATAAATACATTTTGTGTGGGCACCTCCGTGGTCTAACTGGTAACGCATTGGATCACAGATCAGTACCACCTGGAGAAAATAACATCATAAAGAGGCTACCTGGTGTGGAAATTGACGCAATTAGTTCGTAGTTTTACCTGACTTTTGTTTATTTTGCAGAACAAGATCACATTTCAGAAGATAAAACATGTAGTTACAAAGGTTGATTGTCAACCGACAGCGGAAAATGGTGTCTTAGTGTTAGTTACAGGACGATTACAAGTATGTGTTATCTGCTTAATATATGTCTACTTAATTGAAATAATTTGCATGAAATGTATTTAAAATTTGGCCAGTTCATTGTGTAACATGTTTACATTTATTAATCGTACATGTAGTGTGTGTGTTGGTGTGTGTGTTAGTGTTAGTGTGTGTGTGTTGTTGTGTGTAGTGTGTGTGTTGGTGTTGTTGCATCAAGTATGTTTTCTACCTTTTCATGTCACCTCCCTTCATGCTTGTGTAACTAACCCATGCATGACAACTAATCTTTTTCACCTTTGATTCCTTTCCACAAATAAATGTTTGAAGAATCTGTTCAAACAAAATATGCCATCACTAATAAGACTCTCCGATAGTAACATTAATATAGATTGTATTAACAGCGAGAGGCATACAGGGATTTTCTACCTTATAATTTCAATAATGGTCGGAACTGTGGTAAATATGATTTATCATAGTTGGCTTTGTATTCTGAAGACAAAATAATGATATAACACGATGCGCTGTGGCTGCAAACAAAAATACATCCGAGTTGCAGGTTAATTCTAAGATACTGATAGTCTGCACGTAATTCTAGCCATACACGTAATGTTTGAAGTTTCTTTATCACATAGTTAGCTATAATAAATTTTTTATTACACATTTAAAAGTGTGTTGCAGGAAAACTTGAGTACAAGTCGTTATAAACTTATGTCGGGTGTATCGTTAGATTGCACTGGTTTCCAAAATACAAGTTACTTATTCTAATGGTGGGGTGGTTGGCAACACCATGGTAATGGATACATGGGCCTGGTCACGTAGTGTAATCTTGAATTATGAGCCGACTTTAGGGTCAGACATTAGCAGCACATAATTATATTCCCTGTGTGGATGTCAAGTGGTATTCATCAGCTAGAAAAATTCCTAGGTAACATATTTGGTTATAACTGATCAAATGTCAGCCTTTTCAGTAAGGAATAAAGTAGATGACCTCCTACAATAAGTAGGTAGCAGCTCACCTGCGGTGGCCTATAAAAAATGGATGTGCGGGGTAGTGAAGGGTGAGTATGGGGCTCTCCCCTGAAAAGTTGGGGGAAATGGAGTATTTGGTGCATTCTGGACCATTTTTTTTTTGCCAAAACCAAACTAGCCAAACGATTTTCTGTCAATTAAATAGATGTCAAGAGACAGTAAAATAGACGGCATCTGGCATCGGATGTCGGCTGCTATTGAAAAGGCTGCGTGTGATAATTGTTTATTTCTTTTCTTGCAATTGTTGTCAAAGCATGAGGTGATTTAAGTGTCGTTACAGTAAAGCATTTGCATTTTTCTTGTATCTCATTCCAAGATGATGATGATATTGTGGTGATGGTAATGATGATGATTTGTTGATGATTATGATTTAGAACGGTGGCGATGATAGTAACAGTGATAATATAAACGATGTCCCCAAATAATGTTACACATTAACGAGCATGGCTATGACATCCGAGATACGGAATTACATTAACATCTAACATGCTTATCACGCTAACTACTCTATATTTAAGGTGAGAGGAAAATACTGTTGTCAGATATAAATCTACCATTACTGTTTTATGTTCTCAGTTCAACATATTGTTTTGTTGTGTTCCCAGACAGATGATGACCCACCACATGCTTTTAGCCAGTTGTTCTTCCTGAAACCCGCCGATAATAGTTACTTCATCTTTCACGACATCTTCAGACTCTCCATTCATAATGCATAGGTTCAATTCGGTGTGTAGGTTTGTTTTTTTGTGGACTTGTTCCAGTTTTAGTGTCGTATTCATTAAAGCACCATCACGTGGTTTCTCTGTGAGCAGATGACCAGACCAGACAGGTTCCTTATACCACTGGTGATGGTAGTCCTCATTCTAATAGTAACCCAACTGTTGTTGGTATGCAGACCACTTGGCTGTCTCTCCAAAGTGATTTATTTTGGACGAGCCATGCCCTCTTGCTGCATGAACAGACATTAGATGCGAACTGGTGTGGTGCATTAACAAGTTTCCGTAGCTAATTTGTTTCTTGGACATTTAAGTTGCATATATTTTGGTCAGTAAATTTTGTTGTTTCTTCACACAGTATAAAGAATATTCTGTCGTCCATTAATTGGTTTTTCTCTGCTTTCAGACGGATGATGATCCACCTCACGCCTACAGTCAAATGTTTTACGTCAAACCAGCAGATAATAGTTACTTTATATTCCATGACATATTTAGATTGTCGATTCACGACACCATCTAGCCATCAATATCACTAGGAGAATAGTAGATACTAAATGATCATTATTATGTCATCAAACCATGAATATTACAAAAGGTTCACCGGATCAAACGACGCATGGAATACTTTTGGATTATTTGTAGCTGTGAAGATCTGATCCATCACATGTTATCATCATCAGAAGAGTGGATTTGTTTCTCAGTATTAGCATAAAGTAATCTGTAACGGTCATGTGGGTTATGTCAGAGTCAAAAAAATATAATTGCTATTTTGTCTCGATTATACATGATGCAGTAGCATATATATTTGCCAAATAATGCATACACACAGTGGTGGATTTAGTTACGGGAATGTTTGCAGATTATTTTCAGTTGAATGTTTGATGTGAACATTTAAGTAATTATTTGGTTTGTCTCGTGAACAAGAATGAGAGCCAGTAACAGTTTATCGCAGTACATGTCAGCTGTGCATAATTTGTTTTGTGAAATTATGTGTCGGATGTTTTAGTCATGACATAAATTTTCTTTTGTTCTCAGCCAAACGGCAGTATCATTAGACAAAATCAAGCATTCATTGGCTGAATGCATCACTGAAATATCCCTGTCAAAGTTGGTAGCGCAGTAAGAATAAGAACGAAATCCTTTTACGTTATTAGGCGAAGGTGGTTCGGTGAAATGTAGTGATTCCTGATAATGAAGCCAAACTGTGTGTAATCTCAATGTGGCAGTTGTATGTCATTTTATTTTGGGGCAGAGCTTTAGTCCACATGTACTAGTGATGTGTATATGTTGAGTGAGCACAAGTTTTCACCAGTGATAAATGTTTATATGGAAGCAGCAATTGTTGTTATGATTAATGTGGTTTTCACTGTGTGATTTAATACCACTGTCATCATACCAAGATATCCTTATGCAAGGTTAATTTATTTGTTGCTTACAGATTTAAGCAACATTTTCCCTGGCATTTCACTGGAGTAGTGTATTTCATCACACTATCATATGCATCCCAATGTGGCCTGAACTTAGAATGTGCATTTGTTTGTGGAATTTGTATTTTGTTACCACATGCCCTTAGAATGTGATCCATTGTGTGGCTAGGCTTAGCATGTTTAATTTTAATTTAGTTTTTATTGCATTTTTTAAGATCATGATGACCATATAGAACTGTTAGCTTTTTATACAAGGTGACCTTTACGGACCTTGCCTGATTTATACGTTGGATTGCTTGACCTTCATACATACTATTATGGCCTTTGTTAATAAATATAAAATAACAAATGTAATTATTGATTTGTGGCGAATGTGAAAATATTTGGAAATGGCCTATATCTCTAGGAAAGTTTACTAATTCTCACTACAAGCATTTAATTCTTTTAAACTAAAGTTGAATAAACATTAATTATTCGGAGGCATGCTTGATAGTGCTATTAGTTTTGTTAGCCAGGTTTTTTCATCAGTTTTACTCCCGGTTTTCTCTGTTTCCTTGATGGAATTGATTTGCCGATCAGATCGTTGTCACTGATGGCCTTGCAGTTCATGTTGTTTAAATCTAATTAAGGCATCTATTGACGATATATTTTCCAATAAAATCATAACGTACAGATGTGTTCAGTTATTGTATTATATCGAAGGTTTTCTACACCTCTGGACGTTGTTCCAGACTGAAGACGTGTGTTGAATAGACTGATCCATTTACCCCCCCCCCGACACCGCCATATGGCTGAATTTCACACTACAGTCTCGGGTTAGAAGTTTAAGAATCACAAATGTTGCATGGCGATTTACATGTGTAGTGGCTGATGAATGTCTTACTGAAAAGCTGTATTTAGGCTATTTACCAGCTATATTTGGATTTTATTTATAGTGCATTAAGGGTATGTGATATTCGGATCATAATTTTGCATTTAGTAGGAATAGATAGATATATACCACTAAACTAAGTAACATTAAGCGCTATTTACATGGCTGTCATTGTTCAAACGTATTTTTTTGTAGAACCTTTGCCATCCGACATGCTAATGTGAATGGATAAATCAATGATCACATTGATTATAATTCAATGGGTGATTCCTATTACTGTAACATTGGTATTTGTGCACGATATCTTGTATTGAAAGTGAACCGTTTTATTTTCTGAATCAGCCATTCATGTAAATGTTTACTACATGTAAATGTCAAGGGGAGTGTTAATACTCTAATGTAATAAAATATATTTAATAATATACAGGTGATACATATATGATTGGTTCCCAGGTACAAGTAAAAATAATATTTCCAAAACTTGCAAATTGTTCTTTACAGCTACGTTAAATATAAAAAATCTTCATTAAAATCAATTTACATTCAGCTACGTTTAATTTTAAAATAATTTATTTAATCCATTGAAACCTATGTTAGACAATCCCCTAAAGGTCGACATGAATAATGCAGGCTTAGCTGTGTCATTCATCTGGAAAGATCGGTCCACTCAATCATTGGGTTATATCCTGATAAATATCGTGTTAAATCCTTTGGAAAGACACGATCGTTCAGCTGAAATACTGTCTCGTTATCTGTGTAATATAAATAATTTGTTGAAAGATTTTTCCAGTATTTACCATTAGTGAAAAGTCGCCATCCCCTATTAACAGTGGGTGCCATAGCTGTTTCTAACCAGACTTCGGTTGGTAACCGATGCAATGCATTTTGCCTGGATCAGTCTATTACCTAAATGTAGCGATTTTTATTATTAATGGTCGGCCAGTGCATGAAAGGATGACCTGTTTGCCATCTTAAAAATCTACCCATTTTTATCCATTCATAAAAATTACAGAAGGTACATATATATGATACAACAGCACATTCCATATGTTTTTCAGTTTGAAGCTTAAAGTTAATTTGGTCCCTTAAACATTTAAAACCTATTAAATGAGTATTATATATTGAAGAATAAAAGGCTACAGTCAATTTGCAATTACATTATAGTTTCACCATACAACTCGTAGAACAAGAGAAGCTAATTCGTCGTGTTTAAGCACTGCACTTTAAAAATAAACTATATAGGTTTGTGTAATTGTACTTTTTATAGTTTCTTTAGTTTTTATCTGGCATAGATTGAAATTGTCCAAATGTGATGATGATGATGTGTGTGTGCGCGATACTGTATCAATAAAGGAAGACGATTTAAATTTCCCAGAAACTATTTCTACAGATCTCCCCTTTCTGTATTTTTAAACCTGTGTTTAATTCTTCTAAAGTATCAGTCACTTAACCATTCACATTAAACTAAATGTATCAGCAAGGAATTGCCACATTTTGGACAATAATAATATCTAAATGTATTTGTTTTCTTCAAAATGCAACTTTCCCAGACTTATGCCGATTTCCACGTAATTCTTGAATAAAAAAAAGAGATCTTCCATAATAACATTACGCGAGTTTGTTTGATATAAAGAATTAGTAATGTTCATAAACTGAGATTATCCAGCAAAAAAACTACATCTTAGAAATGGGTTCCCACATCCAACTGAAAGGACATACTGTTAAGTTAATTTATCTTTTGCACATATGAAAAGATGGCATGATTGCTAATCTATCACAAAAAGTTGATATCGATATTCTCTTAATAATTTCGTTTTAGAACACCAGAAATCATGCTTAAGCTACGGACCCAAACATTAACGAAGATGACGTCTATTGACCTAATCTGACAATTAAAACTCATCCATCATTGATGACTGTCATGCTTCTATTGTGAATCACCTACTCCAAATGTTGCTTGAAATATTTAAAATCTCTGCACTTCCAAAAATATGGATCCACTCAATTGCTAAATATAACCCATAACATTCAATTTCCTCCGTCTTCTGTTAAACATACACTATAAAGAAAAACTAACAGTGACCAATAGCTTCTGTTTTATCTAAGTTTGCATACACACAACGGTATTGTTATACATATTCCAAAATTGACCAGGCCGGCATGAGAATTTTAACATAGTGTAAGCCAGAAACAATCTCATCACACACAACTGATGAATATTTACAAAAAACAATCAAAGTTAACTATTTCTTCTGTTTCTTCTTCTCTGCTTCTTCCTCTTTCTCTTTTTCTATCTCTTGAATATATTTATCCAGTTCCTCCGATTCCAGTGTCTGAAATGAAAGACGTGTGATGTACTAGCACGGAGAAACTGGGGCTAGAAAAAATACTAAGCGGATTTAAAAAAAAAATATAATTAGATTTTACAAACAATAATAGCCTTTTCATGACCAGATGCATATCAAGCATCATCCATTATCAGTTTCAACAACCCCACATTAAATAACAGAAGCAAATCTCAGACGAAGAACGAACATCTGCATTTTACTTGCAACTCGCCAAAAACAACAGACATTTTTTACTAAATCAAGATAGATGCAGAAAACTTACCATGAACAATGATGTCAGAATGAAAAGAGCATAAAAAAAGTCATCTTTTTGATTGATACAGCATTACTAAATGGAAAGCATATTTTGTTTTACCAAATGAAAACAACTTCATTCCCATCAAGTCAAGGTCCTCCAAACCTCCTGGTGGATCAATTCAGCAAACATCTGCCATTTATTTATAATATTATGGTACCATTTTACATATCTTATGGCCACGATTCAATCTGTGAGAATTTGGCAGTTTCTGCAGGGATGATGATGATGATTCGTGTTTTACGGCCACATACACATGGTAGGCTAAAAAAGCTGAGCGACCTCCAAACGGTAATGAAGCGAAAAGATGAAACAACATTTTCCCACATCGAGATTCAAACATGGGTGGTAGTTATCAGTGGTCTAACAAGCTACCGCTAGACCACAAAGGCGTCTAGTTTCTGCAGGAAATAACCGGTGCAGTTCAATTTGGCTCAACAGGATATGGCATACTATTTACTTATCTATGTGACATGTCACTGGATATAAATTTAAATTATTAAAAACATTACCTACGACTGCCAAATTATTTGCTGTTGTAGCTAGACAGTTAATGTGTTTTTTTTCTGTAGCTTTTCAAATAAAAATAGTTTCTTGTTGAAAGTCACATGTTAAAATCAAAATTGACTGTTCGTCTTCACATTTCACCAGTTAAAAGTGCTTGGCAGAAATAAGGTTAAAGATGGTTTCTTCATAAGATTTTAAGTAAAGTGAAGATTAACTTTTTAGTTGGCAGCTATTTCCTTATATACCAATCTGGAACTGGACATACAGGTACATGACCCTCTAATGTATCTATGAGTCCCATACTTGAGAGTTTAAACAATAAAACTATATTTGTACTAGAACACCATTTCATGTAGAATTATACATAATGGCAAATTACAATAACCCACATTTACTTGAAATAAGTTATTATTATTGGATGTACATGTCAACAAATTACACTTATCTACAAGTACAAGTGAGGTCCCTTTTTAAAATTTCTGAGGTCATCACAAAACCAGCACTGGTATACTAATGTTATACTTTCTTTTCTAAAGAAACAAATTATAAAAGCTAAACTAGTTGTCAGATGGCCTAAACTTGTCCAGATAAATAACACTTTGTTACCGAAACTTAAATATCTGTTACAGCGAACCAAAGATCCACTAGTAAACAGGCAGTGATATGATAACACCTGTGAAATCAGTTCAGCAAGCCATAATCTTAACCAAAGGCAGTGCTACATGGCAATGGTGCATACCAGATTACTGGACCTGCTTTTTATGATTTTATAAGGAGAACTTCTGTAGGTATGTCATCAAAAGACATCTAACACTAGATACTGCACAGGCAATGTTGCAATATATAAACAGTTTCAATTAGGAGTGTCTGCCTCAACAAGGCTGGTCTTTAGATATCACCCGAGCAAGTACCATTTTATCCAAGTCCTACAGAAGCGGTCACATACTATTTATATAAAATAGTCTACCCTAAAACAGGTATAAAAAATCACAAGGGCACCATCACATGACTAATACCTTCAGCAGTTCGCCCCTCTTCATAATGGCAACCTCCATATTTTTGCTGCCCGATTGGACCACTTCCATCAATGCTTTCAGTGCCAGTTTGATGGTCTCGTGTTCTGATGCTGCCACGTCTTCTGTATAATGCTTCTCCAGGTACTCTCTCACAGTTTTTGCACTTCTACCAATTGCATTTGCCTAAAAAGAAACGGCAGTATACATTTTTTTAGTACCACAATCAAGTGAAATCATTCTGAAACAATGCACAATGAAATTAGTTAATATACAGGAACTAATAAAGCAAGGGACCATGCTATTAAAAAAAAAATGTCGACTGAAAAAAATTTCCGACAAAATAACTGACAATTATTTCAAACACTTGAAATGTCTTCCCATTACTTTGCTATCAATATGACTTACTCCATTTGATGATTAAAAGAGGACGACTGCCAAACCTTTCATCAGATTAGTTCCAAAATGGGTTTCATGATACAAGAAATGCTAACCTTCCATTCGTGATAAGTACCGGATGGATCTGTCTGATAGAGGCGTGGCGTGCCATCATTATCAAAGCCAATAATTAATGTTGATAATCCGAAAGGTCTCCGTCCATTACTCTGTGTATATCTCTGATGGATAACAATAACAACAACACCTATTCACATTACTGTAGCCAAACGGATAAAATAATAACAACTAACCAAGAGAGAGAGAGAGAGAGAGCTAATACTGGGATCAGTGATGATGATTGATGTTTTATGGCCACTTTTGTGCACATGGTAGGCTAAATGGGCTGAGTGACTTCCAAAGGTAATGAAACGAAGTCAAGAATGAAACAACCTTCAGATATACCCAGGCCGAGATTTGAACATGGTTGGTAGTGATCTCTGGTCCAAAATGCTACCGTTAGACCAAGGAGGCACCCTAATACTGGAATCAGAACTCTGACCTGGAGTTCTGCAATGCAGTACACTATTAGCTGCATTATAAAAACATCTCTAAACAAACAGAGAGAAATAACATGTGAATAATCAACAGTCATTACTATTTCTTTGAGCAAAGATACTGAAGATGGTGTTCCATCAATTATCAGTTACCAGACCATGGCAAGTTCAGAGAAATGAAAGAAAATAATTTTATAATCACACTGAATTCTACCAAAAATTATATTGTATTATTCAATTACAAAACGTATATTACTTTCATTTGATTGTTTCCAGTAAGATTGTTGCAATTACAAATGCTAAAATAATATTCATGTGGTAAATAAATACAAAAGTTGTTCAATCAACCATGAATCTATTTAATTTTAAATAGGAATATTTTATCATTATGCAATAATTGGCATAAACATTCCTACTCCGGTTAATGTAAAAAAGAATATCTTCATTATATAATCTGCTGGATGTGGCTATTATATATATATATATATATATATATAATGTAACAAATATTGTACACAGGATATTATAAAAATATAAATGATGATGCAGTATGTTAACTATTGTTTACTGACAGACTACCATATGACCTGAGCCAAAAAAGAGGCACTCGCAATTATATGATCTGAGATTTTGGAATGCTGACCTGCCAACATCGTTTGAGCAAAAAGAGGAAGATATCATAAGACTGTGAATCGATAACACTATTTATGGAAAATGTACCAAACGTATAAGGTAGATTACATACAAAAGAATGTTTCTTGCTATTTATATGAAACTCTGTAATATGCCGTTTCTCAAATGAAAAATGGTACCTGAAATGGAATTATTCCCTTTTTGAAATGGGATTTACCACATACTGAAATAGAACTGAAACAGGAAATTGATATCCCTACAACCTGTAATAAGATGATCAGCTGCCTTGCATGGATTCCTCAGCCACCGGATATTGATTTATCATCTTTATCATGATATATCTGGTTCTATTGAATTTTAAATGTTACCTAATTTCCTATGACTCATTCTCCTATCTATTTGTATCTTTTTTGGATGTGAATGCTATGTTAATGATGCATAAATATACAACAAATAAATAACCACTTTTGGATATGACATAATAACAGAAAACACGACCCAGATGGAATTATGTAATATAATTATCAGTATTGTAAACTGTAAATCTTAAAAGTTACCTGTTTTAACTGCGCAATGAATCTGGTGATATACTCAAGTGTGACAGGATCTTCTACAGTTAACTTGTGACTCTGACACTCGACACGGGCTCTGTTAATCAATATTCTAGCATCTGCTGTCAAACCTGTTTGAGAAATTAGCATTTTAAATAATTATGCAAAACAGTGACCAGAACATTAGGTGAAACGGTATGACTTTAGAGCTAGCAGTGTTCATGCACAGAAACATCTTTTATTTCTTTATTGAAGTCAATTTGGATTTTGTACACTTATTTGTTTTATTCTTTACAAAACCATAATAAAAAACGACACTTCTCCAACAAACTCAATACTGAAAATATTCCATTCAAAGTGTATGACTATTTGTATTTAAAGATATCTCTGTTTAAATGGTTTACAGCACTTATTGTAAGCTCATCACTTTTATTTCACTGATTACAAAACATCAAATTTATCTAAAAAAGAAATGAACAAACCTGCAAATGCCAGTGCAACATGATCATCTAATAATGCAATTTTACGGACAGTTCTGTCTTCCTGAAGTTTGGCTACAGCCTTCTTTTCAACACCAAGTACAACAAGATCCTTACCTCGCACCCCAACCTGTAATATAGATTTGAAATTATATGAAACAATGCTGCCCAGCATATAAACCACAAAATGTTTATATACAGCATATATAGTGTTTTCCTGGAGGATAGGATGTAACTACTAACCAAGGTTTGAGTCATTCTAATCGATTCATCCTCTTGTAATCAAATGCTACTGGATGTCAAAAAATGTTCCAATAACATCATTAAGCGTTAATGCCAATTTACATTGAAAGTACAAAACCTAGGGTTCTTTCCACAAAAAAATGTACTGTAAAACTGATGAGGTAGAAATAATACCAGTTGAAACATCCACATTTTAAAGTTATCAGATTCCGTAACTTTGCAGATATGTTCCAGAAAATTAGGCAACACTGAGAAATGTAACTATCCTCAATGAGAAAAGGTTTTTCAGGAAAGGAAACAACTACATGTAAGCCATTTAGGAAATTGCAGGACTGGCACATATTATGTGTATTCCATTGACCAGGACAGTTTCCTATTTTTGCATCAACCAGATCATTAGAATCCCGCAGTGGGCATGTTCAGTAACCAATCTGATGGCCAGCTGCATATTACTACATAGCTAACCGTTTTCCTGGATATTTATGAATATTATCAGAAGCTGGAGACTGGAATATGTGATATTAACTTGCAATTGTAAGCATTGCCAGTTACCCTACACATACGCTAGTGACTTCATAATTAATATTTGACTCTTTATTAAAATTGTTATGATCAGTGTTAATAGTAAATAATTACTGATGAAACCACTGTCCTAGTGTCATCATATAAAGGATAATCGTGACCAGGCTGTGATGTAAATTAAATATTTTTGCTGTTTACGACAGGATCCTGTGATTCCATCATTACCGGTAATCACTATTGATTTATTTTTCTCTTAGTTTAATTTATGTGAACCATATATCTTATTCCCATAACTTGCCCTAATGAATTATCCATTTTGAACTATCGAGCTACCTTGACTGGTATTTGAAAGGTAAGCAACTTAAAATCAGAAAAATGCTTACCAAGCACCATAAAAATATTTTCAAAAGGTGCAGAAAATTCACATGTTTGAAATATAAACTATTTACCCTTATTTGTATTGTGAAGTGATCTCATAATTAATAATTCTGAGAGTAAAAGTTAAAACACATTACAATGAAAGAAAACTAGTTAACTATTAAAATATCATTAACATTACATTAGATGATTTCTCATTTTTATTGCTTTGAATAAAATTATAAAAATAAAAAACAAACTATAAGAAATACTTACATTAAAAAGATTATAATAAATGATGGACCTAGCCAGTATCAATGCCACTTTTTAGACAAGTGCTTTATGAATAATAAAATAAATTAGAGAGAAACCAATGTTATCATATAATCACATTTAATTTACATATGGTCTCGGTACATCATGCAAACTATTAATTCAAATAACAATATCATGAAATACATTTGGGAAAGTATCATCTTCAGGCCAATCCACTGGATAACTCCTGCAATTTGGCACACCCTTTCTATATTTTAGCTCTTAACAGTATGTTTATAAAGATGGTGATCAAAGGTAGAAAAGCCCCTAAAATACCCCTTTACTGGGGTTTTAATTACCTTTATTAACATCAAACTTCATCTCTTCAGTTAGCCACCAAATAAGCACAGAAATACTAAAATTAATCAAATCTATTCCTACTTATAATGTACACAAATCTATTTTAAACGTCAAGTTATTTATTTAAAATTTTATAGCTGAAAAAAGTAGGTAAGAATTTTTTTCCACACTGAAATCTCCAAGTTCTAAATTGAACTTATGTTTTCAACCTCACTCCCTCATTCTAAATTAACCATGCACTTTTAACCTAGTTTAACATTATAATTTTTTGGCAAACGTAATAAATTTATTAATAACCAGGGTTCACTTGTTCTTCTAGATACTGCTGTCAACAGCTAGAAAACATTTTCAAGAAGAAGTGACGTTAGCAGCACCAGTCAGTGAAAAGCTATATTTACACCTGATAATGTGGAGTTCTGCAAGGTTGAACCTGGATGGTACAGATCTGTGACCAATAGTATTAACATTTTAGCTAAAGAGATACCACCAGGAGTTACAAAAGATATTCATTAATACAGTAACATTGTTAAAACATAGGTTGCATTATTAGTAAGTTTTTTTATGTATCTGAGAGACATGCCAGAAATTTATCACAACCTGTTAGAAGTAGCCAGTTAGATAGGAAGGGGAATTCCTATTTAAAAATAGTGTTCACTCTATTCACCATCAGTATACTTCATGGATCATGTGTTGAGTATGGC
The DNA here is from genome assembly GCA_025642065.1 of Paralvinella palmiformis. NCBI lineage: Eukaryota > Metazoa > Annelida > Polychaeta > Terebellida > Alvinellidae > Paralvinella > Paralvinella palmiformis. Next base: position 687,698 of record JAODUP010000065.1, on the reverse strand, counting down.
AACTGGCACTTTTTCATTTGTTGTCCTCATTACTGATATGAGTTTAACACATTTATTACATGTAAATGATAGACACTATAACATGGTTATTTCAAATTATTCAAACATAAAAAGCCCAGTTTCTACAACCAGATTAATATAAATTAAATTAAAAAAATCTTTTTATTCAGTGATATATATATATATTGCCTATTACTGGACATAGACATGCCACAGTGTTTGCATTCAAACTTCAAATTCCGAACCACACTAGCATCTTTGGAAGTTAGAAAGTGCTCAAGCACTCAGGTCTTGTTCGCCATACTGACTTAATACCTGTGCCACTTTAACTCATTTTTCAAATTTGATATGTACATAGATAGAAGTTGAGGATGATAATGACACTAGACTGAATAGCTCAGCCTTTTACAGTGACATTTGGATGGCAGTATAATTGGTGATGCAAGTTTATATTCTAAGTAGGATTGTCATGGAAGAAATATTTCTGAATTAAAAAATTAAAAGGTTAAATTAATTTGTGGATTTAAATTTTTTCTAGCAAACTTCAATTCCAAATTTATCAATTCCATTTTTTTTAATACGCAATTCCAAAATTGCCCATCTATTCTATAATTGAATTGGGCCCATGTCTGTCTATAACCATATACAGTTTAAATTATGTCAAAAGGTAACATGTAAGGAAAGTAATACCAATTTTAATAAGCTAACTATCCTAAATTTATGTCACCAATGACTATTTATTAGCATTGCCCTAATTGTGACCCTCACAATGATAAAAACTGGGAGACTATTTCAAAAGTTAACGTGAAAAAAACTTCTTAATCTTCTCACGAGCAGACAAATAATTTATTACTAAAAATATTAACACCACATTTCGGCCTCCAGATGATTTAGTGCAGATAACTGGAAATTAATAAAAAGTTGTTCTTTGGAAGGAAATAAATCTGAAAAACATGTCATTGAAATTTTTGTTGTTGTCAGATGGTTATTTATGGGAAAAAAGAACATCCGAAAATATGCCAAACTGACATCGTGAAAAACTGTCGCATTTCGACCGATAAGTAACCGGGAGATAAAGTTTTTATTTACTAAATGGCGGTATATGATTATGTCAAAGAAACAAAAAAATCTGAGAAGGGGAGTACCCCTCTTAGAGCCTTTTCCATTGCGCTTTTTTGACATATGGTCATGATGTTTATGAAAGTGCCTATAAACGAAATTGAAACTGTTTCAAAAGACAAACAAAAATTTATAGATAATAGACAGGGGTCATGGACTATTTGTCTTTTATTGTTATTCACCTGTAATAAAATATTTGCCCTTGTGTTGTATAAAACACATATATATATATATTCGTCTGTCTGAAATGGCACATGACCTGGTCAGTTCACATCAGAGAAGTGGCAAAACCCTTGCTGTCTAGCCACACATGGCACATGACCAACCATGGTCCTACATAACATGACATCAATCCAAAACTGAGCGCATATGCACTGTTGCATTACAACAATATTTACCAATATCTTCCTCCATTGAAGCCATCGCAAAACACTCATCACTTATATGCATGGCCAACAAGAATCCATTGGCAAGGTAACCAACCCACCAATCATACTACCCTGGAATTCGACGTCGAGGGGCTGCCATCCCAGACTCTTTTCTACATGCAGACATTCACAATGGGCCAAGGCAACATTTCATTTTTTTCTGGTCACACTGCTGTCACTGCTGAGGGGAGCACAGGAGTGGCTGTCAGTGTTCCTTTTACGCAGCTGTGGTCAATCCACACATTCTTAACAATATCAAACAGGTCCGCCTTGTCTTCCCCCATATGTCTGGGAAAGCTACTGCAGACTATGCTGCCATCCTCCAGCATGTTGTACAACAGCTGCAGCCTTCACCATCTGTCATATTAGACTTTGAGGCTACACTCTGGTCTGCTATCTGTGAAGTAATCCCTGATGTGAGGATCCGAGACTGCCATTTTCATTGGTGTCAGGCTATTTGGCATACACGGAAGATGTGAAAACACATACATTCATCTGCCATCTCTCCTGTTTGTTCTTCCTACTAGCAGAACAAAACCTGTATTTGCAATTTGCAACCATCCTTGCCCTTGACACCCTTGCTATCCTGATACCCCACTCACTGCACCAACTGCTTGATTACATTTCAAACACATAGGTAAACAATACCACCTGGCCTCCAGGATGCTGGTCTGTGTTTAACTGCAGTATCTGATCAAATAATGACTTTGAGGGTTGGTACCGATGACTGAACTAAAAAATCCACTGACTCAACTTCCCATCCTACCAGATAGTCCACTTGCTCCACCAAGGGGCCAGCTTTGTGGATGTGCAAGCACACTTGACTGCCAAAGAAAAATTGAAGCAGGTGCAACGCTGTTTGGTAAGATTGTATTTTGACTATTTGGTAATATATTGTATTTGATCTATTTGGTAATAACTTGCATTTTAACTAACTGAGGGGAAAATAAAATCGAGTGGTTTCCCATGGCAAATATAAAAAGTGGCAAAATTAACTGCAAGGCGAATGTAATCAAGGGCAAATAGTCCAGTTCTCATAGAGAGTAAAGATTTGTGAGTGAGTATGATCATGTAACATGTTGTGACTCCATTGTGTTTTATTATTTGAAATGTCCATTATCTAATCCTGACACAAATTAGTCATATAACGTTTTTTTAGTCTACCACCTGCCATATATTTATAATATTACCAGTGGACCACAATGGAAACTGTACTATCCCAATTTTAATCATTAATGTGATGATTGATGTTTTACGGCCACTTTTGTGCACAAGGTAGGCTAAATGGGCCGAGCGACTTCCAAAGGTAATGAGACAAAGTGAAAGACGAAACAACCTTCAGATATGCCCACGCCGGGATTCGAACACGGTGGTAGTGATCAGTGGTCCAGCACGCTACCGTTAGACCATGGAGGCGCCCCTTAAAGGCTTAATCATTAATGTATTTTAATATTATAATTTACATATATTTACATTACTATATAAAATAAACAAATAGAAAGGTGACTAGGAAGTAAAGTATGGTGGCGCAGCGCAGTGAAATAAGTTAATATAAGCTAGACTACTTACTGTACTACTACTAGACTATTTCATTCTACTGATTCCTGACCTGAGTAACTGTAAACTGACTAACGAAGTGACTGTGCAGAATTAACAGTATTTCTTCTAGTCATTTTATTTAAGATACATGTGTGACTATAAAATGATTACCGCAGTAGACCCTTTCTTTACTGCTTCTTGTGCATATTCTACTTGGAATAGATGCCCATCAGGCGAAAATACAGTAATAGCACGATCATATCTGGACGACATGGCTAACACCGGTATCTCAAAATTAATGGTAGATAGGAATTATCTATTTACTAAACAAAATTAAGTTATGCGATCGCTATAAAATACTGCAAATGTAACAAATTTACGAAATATGTGATTGATTGATTGATTGATTGATTGATTGATTGTTTGATTGAATAATGAGAATGAACATCTGATAAAATAATCTTACTATCAGAAACCATACAGCGGCACCGTACAAGTGAAACTGCAGAAACATGCAGTTACTTTAGATATATTTATTTGTATTTATTTGATTTATGAAGCACTCTTCATAAAATATAGCAAGTTCAAAGATGCTTAATTTATATTACAATATATATATATATATATATATATATATATATATATATAAGTAAAATGTTAAAACGACATGGTAAAATACACATTTACTGTAAAATGATTAATATTATGACATATTAACACGATAAGATAAAAAATTAATATACTGTTATAAGGTTATCTCGAATAGATAATGACTAGAAGACAAAATAGGATATAAACATGTTATATTTACACATTAGTGAGAATAACTACATTTGTTCAATGGCCATAGTCCACTAGAATTTAATGAGTTTTGAAACGTATTTTCAAAATGTTTCCATTTTCTTAGTTTCTCTCATATAAGCAGACAGTGTATTTCAAAGACTGAGTGATGCATAGTTAAAACACCTTTTGCAATATGCTATAGTCCGCATCTTGGGAACTAATAATAGTTGTGTATTTTGAGATCATATCACGGGCGTGATATGATTATGTCTAGCTGACTTAGTTACAATGTGAGCTGTCGTGTTCTTTTCACGTTATAGCTTGTTCGTCATGGTATATGGTAGTCAATGGAGGAATACATTCCAATAGTCCAGTCTCATCATTACAAGCCCATGCACTGATGACTTAGGAACATCGCTAGATAGATAACGTCTGATGCCCCGGATGCTGCGCGCAGTTGTGCATATCCAGATCTTCCTATAGAGGCGATTTATTGTGCCATGACAATTTTGATGAGGCAGTTCTCAAAGCGTGTCTGTACCTCAATCTGGATGATGGTATTATTGGGCTTGAATGACAGGTACAGCTGTGTGCCATCAGCTTAGAACTGGTTCTGCAGGCCATGACCTCTGGTAACGTCACCAAAGGGGCTTTGTATAGATTACTTAATTTTTCTGACCCTGAACGGAGCCTTGAGGAACACTGTACTCCATCAATACTGGCAAACAATACAAAAAATTTGGAAACATAAATATTTAAAGCAGTATCTTTCAGAAATTAAAAAATCACACAAACATAATTTATAAACATATAATTTGTGTATTATGCTGATCTACAACAAAATTCCATTTAAGTGAATTATATAATCTCTCTCTCTCTCTCTCTCTCTCTCTCTCTCTCTCTCTCTCTCATACACACACATTATATCATACACAAGGAAATATTTTACTGATGAAATTTCCAAGGTGAAACAATAAATTTCTGACCCTATATATTTTTCCCTCATTTGAGATAGCCAGCCATGTAAAATAACTGCTATTTCCCGCAATTTATGTGAATAAAAGAAATTATGAAATATATCTGTGATGTTACATTGACTTCATGTGTGTGTGTGTGTGTGTGTGTGACACTTTTGCAATTATATAATGATACACAGCATAAGTTGAACAGACACAGGCACGAGATAAAATATATATCTAAATATCTTTAAGTCTTCCAGAGTGTACTACGAAATTAGATCATTTCAATTAATGGTTGCGCTATAGAAAATTATTATGGGCCTACGCCAGTTTTTACCAGTCTGTCCCAAGCTCACAAGGCAACAGAACTGCGGCGGGAGGTACCCCTGTTTTTAGCCAATCACCGACGAAGAAGCTCTTTGTCTCCGACGCATCTAATTTCCAAAAAAAACTGATTGTCTGCTTGTTGTCTTGATATCGCTTTTTGATGTGAAACTTAAGTCATTTATTCTTGCTAACATGTCGTTAACATTCGTTCAGCAGAGCCAGAGAACAAAAGGTCCGCCGAACCAGGCCACGATACAGAAGGTATGCTAAATGAATGTGTTGGCGAATTGTGACGTTTACTTTACCCCACATGTCTAGGCATAATTTTCTACCAACCAGGCTTAGACTTAGACTTAGCTTAGTATGTTAGTCTTAGATCTACCCTAGACTAGATGTAGACCGTGGTGTTTACGAATTAATTACACTCGTAGGCCTTTCTACCATTTAAGATGAATATCTTGCTGACACCAGTTGGGCGTTTTGTCGTTTATATTTAACGCTAATACGGTCTGGCATTGGTTAAAATCTATATGTAATATTTAAATGTGAGCTAGCAGGTGGAGATGCCGTGACATTTATGATTTGCAGGGGACATTTCGTTTCTATGATTGACACTGGGTTTTAGGTACAGAATCATATTACAGACTACTACATAACTCCACTAGTGAGATAATTGAGCTTCTGATTGAGACAGTTAAACTTACTTACTTAGGCCAACCTGTCTTGGCACAAGTGACAAGACAGGTTGTCAAGGGTTGAAGTATCTTCATCTTGTATCTGGGTGGTTCAGGCCAATATATCTTGTAACAGGCGAGCTCTTCCTCTACATTAAAAAAATCTATGGGATTTATGATGAATAGGATTTAATGGTACAGTTAAAAGTAATGCAATGATGATGATTGATGTTTTACGGCCACTTTTGTCTACATGGTAGACTAAATGGGGTGAGCAACCTCTAACGATAACAAAGCGAAGTCAGAGATGAAACACCCTTCAGATATGCCCATGCCGAGATTCAAACTCAGGGGCTAGTGATTACATAGTTCAGTCAAGAAATTATAAGTCCTTGAATTTTACAAAATCAGAAAATGTCCTTGAAAAAATATTGCTTGTGAAAAATCCACTTAGAACAAAATAGCCATGAATACATATTATGCCAATAGAAGAAAACGAGTACCAGTACATAGTCTTGATATTCGATGTCAGTTAAAATTTAAATGTAAGTGGGTGGATTAGACAGCGGGAAGGAGTGAGGAGGATGCTGTACCATAAAAGTGTCAGTAATCGATTATACATTGAAGAAATATGATATGTGCAAAAAATTGCACATATCTTCATATATTACCTTTAATTCTTGTATAATTTGTCCTGGAAAATGTTCATTTTGTCCTGGAAAATAATATTTCATTGACTGTGGGAACCATGCATGAGTGTGAAAGTGTTGCTTATATTTATATTACTGATCTGCTATAATGCTTTTTACAGATGTTAGATGAGAACAACCAGTTAATACAAGCGATCATAGAATATCAGAACAAAGGCACACCATCAGAAATGATGCAGTAAGTGAAATATTGAAGTATTTGAGTTTTGACGTGTGCTCTTTTAGGTTTAGCCTATGGAGTTGGTCCCTTAAGTTAAGGGGTCATTTGACAGTTTACTGGTGCCTTTTTGTAATGTTTTGCTGTTTATTTAGCAGATATGATGGTTAATAAAATTTGACTTTCAGATTTTGTCAATGTAATATGGTTTTCGTGAGTCTAATTGATAATATCTAATACATTATTGAAATTTGAAAGAATTTTCACAGATTGAGTATGCTCCTTAAATATGATTTGTCAAGTTTATAACCTCAGGACCCCTTTTAACATGGCAAGAAAGTACATATCAATATATAGACATAAATGTCTAATTAGAAGTGAAAACCAACAGAAAATGACAGAGTTGTCAGGTGACTTAGTTTACCAACTGCTGGCTTGTAGCAGTACCATCTGATGAAATGTTCAGAATCTTATAAGAACTTGTATTGAGTATAGAATATATAGGCAACTATATACTATTTTTACTTATCAGATCAACCCCCAAATACACCTGGAAAGTAATTATAGATTTCTTGGTTGTGGAGAAACTTGAGTGTTAATCCCTGGAAAAGGAAAATATAAGTGTGAAAAAAATATGATACCAATGTGTTACATGACAAGATGGCTCAGCAGCAGCAAGTTGAAATACAAAACAGTACATAATACAAGTAATAACTTCCTGTGCTCCCAAGACATTGAAGTATACCTCAAATTGTTTCTCACAGAATCATTTCTACAAATTTTCCCACATGAACCCCCAGACCATTTGGGCTAACTCAATTCCACTAGTGCGCTATGTTTTTCCTCAACCCCTTTCTTTTTTCTGATGACCCTCCAACCTCGTATATTATCTGGAACCCTGGTACATATTGGTGTCTGGATAGATCTGGGAGGTGGAGCATGATTGACCTCCCCCGGAAGTTGGGACAGCACCTCCAGTGAATGTTTGTCCAGATCAGGCAACTAAGCCATTAATCACCAACTGCATTTTAGATTCTTTATTAATGGGTAAATTATGTTTTGATTTGAATATGTTGGGAGTTGATTCAGCCAACCTTCACAATTAAACTTGATCAAACCATAAGCACTATTATTCACATTTTAACAAATATGTTATCACTGAAAATACAATTTCCATTTTCTAGCTATATTTAGTGGAGACCAGTTTTTTTAAAACAAAATGTTGGCCTGTCGTGAACCAATGGACAGTATATTATCTAAGCAACACTAAAATATCCTGCTAGGCATAGAACTGTTGTTAAAAAGTTAGATTTCTCAGATTTAGAGTAGTCTTTATGAGAAATACACATTCTGATATGATTGATTCAGGCTGGCTTAAAAGCTTTTCTCTTGGCTATGCCAGGGATCCCAATAGTTGTACTCCCATAGTATTTAAAGCTGCCTGTGACTGTGAGTAAAATCCTTAACTGGCCACTCGGCTATTGAATATTAACACTGACTTTAGTTTCTTTAAATCTTCAGATATCAACATATGCTGCATCGGAATCTAGTCTATTTAGCAACAATTGCTGATTCCAACCAGAACACACAAGCGTTGCTGCCAGTAAGTGTGTTGTATTTAAAATGCTAAACCAAAAAGAGTTATTTTGATCTTTGTTTTTTAATTTAAAAATCTCTATATTAGCTTATTTTAGCAGTGTAGAAAAACTTGTATCCAGGACCATCTTTGTTGAAATTCTCCCAGATGATCAGCTTTCTCTAGTAACAACACCTGCCTTAAAATATTTTCTCTGTTTTAAGACCTTAAGTCATTCAAATGTTAATATCACCAGGTTCTGTGGTAATGTAAAGTCTGCACCTATAATGCAATGGTTCGAGCAGTCCGCCACAAATCTACATGAATTTGTATACTTCAGGCCTTAGGTCCAGGTCAAGCTAATCCCAATCAGATGGCCGGATCCGCTTTGGGTGGTCATAGTAGTCAGATGGCAGGACAGATGAACCAGCTGCCAATGGGTCGCCCAGCTGGGCAGATGATGGGCCCACGGCCAAATATGCCAGGTCAGATGGTTGGGCCACAGATGCAACAGGGACAAGTCCAGCCGACACACAGTACTGGTCAAGGTATGGGTCTGTTTATGGGAACATTTACATGTGTGCACGTTTCAAGTGCCTTTAATATTTAAATTTGCATCTGAGTGATAGTCGAGTTGGGTAATAATCTTTATATTTATATAATTTTTCTATGATATAAGATGTGCAGTGAGATGATGGCATGTCAGATGTATTGAGCGAGCGTTCATGTGTGATGTGCAGGTTTGAATCACCTGTGTGTTTGAGAGCCTTGATTTATGGCAATTCAGAGAAGATCTAGTTAAATTGCCGGTTGTATTTAATTTGAACAGATTAGCACATTGTTGGTCATTACACGTGATGAATGATGAGATGATTAATTCAGTTACTAGCTACCTAGTACATTATCTTATGGAGCAAACGGGTGCCTCCGTGGTCTAGCGGTAGCGTGTTCGACCACAGATCACTACCACCCATGTTCGAATCTCGGTATGGGCCTATCTGAAGGTTGTTTCATCTTTCGCTTGGCAAAAGTGGCCATAAAACACCAATCATCATCATCATCTTATGGAGCAAACATAATTTGAGCCATAATATATGTGTCTGAGAGTGAGAATGCCAGTTTAAGTGTCAATTGAATATGCACTGCCACTCAATATCTATACTCTGACTTTTTTGCTTAGTCATGCCTTCTCATTATTGGTTGAATGTGGTGAGTGATTGTCCCGTGTTATGAAAGTATCTGTTCGTTCAGTATTTGAGATACTTTTATTTGGATTGGTGCATGGGTATCGCTATCAGTCAGTGAATGGATATTTGTATCCTCGTGCATATGCATGCGATCTGTGACCTGTCTTTGGTGCAGTTTTTCTCTCTGTGTGTGTGAGTCATTAAGAAATTACACCATTCGATGGGTATACGATCTCTGGTTAATTCTGTTAACGTGATGTGTCATGTGGCATATATATGTTTATATCAAAGTTTTAACAAAACATATCTGCTAGCAGGTTTTGTATTTTGAGTCAACAATAGGATATCTGCCAATTTTTGTAGATTTCGTTTTAATATATTTTGAGAGTCTTATAACAAGTTAATCAATAGACTAATATGAAATCAGACACACACACAATTATTTCCAAGAAAAACATATTTCAGTTACCAATGAACTCGTGCAAGCCAACCCCCCCAAAAGCTTAAAGTTATCCAGTTTGTTTATTTGTTGAGATTGCTTCAGGCATCAGATGATTAATTTCTGAGAATTATATTAATATATTCTCATTAATAATGTCGCTACCAAGCAAAATGTGTTTATTAGATGTTAGCCCCCCGATTCTTGAGTTCTTTTTTCGAATAAGTTGATTGGCTACATCAAAATATGTGAACTGCTCACAGCATAAGTACACATAGTAATTATGCTCACCTATAAGTTGAGGTCAGGTATTGGCTTAAAATCCCTCAAAATCCAAATCATTGTCATCATCCACAAAAAAGCTGAGCCAATTTTTTCAAGCTCATGGTGTTGGCAAGTGCGTCTTAAATATATCGATATCAATTTCTTCAATGGCAGCGATATATATATATATACAGATTTTGCTTTGGCGTTATAACTAATAAACAAACTTGTCACACCAAACATGCCTGATTGTAACTTCAACTGGAAAGTGTTATTAATTAATTGTTTCACAGCAATTGGCAAGCAAGGTTTGAAATATGACCAGTGATTTCTGTATTATCACTAATCGTCTGGAAGTACCGGTAGGTAACAGCGCTTGACTATCAGTATTATTACATAAAGACTGGCATGTTTGTGAGATCCAAATAACAGTTTGGTGAAAATTAATTGTTATTTATTGAATAATAATGGATTAGTAGGCAGCGATGTGAAAATTTTATTCCGACTCTGGCTCTTATCGGGTTGAATCCTATAGTGTTGTGTGTCAAGAATGGCCCAAAACATCTTTCCTTCAGCTGATAGGAGATATGACATGCGTATAAGTCGAGGTGCTTCTGGGAACTCCCTTTTCCCTACCAAAAAATCTACTTATGCACGAGTAATATACAGTAGTTTGGAGAAAGCAAGAAAAAGTAACAGTGTTTTTTACATGGAACTACATTGAAAAGAGATCTCAACTTTGAGCTCTACTGAACTTGAGCTATAAATTTGTTGAATACATCTACTACATACAAAATAATAATGTTATCGTTATTTCAGATCTTATTATTTAATCACATAGTGTCAAAGTGTTAGGCCTTTATTTCTATACAACCTCAGTTATTGCTGCTTTCATTAAGTAATACATTTGCCTCTTGTTGACCCATCTGGTATAACTGACTGCGTCTGTTTTGTTGCGTTTCTGGTGTTTCACTCTGACCAGTTACACTAAAACCTTATACGGCTACCACCTGTCTGAAACTAAACTCTATTCTGATTGTCTGTCCGTCAGTTTTATCATTGAAGATGAATAGAAAGCATTAAGAAATATGTGTAATTGGGCCACTTGGCTTTCCAAGTGACAAAAATAAAGATACTTCTCTTGTCTAGAAGTAGAATAGAGCGGTTTTAGTGTACTATGTGAAACGGGTAAATGCTGGAATATCAGTTAGAAGCCTTAGTTTTTCTGTTTATCACGAGTAAATCATGTACCTGTGGTAGATATCCACTCGTCACGGCTGCGCATAGGTGTATGTCACAGGTGCATGACATACAGGTGTTATTGTTAGATAACCGTTCTGTTCTGGGTCTCATTATTTAGCCTGGATAACTCATTCACAGATCATTCAATTAAACACATCTTGCAGCTTGGTGTCTATTACTGTGATATTTAACTAAAAGCTGTTGATTGGTGTTTGATGTTTAGTGGCAACATTGGTACTGTCATTAATCTTTTATGGCAAACATTGTTTAGTTTAGGTTGGGTACAAACTTTTGTTTTTGAAATATCACAAGAACAACTTGGGAGCAGTGATGGACACTCTTTCTAACATCGGTATTGATCTTTTTAGATAGAATTCTTGGATTTCATTTAGATATTATGGGGCACTCCAGTAATATAATGGTTGGAACATTGTGCTGCAGACCTCCGAGTTGTTGATTAGAATCCAACATAAGTGTATTTGTGGGTATTTCCCTCAACCCTATTTCCCAGGTGTGACCAGAGTTAAAGTTAAAGAAACTGGTCATTCACATTTAGATTTCAATAAGGTGGCTGTTCGTCAACCTCAACACTCACATAAAACGATGTCAGTTGATTTGCTCTTCAGCTCTGGTGGTTTCTTCAGTTACTAAGGAATGTCTTTTCTTCTTCTGTTTGGGTACATAGCTGCTTTTTCTCGGCCGATAAAGAATAAATAGCAGCGCATTTCCAGTGTGTTCATTAATGCCCCCCCCCCCTTACACATTCACACACCTCCCATTTCTCTAGTTCAAAGTTCATCGATGCTGACCATATAAACATCATCATACACCAATCTCCGGTATGTAGCCAGTTACTGGAGTTAACTATGTTATTTTTGAGCCAGTGATGGTCTGACTTCTGCTTGTAAATGCTTCTTTGTTGACTGTCTAACCCCTCTCCTCTGTCTTAGGCATGACGGCTCTTAGTAAACTTATGCAGCTGCGACCCCAGGTTGCCATGGGCGACCGTAATACGCCTAGTCCTGGCGGACAGAATACAGGCCAGCGTAAGTATAGATGAAGTAGATGTGCACATTCTTGGTAATGCTCTCTATCTATCTCTGTCTTAATGGCTGCATTTTCCTGGGTAGTATCTTTCAGTTAATGTCTAAGAAGCTCGTTATGGCAGTGGTTGATCTATGGAGTTGAGAAAGATTTCATGGCATTGGCTCGATTGCATTTCAATATTACCACCTGTACACGTTTGTCATGTTCATACAGGTCCACCAATGTCCACTGCTTCCGGTAATGTCAACAGCATGCCCATGTCTGCTGCATCACAACAGCCGCCGCAGCAGCAACAACAACAACAGCAGCCGATGAGCAATCAGCAACAGTACTTTGGACAACCCCAGCAGATGATGATGCCACCTGGTGGGTTAAGTTGAACTGCCAAGTTTGAATACATTTTTTTATCAGAGATTTGATCAGTATGGTATGGCATGGATTGGTCTGTCACCTGACTTGTTGGTTATCTATATATTTTAGGTCAAATGGGCCCCAACCAGGGAAATGTGAGCAGCCCAAGCAATGGGCCTACTTTGCCCATGACCCAGAATAGCCAACAGATCGGCCCCCAACAGCAGCAGCATCAACCGATGTCACAGTCCCAGCAGCCACCAATGTCACAGGCCCAAATGACAACAGGACCTGCAAATGCGTCTCCGCAGCCCTTGTCACAACACCAGGGCATCCCAGCACAGCAACAACAACAACAACAACAACAGCAGCAACAACAGCCAATGATGTCACAACAAGGCGGCAATCAAGGGAATCAAGTTGTCAGTCAGATGTTGGGTGGCCAGAAGCAGATGTTGCCACCACCACATCCCCCGGGCTCGGCATACAGACGTTCTCCGAATCAAGGTTTGTCCGTACACCGATTGCGTTACGAGCTGCAGGTGCCGGTAGTTTGCATGGATGATTACTGCTTGTTATTGGTGCTGGCTTCCAATCGCATGGTGGTGTGTGGCCCGACTTACTAATCGTTATGAGCACAGCAAGCTTCTTGCACATGATATATGCAGAAGAAACAGTTCTTGTTTTCTGCCATTAATCAGCAATGTCACAGCTTTAAAAGATTGTTTCCGCTTTGGCTTGTTTTAAGATTTGTTTCATACAGTTGATTTCCCCTTCGTTTCATCCAGTATTGTACTCGACACTTTATTATTTCCTGGCTATTCTATTGACTAATATCAAATCGGCTAAGTACACCATTTATCTAATAAAAATAAGGTATGATTTCTGTGTGGAATTATGAATATGATAGATTAACAGACGTTAGTTTTACTGTGGAATACATCCCTGATTTAACTCTAGATCATTGTCGAGCTCTGTTTCAGCCAGTTGTGGAGATGGCCCCATTACAGTAATTTAAATTCCATCCATCGGAGATAACGGAGACGGATGATGCGAGGCTGTGGCTATTCTTTCTCACACTTGTTTAGATTGATCAGAGTCTCATGCGGGATATTCCCCTGTCGTTTAGCCGAGTATTAGTTTGTTCTTTGTGTTTGGAGGGAAAACTCGTGTTTATTGTTCAAACACACACGCAGCAGGCTCACTCCAATTAGCTGTTTCATCTGGATGAGTCTGATCTTTGACTGAGTACTGCAAGAGTAGGCACAGGTCAAGCTCGGATTGGTTTGCTGTGGCAACAGTTCAAGGTGGGATAGCTTTATTTTGGTATTTCGGTGGTCGACAAGTGATCAGTGGTCCTGAACTTTAGGCGTCCACATCACTGCCACTAGTCTACTTCAGTGGTCCCGGTCTAGATGCATGCACTAGAAATCTGAACCTCGTATGATGCCCTCTCTTTTGTTTTCAGCCAATCTAAAACAAATTTTGTCAGTGTTTTGGTTTGCCTTTCTCACCTGATAACTCCTGCTGGTTCCTTGTCTATACTCTAGGACTAATCATTAGCCTGGCCTCACCGTTCCCAAATTTGTGCATCAGCATAGATTACATATGAAACTGGAGAGCATATAGTAACAGTTTACTGTGATGTTTTGCACACTAATGCCATACTGATATATATGTATCTAGAAAAGTGTTGATATAATTTCTGTTACTGACATTTTATTACAAATATTTGTAGCTGTTGTAATTTGGCTGGTTGTGGCAATGAATGAGTTTTTGCTGAGAATGTTTGTACATTAGAGGCCTTCATCAACGAATGAGTCTGTGGCTTGACTGGATGGAAGGACGATAGGGGGCGTCTGCATTGTTAACTCGTTCTTTTCCTTGGTGTAATGAGGGGCTTTAGCTATATGCAGTGAGCAGTGGTTGCCTGGTGGCCAAGGCTGGGCCATAAACATGGTCGCGCAAGGCTAGTGTTTGGTGTATGCAGAATGTTAGTCGGTGGCTACCAGCACAGTAACTCTTGACCCAATTTCTTGTTCTAGGTCCCCAATCTTATGGTGGACATCAGGCTAGCTATGGTCAAGGACATGTCAGTCCTCAGGTCACTGGTGGACCCTATAATGGTGGACAGACACAGTATGGCTCCAACACAGGAATCAGTACAGCTACACAGCAGTCATACACTGCTGGTGTGGGGGGTGGGGGGAACACCACACCCGTGACTGCCTCTACGAGTGGCTCACAGGAGAGTCAAATAACCAGCTCACCAGTGGGATCAGGATCTGGCCAAGGTCAGGTTCCAGTATCTGGAGCAGCAGCCAATTTGATGACCAGCCAACAAGGTGCCACAACTGGACAGGGTGGGATGCCCACACAGCAGAGCCATATGGCATTGCAGCAGAGTCACATGACCAGCCAGCAGGGTCACATGACCAGCCAGCAGGGTCACATGACCAGCCAGCAAGGTCACATGTCCGGCCAGCAAGGTCACATGCCTGGCCAGCAAGGTCACATGCCTGGCCAGCAGAGTCACATGACTGGCCCGGGGCACATAGCCACACAGCAGGGGCACATGACTGGCCAGCAGGGGCACATGACTGGTCAGCAGGGTCACGTGATGGGACAGCAGGGTCACCCGACTGGACAGCAAGGTCATATGACTGAACAGCAAAACATGATGACTGGACAGGGTGGTCACATGAGTGGTTACAATGCACAGCAGCCACAGCAACAGGCGCAGCCACAGCAGGCACCTGGCCAAGGTTACAACACCTCAGGTTCTGGTAACGTAATTGTTAGCAGTACCATTACAACTACCAGTCACTATCCTAACAAACTGTCGGGCTAGTAGTATATATATATATATCTGTGTGTGTTTATGTATATATAATATATATATATAGATAGATAGATAGAGAGGGGGAGATATAATTCCAATCTGTTAGTACAGTTCTAAGTATTCCTTAGTTTGATGTCTGCCTTGCATGTGTTATCTCTCTCACTCACACCTGGCTGTTCAGTTGATCCAAATCTGGTAGGAAGAAGTGCTGATTCGTGGTAACTGTGCCTCAGTGTGTGCAATAACTTGGTGTGTTTACGTTGTGTTTGGTCCTGTGTTACAGAACAAAACGTCCATTTGCTTGCTTTGTGTATTACAATCTGCTGTTTTGTTTTATGCAAAGTTATTCAATTTTGTTGTTATAAATGATCCAGAATTCTTCGTTTGTTTGTTTGTTTGTTTTTTAGTCCAGTAGATTAACTCATCTAGTTTACATGCATCTTTACACGGAGTGCGTGTTAGTTGCTGTTCAGATCGCTGCATCCTTCTTGTTGTGTTGTGTTTGGATAGTGTAAAGAATAGTGTAGCTCCATGACATCACTATATCCCAATGTGTATTACCTGGGTTCAGTTTGATGTGTTTCCCCAATAGTTTGTGCAACTACATTCCCCTTTCTGCTGTAAAATGTAGATTGTCGATAAAAATTGTGAAAAACCTGACTTTGTGATGTATTCAAATGATGTTTTATACCACGCTGCTGTTGAAGGAGTTGGTTGAGCTTATAAACTAGAAATTCAAAATAGGGTTACTGCTGTGGATTTTGCTATGGTTTCAGTTTCGCCCAGCTGTCTTTTTTTTGTCTTCACATAGATAACAGACCATCCATCTGGACAGCTGGGTGGTTGGCTGGTTAAAAGCCTAGTGATAGTATGTTGGAGTGTTGATACGGCGGGAAAGGGTCTATGGTAAATAATAACAAATACATTATCATATTTTTGGATGTTCTGCTTGTTTTAACAGTACTTTGTCACTTGTTATGTTCACAGGTCAACAATTTGGTCAGCCTGGTCATAACCAATCACAGCCGCCGCCTGCGCAGACACAAGGCAGTTTTCCTCAGAATGGGCCGCAGTATGGCAACCAGACATTTACCGGACAGAACCAAGGCCAAGGCGTGCATCCACAGCCAGGAGGCGGCCCGCAGGGGCAAGGATATAATGGGATGCAGGGTCCCATGCCTCAACAAGGTCCCCCAGGCCAGTACAGCAATCCAAACAACTTCGCAATTGGCCAGCAAGGTGCCAATCAGGCGTCGCCTGCACCGAATCAAATGGGTTACAATATGTATGGCCAGCGCAGCCCGATGCCAGGCGGGCCTGGGTCTCAGGTCCGCCCTCAGATGGTTGGTCCCAACATGGTGCAAGGCCCCTCAGGTAATGGGCAAATGCAGGGTCCGATGAACAACCAGATGAGCAGTGGCCAGCCCGGTGGGCAGCCCAGTGGCCAGAGTGGCTTTGGAGGATACAGCCAGAATCAGTTTTGAACAGCGTAAGCTGACTGTTGAATCTGATTTTCTGTATTTAATTAAGATGTGGATCTGAAATTGGCATCGATACGCTTTGTGTTTGCTTACGTAGAATATCTGTACCTTCATCTGTCTGTTACTGTGTTACAGAGGCCGGGAAGAGTCTGTTCTTGCCATGATAGTAATTCATTCATCTCCTGTAGATTTGTTATTTTACAGAAATAGAAATATAATGTATAAGAGAATGAAGTTTTAGTTGTTCTCCAACATCCTGTATAAAGATCGTCGTTTTTTACTGTATGGGTGTGTGTTTGTGTTCTCATATTTATATTCATCAGACTGTACAGAATAGTTATTTTTTTATTGTTAGATTAGGCAGAGGTTTTCAAATTTTGTAAGCGTTCAACCGAGAGATCTTTGAAATTTGTAATCTTCACACTGGCTATAATGTAGACAGAGATGTTTTCTCCTCGCGAATTCTGTTCCAGAAGAAAATGATATCAGCATTTATTGATTATTTGCGTGTATGTATACAGTTGTAATCTAGTCCATTCGATTGAGAATTGTCGTACATCTTCTGTCTATATGTAAATATTCCAAATACTCTTCATGAAACTTGTTCTTATACCCGGATTCTGACTTGTAAACTGCAACATAATGCTGTGGTTGTTTAACCTGGGGGTGTTGTCGATATGCCTCTTTTGTGTCTGCCTGTATATATATGTGCATATATATATATATATACATATTTGTCTTTACCTTTAAATACCTTATGCATAATGCTCACCACTTTGTTTGGCAAATTGTTTTACTGACGTCTAACAACATTCAGGTGGTAATTATGTCCTGAATATTGGAAAAACTATGATACCATTTCAGTTTAGGGCTTGTCCACTGTGGTGGTGTTCTGCATAGCTTTCACTATGGTTGTGCTCCGATGAGTTTTCATAATAATTATGTACACCAAGACAAGAGTAGTTGTTTTGACATCTCATTTTCCCTCATTCTCGCATATTGTAACCTGACTATTGTGGGTACATTTCAGTGCCAACTGAATGACAACATTTCTTGATTGAATATTTACCCATAAAATAAGTGCTCAAGCAGTGATGTGTGAATGAATCAGTATGATTTAGGGGATTCTTGTTCAGGAAGGATTTCATGCAGTAAGCTGGTAACATTTGAATTGAGCCCATTTCCTTGTAGTATTTGGAGCTGTCTATTTTGTCCACGCCTGCTGAGCTGGACTCCAAGAACCTTGGCATTCTTTAGGAATTGACATTATATTAATGTTGTGCATGTTATTCAGCCGTAGGTACCAGTTTTCCTGCTCTCTGCACCTTCTCCAGTGATTCGCCATAGACACAGCACACTGTATATCCCAAGGTTCTTTGCTGTTGTATTAACATAAGATGGTTGAGGCCAACCCTAAAACATTTGCACTTTTCATTCCGATGAAGTAAAACTATATTAATCCATTGTTGTGACGTAACCAGGCCATGCTAAGTGTGTTGCTGTTCAGTATCTGGTGTTCTTATTGTATTGCTGTGCACTAGTTCAGCTTACTAACCTAAATGTAGCGCCGTCTTTTCAGGGACAAGTTAAATATGTGGTTGATGTACTTTAAGAGAACAGCACAAATACTTTCAACTTTACCAAAACCGAGAACACGTGACTACTCGTAGAAAGGAGCTGTATATGTATTCCAATGACCTGTTGCTGGTCTGGATTTTTCTTTAGTGATCAGGATTCCACACAAAAAACAGGAAAGTTGGAATATACCAGAAAATATTAACTAATTACAGAATGTCTAGGAAATTGTTGTTGTTTTTTTAATTATCTAAAGAATTATCTGAAAATTAAAGAACTGATTGTTGTGAAGGTGGGAAATTGATGATTTTCATTTGAAAAATGTCACATTGATCATTTCTCATTATCACATATTAAAGATGTTACGTTCAAATCATTTGATACAATACTAATAGATATATGTGCATTAGGTGGGCACTCATTTAGCACAATGATTGAAACATTGCATGGCAAACCTCCCAAGTCTGAATCTACGTGAGATGGGGGGTTGTTTGTGGGATTTTTCCCAGGGAGTGACCGACCACTTGGCCATGTCTCCAATGTGACTAATGTTGTGGCTAAACAAGCTAATCCCTAACTGACTTCGATGCATTAGGCATATCATTTTTTTATTGTCAGATATTTACGGTAAATCTTTTCTTAAAAAATTAAAAACATTATCTGTGGAATTTGTTTTCCGTTGAGGCTTAAACAGGCAAAGGTACAATAATTCTGCGTTTAACCACACAGTTAAGTTACTTGGATTAGTTTTTATTGCTTTAGATGTGTAGGTGTTTGAAGGTCCAGTGGTGTACAAAACAGCTAATGGGAATGGCATCCAAGACTAGCTTGTTTGCAGTTGGAGTGTTAAACAGTCATCCTTCAATGTCTGGTTGATGACGAGGCGACATATGCTGGAGAAACATTTATCCAGTGGACCCTGAAAGACGTTTTCAAATAAGGTAGATAGATGGCCAAGTTGTCTTTACATTTGTAATTGTATGTTTACCCCAGTCTTCTTACTAGTTTCGTTTCTTCGTTGGCCATCGAGGTTTTTGTAGGCCGTCATTTATCCGAGGAAGTCTATTTGCGGGCACTAGGTTGAAAGTTTACATTGCTGTATCCCATAATTTCCAAAATGTTGCATTCTTCGCATACTGATATCTTGAGTTGAACTGAAAGCCATCAAAAATAATTTATGCTAACAATGAGCAATAAGATTTTTTAAATTGTGCATTTACGTGTGTCCGAGATACCTCTCATTCAGTGACTGTGTGTAAACACTCCATCAATCATGAATGTACAAGACAAAAACCAGACAAACACATCATTGTACGATGTGTTTTATCCGTGGGTTAAACACTCTCCAACAGCATGGTGTTGATGAGTAGCTAACATTCTGTGTTGCTCGACATTAAACACCGATTAACAATGGTAGTTGGAGCTCTGTGGGTTTAGTTTTGTGTTGCACGAAGAAGCTGCCCAATCTGAACATCAGCATTTACTTAGTGGCCTCGTTGGTTGATTGGTATTTGTGCATTTATGTAACTGCTCCTTGGTGCATAGATAATTAAGTGTATGCATTCCGTACTTGTGTATGTTTACTAACACTGTGCGTCAATTTTTTAAATGGTATCTGTATTATTTTTCCGTCACAAATTAACCAGCCGTTGTCAGCTGGAGGTCATGCATAAAAGGATCGATATATTTTAGTGTGAAGTCTTACTCCTACTTGTGCCATGTCTCGTGTTTTATATTTAATCTTGGCAGAATAGCGGATAGCATATTTCATTTGTTATAGCATTTGGTGTATTTTGAAGGGGTTTTTTCTTGCATTATACTGATTCGTGCACACGTGGTTACTCTCGAGTATTTAACAGTGGATTTTTGTGTTAAGTGGTCAATATTTGTCATATCAATTGTCGGATTTGAAAGTAACAATAAAAGTTCATGTTATGTGTAATAATTATTGACAGTCCAATGACAAAGAAACTTGTAGGTGATTTGACATTACAATTTATTACACGCTAAAACACAGAAGTACAAAATCATAACAACGCATTTCTCCACAACATTTGCAAAATGCAGTTACTTAATTTAAAAAACAGATTTGGGAATTTATCCTAGACACCGAGATAACAAATAACCCGTGATCATTTTACAGGTTTTCTATCACAAATTGAAGTAATCGTATTTATGACTGGGATCATCCTCGGCCATGTATTCTTCATAAGCCACTGCACTCTCATTATCACTCGCCTCTTCTGGCTCTACAATTGGTAGTTCTCTCGTCATCATGAGATTTTGGTCTACTAATGAGAATGGAACATAATCTCTGTTTTCTGAAATGGATAATTTGTACTTGTTGCCACATTATATTATATTTTGACACTCAAACTATATCATTCTAAATGCATTTGATTGATTCTCTGTCTCTATGAATGCACTTTTATTACCCATAAGTCACCAACATCTATGTACACATAAGGATGTTTACATTCTAACAACAAATGAAGTGTTGTTATCACTCATTTCACTAACTCAAGTAATAAACACACACACACATATATATATATATATATATATATTTCTAAAATGTGACTTAAAGCTTTACATACTTCTGCTTCCATACAAGAATTAATTAATTATATATGCTCGATACTCGCGCATAAATGCTTACTTTTAGCAAGAAACAGTGGTCCATGCTGCGGCTCTTCTTGTATTTGGTCTGAGTCATCATCGGAAGAACTTTCTTCAATTCTACCAAAATCCACAGACAGATAAGGCAGCTAGAAAGACAGTTGACCGAATGATGACGAAAATGGCACATTAATTGAACATACGGGTGGTTTTAAGTATTATCATTAAAGCATAGTTATCTAAAACAATTAACTGAAAAGTTTACTTCAACCATAACTTAAGCGACCATTCTGTACTGTATACATACGTGTACATTGAGTAGCTCCAAGTAGAGCAACAACATCCACTTTTTAAATGGATGTTGTTGCCGTTGAATTAAACATTTTCCACGTAAACCAATCACAAAATGGAAATTTTCAAAACATCATTTCATCTGTTTAGTCCATCAATTAAACTGTAGACATCAACAGAACACAAAACGATTGTTCTATGAAAAAACGCGGACAGTCTAAAATATTTGCAAGATTCTGTGAGAATCCACACACACATGCTAACCAGGAGAGTGCGTCGTGTTGGTGTAGATAGGCATTTCATCATGGAAACGGAGTGTGTAATATTGACGGATTTCAATAATCCTCTACACCTCATATTGCCCATTAGTGATGACGTGTAGATATTAATATAAACTAAAATTCTTAACGCATCGATAACTGCGATGCTATTTGCTTTACTGTTGTCATGACGTAACATGGACAGGTGTATTTGGGAACAATCCCAAATTATTTATAATCAAACACATTTTTCCAGATTTAACAATGCCTCTTTACAGCTTTTAACAGCAAAAACAGATCCATAATTTCCTGAAGACGGTCACACTCGCTTTCTTGTCATCAGATCGACTGCATAAAATCACCTCCCTTGAAAGACTTGATATTTTTTTCATGGTAGAATTGACGAGACTGCATGAGTATTAAATACTCTGATGGTGGTCGCTGCTAGAGTGTATTACATTCTCAGGGGGTCTTTAACGTCCCGCCTCTTTTTAAATAATTAATTGGAGACGCAGCACCATTTAACCTGGTCAGCCAGTCACGATGTTGTGAGCTGAGTTATGTATTTAATATGTTCCTATGATAATTTAACGTTATCAGGATGTTTTTGTTCCTTGAAGAATATAAGATTCCAGAGATTACCCATGGTTCCAAACATTACATGCCTGGCCAGTATTTTGATTAACTCAATGTTACTTCAATTTAAACTAGACCAGTCTATATTTGCTAATGCATTAGAATCATGTTCCTGTTATTGAACTGTCCGTGCTCAAAATTAAGGGTCCATTTATCATTGCCAATTCTTAGAAAACATGTAGATTAGTAACTGGTTTGACATGTGATGCCAACTTATTTTCTTTACCTGTTTTTATGTGTATGTTGTCAATGACTGTGTTGTGTATAATTCTGATTGGTTTAGTTATTATACATAAATATATATTTGCCTTACATATGTTATATAATTAAATGTTTGATAAGTTTCCAATATAAAGTTTTATTTATTTTTAAAGCTTTATTTACTATTTTGATAGTAGCTAAACAACTATATTTAAATCGTATTAGAAACTCATTGTATATATATATATATATATATATATATATATATATATATATCATTAAAAATGCAGTTAACGTTGCTGGTAAGCTACCAACGGACAATACTCGTTCAGTCTGGAATCAAAAGTCAAGTTTTGGAAACAAAATTTCAAATGACTTGCCTTCTGTTTCTGCCTGAGGAGTCTTGGCCACAAGCCATGCGTCTTCTTCCGAAGTCCAAGCAACACGGAGCCAAATCTGACACCGATCTCGCATTTACTGGGCACGATGATCTCATAGAGTTGAAACTCAAACGCATACTCGATGCACTCCTTGATGACTCTGTATGGGAAAGAAAGTAGAAACTTAACCGTAATAGAAGTCTAAGACCGTTCGTGATGATTGATGTGTTACGGCCATTTTTGTGCACATGGTAGACTAAATGAGCTGAGCGACCTCCAAAAGGTAATGAAGTGAAGTCAAAGATGACACACCCTTCAGATATGCACACACCGAGATTCGCACACAGGTGGTAATGATCTGTGGTCCAACGCACTACCAGTTAGACCACGGAGGCGCCCCAATAGAATGCTGTGACCTACATAGTTATTTTTTAGCCATACCGTAGATCAGCTAAATTTAGTGAATGAAAATTTGGCAAAGATGAAAATTTTATGACTTAGTTTACATATTATATTTAGATCATTGGCTAATGTAATTCTGATAACGAGTAATCCCCATTCTAAGCAAAGACACGATTAGACGACAGCAGAAGTAAATCAAGTGCAAGCTAAGGACAAATTTCAATACTTTTTCAATCACGTTATGGTTCTGTCCATGAAGAACTTCCAGTACAAGGGATGAAGATATTTTGGGAACTGAAAACACGGAGGATGTTTCCATTTGCCATTTACACCACTATATACCCAGCTGGCAAAAATTTAAATGACATATGCTACTTATAATAATCCATACTTTTATACATCAACTTAGCACCAAGACAGATTTCTTGTCCATTATTATTAAGAAGCCTAGATCCGAGACAAATCTGTGTGAATCTGACATTGTTTATGATATATCCTACATATTTCTTTGTTCTCACAACATTTTATTAAAAAGCTTTTCCTAGGCTACTTCAATCACATAATGTTTTCTTACTCTTCACGATGACCCGTTTGGGATTGTTTGCGAATATGGTTTATGTACATAGTACGAGATTTCCACAAAGTTGTTATCTCCTGAGATAGTTCATACAATTAATTTACATACTGATATAAACAAGATGCTTTCAAAAGGAAAAAAAAACCCATCTATCTTGATGACTTAATAGTGAAAGTTATGTATACGAATACTGCTCTTGACAATAATTTACATAAAACCAAATATACTTACATAAATTCTGTATATGCCTTTTTAATGGGAGCTAGTGAATTACGGGGATAAATTTTGTTCAAGGCTGCGTTTATGGGTAAACTCCTTTTCATAGACTTCCTTTGAAACAATACTGGCTAATATTGTGAAGTAAGTCTGAATGCCCTGTATGCATTAAAATGCCTTTTAAATCTACATTATCAGCATCATATCACAACCAGTATTAACCAACCTGAAGGTTACTGTTTCTTCAGTAAATGAGGCCACGTCTTCTTTTCTAACATTTTTCACTGCAACCGTCAGCAAGACATTCCACCTGTCTTGTGTCCACTTTACATCTGGTTTCTCACTGTGGAGCAAATGATATTCATACATAAAATTGAGTTTAACCCAAATCAAACATTCATTTTTGCAGTGAAAGATAAACGGTGTTCACCTTCTCCAGATAATATTGTCTGAGCAACATTCCGGTGGCAGTGGTTCATTTTCAAGTTTATGGTTAACGAAAGCAGGGCTGAAAAGAGGAAATGGGAATTAGATTTAATAGAATAAATGCAAATGGTCTCGCTAATGATAAAACAGTGAGCATAATAAAAATTTTGTTTGGCCTTTGACCTATGTAATTAGGCCACAGTTACTTGGCTGATGAGAATAGAAGTTTTATCATACATGAAACAAGGATAAAACTGAACTGTTACAAAGAAGTGCGTGAATAAGGGTAATATTTTATAACACATCTCATCCGAGACACTGTCCCCTGGTGTTTATTATCAGGACAAAAAGGTCATTTGAAGGGATATTTCAGAACAACATTTAGCCTTAGATGACTGATGTTTTACAGCCACTTTTGTGCACATGGCAGGCTAAATGCAGGCCTGCCACTGATCCCTATTTTCCCTACTTTTTCACCTCCTTCCTATTTTCCCTACTTTTTCACCTCCTCCCTATTTTCCCTACTTTTCCCTACTTTTTTGGTATTATCCCTATTTTTAACTAGTTTTTTCAAGTTTTCCAAATTGGTTGAGTTGGCCGGAGAGTGTTCCCTAGATTCTACCCCAAAATCACTCCTTGCTCCTCATTGACCACAACACATCATGGAGTCAATTTTGGGTGAGTATTTCTCTTCATTTTATTATCAATCATTGCGATTCCCAACGAAGATATAACTGAGGGAATTTCCTCCTTTTCATTCAGCATGAAAATGTGTAGCATATGTAAACTAGATACCTCAGTGTATCAGTGAACCCTTTTCTTGGACAAATTGAGGAAATGGTACACTATACTCAGATATCTTTGTTTGCATGTTCACACAAGTTTAAATTGTTTTTATTTCAGCTCCTGTGTACCATTATATCTACATATATGTAGTCTACTAGTACTAGTTACCAGATAGATTATATGAACATTTATATGAACTAAACTGTTTAAATAGCCATGCCTCATGGAAATACCAAGTTCCAAGAAAGATGGTTGTCAGAGAAAGACTCTCAGGGAAACCTCTTGGCTACATGGTGTGAACCAGATCTGACAGATCCTTACAAAACACTGTGTTTGGTGTGCAACAAAAGATTCTCCTGCAGTAATTCTGGCAAAGGGAGCTAAACATATTGTTCTTCAAAATAATAAGAAAGGACAGAAAATATTAGGAGTTGTGCAAAGTTCAAAATCATTTGCAAAGTTGAGATTTTGTGGACGATTAAGATGTGTGTAGAAGATTGTTTATTTGCTTCCAGCGATGGTATCACTGATATCTTTAGAACAATGTTTCCTGGTCAAATATCCTCAGGTTTTTCCCTAAGCAGAACAATGGCTACATACCTTATATTTGATGGGTTAGATCCATATTTCAAAAAGAGGTTAGTCAAGGACATTAATGAAAGTGGAACTTATTTCACAATCCAGTATGATGAGACCATGACACAACAGGTGAAGAAGCAAATAGATGTAATTGTATGATACTGGTCACACTCCTGAAAGGAGATTGTAGTGCATTTCCTGTCAGCTTCATTTTTCAATCATGCCAAAGCTGTTGATGTTGCTCGTGCATTACTTGATACCCTGAACCAGCCAGACTACAAGATTGATCTTGGAAAACTCTTGAGTCTGTCGTCTGTTGGACCAAATGTCAAAAAGGTTGTGTGGAAGATCATTGATGAGCATTTGAAGGCAGAGGATCTTCATGGCCTCTTTCCTTTTATCCCCTGCAGCCTTCATGTTGCTCATAATGCCTTTCATTTTGGGCTTAAAGAATATGGAAGTGAAGTGGACCAACTCTGCCTAGACTTGTTTTATTGGTTCAAGCAGTCACCCTGTAAGCAGGAGGATTTCCTAGAAGTCCTTCAAGAGATGGAACTGAAGGAAAAGTATTTCATTCGACATGTTCAGTCTCGGTGGCTAACTCTTGGTCCTGCTACAGAAAGAGTCATCAGGCATTATGCTGCAGTCTGTGACTACTTCTTGAAACACCTACTATCAAAGGAGCATGTGAAGAATAATAATTACCGCAGAATATGTGCATGTTTGAAAGACAAGAACACAATTACCAAGTTTAAATTTGTATCATCACTAGCCAATATTTTTTAACCTTTCCTAAATTATTCCAGACCGAGGGCCCCATTGTTCATATTCTCCATGATGAATGTGGTTCTCTGGTTAGGAGGGTGTTTGGTAGATATCTAAAGGGTTTGATTATAAGAAGGGGATAACCAACTTCCCAATTCTGAGGTAAAACGTGGCACTGCTGCTTCAGAAAAGATGCCACCGGAGCTAGAGATCAAGACGATGAGAGAATGTTATGTCACCATCTCCAGGTATCTGATCAGCCACTTGCCCATTGATGATGATATCCTGAAACATCTGAGATTTTACATCCATTGATGCAACACCAACATGGAACAATAAGACGACTGAAGAAACTCATTGCAGCTGTTCCTCGTGTTCTAAGTGACATAGAGGTGGATTCCGCATTGGAAGAGTGGATACACATGAAGATATACCTGAGAACTGGTACTTGAAGGAGCAGGCCACAGACAAGACTACCTACTACAGAGTGGACCACTACTGGAAAAATGTCCTCCAGCTTCAGGACAGCCAAAGTTCACGAAACTTCAAAACTTCATCCGTTGTCTCCTGACTATATCACATGGGAATGCAGATGTAGAGAGATCCCTGTCTCATAACAAGAATGTGTTGACAAGTGAGCGATCATCTCTTTCTCCATAAGTATTCTCCAAAAGTGGATTTGTTAATCAACAACTATGAGAAGAAGCTGAATAAAATTAAGAAGTCATAAAATAGAAGCCTCAGAGAATTGTTTATTAGAGTTGATGTAGTTGTTGTGTTATGTAAATGAGGGAATCTCTGTTTTGTTAAAGTCATGTCAGCATTACACATGATTTATTTTTATGCTATTATTTATGTCATACTCTCAATATTTAAAATATGTCATTTTTCATAATTTGTTCCATTTAATTTTGATGACATTATGATACTGCAACAATATTATCTAACTAATATTAAGTATTATCAATTTTAGTATTACAAGTATTATTTTTGATTGTATTATAAATATGTTTTTCAATAAATATATTACAGGAGATGACAGGCACCCTATGAGCCAACTGTTCCAATTAAAGAAAGATAACTGAATATCACTCAATTTATATCAATGGTGGTAAGGCAATTAAATAGTGAGTACATACATTATCAATTGTAATCAAACAAAACAGGGTTACAAACAATAACTAGCACTGAATTTATTAAAAGACTGTAATGTTGTTAGACTCTTGTACATATCCTGAACCCCAACCAAACAAACATAGTGCTGCAAACATTGCATTTAACAGCCTTCAAAATCCCTACTTTTTATGTGAACTATCCGTATTTTCCCTATTTTTATCCCTACTTTTTCATCGAAGATATCCCTAATTTATCCCTACTTTTTGTCTTTGGGTAAGTGGCAGGCCTGTAATGGGCTGAGCGACCTCCAAAGGCAATGAAGCTAAGTCAAAGATGAAACACCACTCAGGTATGCCCATGCCAAGATTTGAACATGGGTGGTAGTGATCTATGATCCAACACGCTACCGTTAGACCACAAGAGGCCAAATTGTGATGTAAAATACACAAACTTTTAGCACAAATTGGGCACGGTAAATAATAACCATATGCAGGCCTATGAGTACAATACAACAGATGTACATAGGCTTCAAAGATATGTTTAAACAACAAATGGGTGTAGAAGTAGAACCCTAGCAGCGATAAGAAAATTAAGTTAATACGAATAAATTATTAACTTACTGTACATGAGCCAGCTGTAAAATGGATTGTCCTGTTATATTATTGATTTGTTCTTCATACCTATATTGAATTAAGAAAAAATATTGTTATTACCTCAATATTATATATATATATATATATATATATCATACATGGGGTCAATTCAAATTCCATTTGGTCAATTCCAATTCCACATCAAATTGATCAATTCCAATTATATCGATTCCAATCCCATATACCTACTACTTTTACAATGAGTAAGTACTCCGAGTAGTTTATATTCCGAGTAGGATTGTCATGGAAGAAATGTTTCTGAATTAAAAAATTAAATGGTAAATTAATTTGTGGATTTAATTTTTTTTTGGTAGGAAATTCTAATTCAAAATTGATCAATTCCAGATCCACTTTTTTTTTAAATAATCAATTCCAATTCCCGAATTGACCAACACATGTATACACTGTACAGTCATTAAGTCATACTGTACACTTAGTACAGTAAACATGTACCCGTATAATAATAAACAATTATTAGCACAAATATCCTGCAAATATTACCTGTAGCAGATAAACATACATTTACACTGTTACGATTAGACAACTTGTATAAATAGATCAGGTTTACTATTTAAATTAACCAAAATGTTATCCTTTGAATATCGTCAGCTAGTACAGGTTTAATACCACTGAGCAATATTCATTTAGATTTATTGAATTTTTTTCTTAGTGCATCACAAAAACATAACTGTGCATGGCTACTAGTGTTAAAATATAACAACAATCATCTATAGGAAGTTAATACGTAATAAAATGTACTAATTAACGTTCTTCTAGTAGACTTAAATATCTGCTTATTTATTTACGCACATTTATAAAAACACACAACGTATTAACACCTTCTTGATTATGTTGTCCGGTACGTTTTCTTAACAGAATATCGCATTCCATTTCTTGTTTTCTAAATTTGCTGTATATGTTGTAAAATCTTTTGAAGCGTTTGAAGCTGCGTTTTTTTACCGAAGATAAAATAAATTCATTAGCACATAATTTTTAGTGCAAATTTAGAAATTACATTTTAACAGAGGGGAGGATAACTTAAATTACATCAAACGAGTGAAAACCCTGATGAACAAGCGGATAATGATGTTGCCCTGTCCAGGAAGACTCGAATGGCATCAGGAATCGGTGAAATCTCAGTTATTAGCGATGGCAGTTGAAAACATTACTGATACAATGAGTCAGTCCTCGTTTGGTGTTTAGAGACACGTGTGTATTATAAATCATTACCTTTATAGCATTTCTAAAATTTGTTACTGGTATGATGAAGCGCTGCTTGGGTAATGTTTAGAAATATTACTGCTACAAAGATTCATCAGTTGACTAGACCTAGACACTACAAGGACTCTGATATAAAATCTTGTTTATAGTCCGGCTACCGGTATATGTAGTGTTTCATCTTGCAATTTTCCCCATTACACTTGGATGTTATCTTGATTCACTTTAAAAACACACACCACCATTCCTGTTTATGCTCTGCGCGTGATGTTTTGAGAGACTGAATACAATTCCTCTACATCACCGCCTCACTGGTCTCCAGGACTGGCTGTGCAGATGATTGGAACTAAAATATCCCGAGGATGGTCAATTCAAGAGTGTTGCATCCTGGAAAGTCTGGTCTTAGAAGTCCCATTCTAATTCAGTGAAATCATGATTCCAGTTGATCTTATCAGCCACAAAGGTTGAAGAGTACCTCGTTCTGTAGTTTGTATTTAACTATGACACTTGTCACAGATGAGTCATATGACTTGGGGCTGGGGGAAACCCCAAAGACCAAAATAAATAATAATATTTCTGAAGGAATTGCAAATCAATTGAAGGCTTGGTAGAGCAAATCACTTTTGAACCAATATAACACACGGTATATTCTAATGAAACTCATAAATACTTTCTATCGTTAAATAAAACCATTTTAAAAAATAACTATTTTATTCTTTGCAAAAAATATCAAATTTAAATCCACGAGAGGAGCTTAGTTATCATCAGACTTACTAATCTTATCTAAGAAAAGACAAGCTTTATTCCAAAATATTTCCCAAGTCATTAGAAACAATATCGCAGAATATAAAGAACTAGACTACACTCAGCAAACTCATGGAAACATGGAAAATTTATACCAACCATTATTAGCAAATTAAACGATAAATTTCCGAAAACTATCCTAAGACAATTAATGAACGACAGAAACTATGTAACAGAAAACTTCAAAAATTAGCCTAAATGTTCTTCATGCAAATACATATTTTTATGACTATATGCTTGATTATTAATACGCATTGTTTCTTGAACCAGTGGCGCCATCTGATAATTTGACTGCAAGAAATAAAGTAAAATGATCTACGGTCATGATGGCATCTCAGAAAAATGGTGTTCTACCTACTAGACATATCATAACTATCAGGATTCTACAGTAACACATGGAAATGGTGAAATAAATCCTATACCATAAGTCCGAATCTAAGAGGAATACATTGAAAATTAAATATCTGAAGGTCTGCTTCCGGCCTTTTAAATTACATCAACATTTTTAATGGATGAAAATTTAATAACTGCTGAATACTTTCTGCGGGCATTGATGTGGCATTTGATCTTGGAGCCAACTCGTGTTAATTAATTCACGCATATAAATCTCAGAGTGGAATGATCCAACAAACAACTAGATCCGAATATGGCCTTGCTAGTCTAGGTGATATTATTGGAGCTTTTCATATTACGAGTCATGAAAGAGAAGGAAATTTACTTTATGTAAAATAGGACGAACTCGTAGTTTGTTAACAGCTGTCATCTACCAGATGAGATCCAACATGTTGAATTTGACAATTATGTCTGATATAATCCTATAACCATAAAGGATTTGTTATATCTCATATATGTTACTGATACAGGTAACTAGTGTGAAGAGTAGATACTGTCATTTGTCATATTTCCAAATTGTAAGTTGCTCTTATAGTTCTGATGTTAACCTATAAATTAATAACTAATTTGAATGGTTCTGCCCAAACAAATATATCTTTATTAGATAAAGAAAAGATATATATATATATATATATATATATATATATATATATATATATATCAGTAACTGTGTTATACAAAGTAGGATTCTCAAAAGAAAGCAGCTAACATTGTCACAGATGTCTTATGTGAATGTATCATATAAGCCAATGCTAACAGCATTATCTTCTATATATATTTGCTATAAACAAATAAAATATGTGTAACAAAAATATTCTATAAAAACTTTAGCAGACCAACAGTTATCTTACATATTATATCCATTTATATTTAACCATGATAAACCAACAGTAACACTGACAAGATGATCTAATTCATTATTTGTTATGAGATGCCAGTCACAGTTCGCCAGCAAAGGTTCAATAGTGCACCTTTCCAATTCTCTGGAACTATTGGACGTTAACAACAACAATTTAAACTTACAATATTCAGTAAATATTCAAGTTACGTCAAATTTAATTCCCCCCCCAAAAAAAAAATGCGCAGGCTATTTACCAATTGTT
This sequence comes from Paralvinella palmiformis, assembly GCA_025642065.1. Taxonomy (NCBI): domain Eukaryota; kingdom Metazoa; phylum Annelida; class Polychaeta; order Terebellida; family Alvinellidae; genus Paralvinella; species Paralvinella palmiformis. Next base: position 655,573 of record JAODUP010000065.1, on the reverse strand, counting down.
ATTAAATGTCGATTCATAAATTTTAACAATCTGTTTTTCTATTCGTAATTTCATTTCAGGCTGGTAACCTTTCTGATCTGTCTATCATTGATTATTCTTAAAGAATACAGCCTTATTTATCATAATAGTTGTATCTGTCTTCTCACATACACACATATGAGCATCTCTATTGTTATCAGAGAACAGTGGAAAATGATCAATAGCTACACAAGTCTTATGCCTAATTACTGTATATACTCGTGTATAAGTCAAGGTCGTTTTTGTGACCCTGTAATTCTTTCCTCGGGCCTATGCTCACTGTATAAGTCGAGGTCAATTACCGTAATTTCCGCCGCCGTAATTTCCGCATTATACACCAGAACTAAATGTGTCTTTTTTAAAAGAAAAACAATAGAAATCACTGCTCACAATTTGTTTGTTTATTAAATACAACATCAAAACAATTATAAAATCTGTATAACGCTGTCATACACGGAGGGTGTACAGTTGTACATAATTACGGACAAAATTATGCACAAGTCCAGCTGCAGATTATCCTGATTTCTCTTGTGTGTTATACACCAAAACTAGGTTTTTTAGACATTTTACGGTATTGGTTTAAAATTCCCCAAAATCTGAATCGTTGTCATCATCCGCGAAAAAGCTGACCCAGTCGTAATCCGGAATCTCACACGTAGCAACAGAATCATCATAGTAATCACCATAGTCGTTGCTGTCCGCCACATCCTCAGTTTCGGCAATGCATTTCCCATGAAAATTTTCATATAGCCTATTATAGGCATCATCTTCTGTTCCGTCCATCTTATTAGAAATGCCACACTTTAAGAATGACTTACGCACCATTTCTTCAGGAATACACCCTCACGCAGTTTTAACCCATCCGATGACCAGAGGAATTGATGGTCCCTTTACCTGCAGCTGTTAATGGTTTATCACCTTCTGTCATCCAGTTGTTCCCAAATTTGCGCATTTCACCCTTAAACCGAGTAAACTTGATAGCCTGTATCCGTATCATCATTCTGGTGACGATATATCCATTGTGGCGATACTCCAGTACCCAATCATTCAAAGCTGTCTCTAATTTGATGTACGGACTAACTCCGTAACATTTCGCCCTTTTCGTCCTCAGCATTTCAAATAAATAATTCTTCTGCTTTCTCCAGTCTCTCACTAGTTTTTCACTAACAGCAAAATGTCTGTCTGCAGTAGAGTTGTTGTTTTCTTCTGAAAGCTTAATGACTTTTAACTTAAACTGTGTGAATTTCGCTTTCTTTTCAAAACTCATGGTGTCGGCAAGTGGGTCGTAAATATATCAGTATCAATTTCTTCACCGGCAGCGATATATATATATATATATATATATATATATATACACGCGATTTCGCTTTGATGTTATAACTAGGCTGTGCTGAATAAGCAACAACCTGGGGATTCTCCCCGAAAAACAAAACAAACAATGTTATAACTAAAACTTGAAAACAGCAATCTATTTTAGTTCGAATCACTGGAGGTCTGGTAGTTAACACTGACCGAAAAAGACTGACATGTTTCCAAATAACAGTTTGGTGAAACTTAGATTTTTATTTATTAAAATGGACATGACTCCCCCAACTATTATAACAAAGACGGGTTTTTGTACTTCCGCTAACAGTGTTCTTCATATATTCTTTGATAAGTCTCTGTTGGCAGAGTTTTTTCAAGGCCACACATACAGTGTCTTTATCAAGTTTGTTCTTTCATTGTTTCACAGAAAAAAATCTGGAAAAAAAACCGGGTATAAAATATATACTGTTTTTTCCACCTATTTTATTGAAGGTATGTTTGTGTGTGTGTTTGTGAAAATGTCATGTGTTATTTATTAATAAAAATATTTCCATGAAACACTAGGAAACATGATCTGGGGGTTGGGGTTTACCCGGCCCTTATCAGTGTTCTCCATATATTCTTTGATAATGTCTCTGTTGTAGATGTTTTTCAAACTTTTCAGTGTCTTTATCACTTTGTTCCTCACCTTTAACAGAAAAACAAAATGGCTGCGTCATCTTAAAATAAATCCTGTATAAAATATATACTGTATTTTTCCACCTATTTTATTGATAGTGTATGTATAGTGTGTGTGTGTGTGTGTGTGTGCATGCCTGTCTATTTAAATATATAGCTCCACGTGCAAAAACATAGGAGAGGATGAAGCATACATTTATTATTTTATTTAGAATTTTCAATGTTAATCAGTAGTATCCAACATATTTTCCAATATCTAAACTTCCGATAGACAAAACAAGACATCTTCCTACAATTAGACACGACATAAATAAAGATAAACTGCCCAGTAAGTTTAAAATGGCACCGTACTCGTTGCCAGTCCGTATTTCACAGATTAAGCTCAAGGCCTATTACTAGTATTAGGAAGGCAATCTTGCTTAAGTCTAAAATCTTGCTTAAGTCTAAAATCTTGCTTAAGTCTAAAATCTTGCTTAAGTCTAAAATCGTGCTTAAGTCTAAAATCTTGCTTAAGTCTAAAATCTTGCTTAAGTCTAAAATCGTGCTTAAGTCTAAAATCTTGCTTAAGTCTAAAATCTTGCTTAAGTCTAAAATCTTGCTTAAGTCTAAAATCTTGCTTAAGTCTAAAATCTTGCTTAAGTCTAAAATCTTGCTTAAGTCTAAAATCTTGCTTAAGTCTAAAATCTTGCTTAAGTCTAAAGTTTTTCCTGTAAATAAAATAACTGACAAAGAATCACACACAATAATGGTGTCATCAAAAAGTGAGTTAAACAGTTATCAAGTGCTCACTGCATGATGATGGCTAACCATTATATAAAATAATGATGATGATGATGATGATGATGACAATAATAAGCATATTATAAAAAATTATAGTAATAATATACCTCAGTTTGTGACCACTTATTAAACAGTACACAGACAGCATTAATGCCACCGTTCTTCCTGATCTTGTCTTTGGCACTGGAATTATAGAATCACATGGTTTAGTTCACACATTCTGTAATGACAGGGGCGCCTCCGTGGTCTAGCGGTAGCGTGTTGGACCACGGATCACTACCACCCGTATTCGAATCTTGGTGGGGGCATATCCGAAGGTTGTTTCGTCTCTGGCTTCCCTTCATTACCTTTGGAGGTCGCTTAACCCACTTAGCCTACCATGTACACAAAAGTGGCTGTGAAACATCAATCATCATCATCATGATCTGTACTGGGTAATGGTTCAATGGACCATGACCGACTGGCTGTGGTAGGCTGATCTAGTAGAAATTGAGACTGATTATTAATCCTTCACGTGTCCACTCTCTGATTTATCTATTAGGCAGATGAATGAGTGCGGACAAAGGGTCAACAAAGTTGTCTCATCTTCATTGCCTTTTATGACACGAAGGACAATAGTGTGGGATAATTTTATGCTCAAAACCCTCAGAACCTCTGATCCTGGTTTCCACAGCCAAGGAAATATTATTTTCCAAGACATTTCCAGGTTTTCTAGGACGTGTGGGAATCCTGTCTGATGCTGACGGATATATACTGTTACAGAGTTTATATCCAGAACTGGTTGTAGAAAGTTTGTTAAAAGGATAGATATAGAATTTTCTGACTTATCTGATTATTTAAATCTAAATCCGCAGCCGTTATTTGTGGTTTATTAATTGTGTGTAGAATAAACATGAATTTAATGACCAATGTAGTTGCGCCCAATGACTGGATTTCCACCATATGAATAAATGTAGCGGTGTTCAGCAGGCATGGGATAATTGTAATTGCTAATTAAAATAAACATTATTGTCAAAATAATACCAAAGCATAAAAGGAATTTCACTATACAGTTTCTTTAGCTATTTCAGTAACACACGAGGCTGTCTGGACCAATTATAATATTAAAAAATATACCCTTTTGTTAAAATATTACACGTTTGGCTGACACTCGTTAACATCGTTGCAACCAGGTAATATAAACACTTTGTCAGTTTTCCGGTTCATCTGGTCTGTGTCTGGCTTCGAAACATCAGCACCGACAGATGAGTTATTGTAGATTCACCAGCACTTTATACTGAATTATTTACTATGTGGTTGATTGTGTTGATATTCTGACATCATTTAAATTTTTTTAGTATATTTATATTAGTGCTGAAATATTAATCTACTATCACGTTGGATAGTCGACCTTTTCACAGTCCATTTCATACATCGTGAACGTGGCATCAACTCTCAGAGATGGTGTGATCCAACTTGTAGTTGTAATTATAACCGTAACATGCATATTATTATTAATTTTTCACGTATGACGGAATAATGTCGGTGCTGCAACTTTTCAAATTTATTAAGTCGGTGAATTCAGAAGATTGACCTAAAGTGGTAAGAACAAACCTTTCACAGGTGGCCATGTCTTCCAGAATCTGGAAACAGATGCTAATACATTTAGGGCTGCTCAAGTTCTGGATCTTATCGCATAACACCTTCAGACAGCCACACTTATCAACGTCCTTCAGATCCCTGAAATCACAGAAAAAGTCATTGGAAATACGCAGCCAAACAGTAATTTAATGACAAGCCTAATGGCTACTGTGGCTGTGTAAACATTTACTGATGATTAATTTGAAATATGAAAACCTACCAGTTATAGGTAGTTATCGACTTACGACCTGTGCAACTTACGATTGTTCTATTTTATGACCCGCAGTATGAATTAAAGCTGATTATAATATTACAAACGATGTTATTTGTAAGGTAATTACAATATAGGCCAACTTATGACCAGACCAACTTATGACCGGTCAAGGTCGTAACCAACTAAGGTCGTAAGTCGAAGACTACCTGTAGAATAATAAAAATATAAATATCAATTGTTGCCCCTTATGACATGAAGGATAATTAGGTGGAAAATTGAACACTGATAAATAGATTTATTTAATATAATCCCATCAGGCTGAATAGAATATTGTCATTTAAATATAGAATTGTAATTAATTAATATAATTGTGACTATCACAAACACATCCGTAACCGCCTCTTTGGCCTCATGGGTAGAGCCTGAGACTATTTACCTATGGCTATGGTCATTCTGTGCGGGAGGTCGCAGGTTCGCGCCTCAGCCGTGGCACTATAGTAGGAGGAGTTTTTCATCCAGCCAGGCAACTGGCAAGGTTTTCTCCACCGAACATGCCATATATTCTAAATTTATTTAGAATTAGTATCCGTGGGGAAGCTATAAATTACAGACCATATTTACGTCTCACTCATTGGAGGTTGCTAGCCACGTTAAAAACTGCCATTTAGGTCATTATTATTATTATTATTATTATTATTATTATTATCTGTGTTGACTTCAAATACATAGTGACAGTACCTTTAATGTAGCAGACCCAACTTTGTACAACAGGGTGCATACTATAATAAAAGTTTTTTAGACTTTCTTCTTCCAGCTAGATTTTTCAAATAATTAATATCTATTTCAATAAACCTCTAAGTTTTGAGGAACTTCTATTGAGGTGCCTTTGAATAATAACACTTTATTAAATGCATAGTGTTACTATAATAATAATGTATATTGTAGATCAGCAAATGTTAATGATCGTATTTGGGGAATGGCAATAAATCACCAATTTAAAACGACGCCAACATTTTATGTTTTACAGTATAACACACAATCATAAATCTCGCTGAATGAAGAATTCACCAAATTGAAATGCCACCATCTTGTTCAAATTATTAAATTCGCCAACTCAATACGTCACCACCATTTGCTGATTTGCGGTATTTAATAAAGTGTCCCAACTAACAGGAACCATTCAAAGGCAACGAACAGTGATATTTTTGTATGATATCTATTTGTATGATGGTTCGTATTAAGTTGACTAATTTGGGGAATGGCAATAAATCACCAATTTAAAACGACGCCAACATTTTAGGTTTTACAGTATAACACACAATCATAAAGCTCACTGAATGAAGAATTCACCAAATTGAAATGCCACCATCTTGTTCAAATTATTGAGTCTACTTACCTCTCACTGACACGTTTCAGCAATGTTGACAGAACATCAAGAAACAGCTTCTCATTTTGTATCTGGAAAGAAAAGACGGTACCAACTTATAATGTCAAGGTCTAATTTCTCCTTTAACGTTGAAATTAATAACCCCCCTACATCTGTAGATATACCTAATTAAATACTAAATTTAGCAAATCTAGTATACTTTACAGTGCATGTGCACCTACACAAACACACACACATGCACACATTCAGTGTAATTTACTTTGGAGAAACTATAACATACCTTTCCCTGAGACCAAAGCATGGACATAATGTGATATGTCTGTAACCTATTTAACATCATCACAGAACTGAAATGAACAAAACAGAAATATGAACAGAGATAAATCACATGCTAGAATATCATAACTACAGCTATCAGACAAACATACTGACGAGGCTAATTATATTGGGAAAATATGGTTTACAAGGGCTGAAGCATTTTTAACTTACCGGAAATTTCACTTTTAAATGTTGCTAGTAATTAATGAGTTATGCCTGTAACATTTAACAAATGTTACCACGCACATCAACATCTGCTTAGTAGAATAATTACTGCTGTCAAAAGTATTGACTATTAATAGAATCCATACAAATTAAAATCTTGCTAAATCATTTTTTATTTGGATATTCCAGGCAACCTCGTTTTAAAATGCTGTATCTCAGCGTGTTTCCAAGAATTAGATCACAATTAACTTAATTAGATGTTACCTCTGTTGATATGCCATTGTACATCTGCAACGCACTCATTTCGAGTGTGTAATGTGAAAATGCCAGTTTGTTTTTCATAGTAGTATCTATCTCATGTGGGACTACCAATTACATATATGTATTCCCCAATGGTTCGAATAAATTACTGCAAGAATAGTCAATTACTTATCGTATATTACAGACACACTTTATGCCAGATGTCGTATATTCGTTAGACTGAATACAATGATTTGATTAACAAACAAACTGACGACAACTTTACCACTCTCAATGGCTTTATATCCAATGTTGGCAGTCTGCAGTACAGTGCACAGACAGTGCTGCACATTAACTAGAACAGCAGCAATAGCCGAAGTAACACATCTCAACATAGCTATCAAGATCCTTGATGAGGCTGTGTCATAAATTATCACAAATTATCCAGGTTTTACTCTGCGTACGTGCAGAATAAATGATCTTATCCAATCAAGCGCAGCATCTAGTTTATCAGCCTTCTCTCAATCAATTGCCATAAGAGTTCTATGCTAATTTTCACTCATGAATCAAAAGAAGCCAAAATCAGTGATTCTCACCTTCCACAAAATAATCCTTTTTGGTGCACTTACCTTTTAACGGTAATCAGCTGCCAAAAGGCCCAGATCACAATCTCTATAAGATTTTCATCTGTTATCTGGCAATAGAATAATGATATACATGACATAAAATACTGCCATATTTCTTTCTCAAAACGTTCCATCGACAACACCGCCATAAATCAGCTATGTTCTATTTATTCTTATTGGTTAAATAACAAGAAAAGATAGCTGACAAATAAGGAACGTAAGATTAGGAAAATGAAGTGAGCACATTTTCAGACATAATAATTTGTTCTCTTGTAGAAAATAATGCACATAAAAAAGATACATTTAAACTATTGCTATACAAATATTTCTTCATGAAATAAAAAGATGGGTCCAGATATGATTGGCCATCAAACTAACAGAAACTAGGGCGATTGCTGTATAACAAACAGCTAAATTTAGGGATTACAGTATCAGCATGCCCCTTTCAGTCGATCTATTCCTTTTGATTTTTCTTCAAATAATTATAATAATTAAAAAGCCACCGAAGATAAAATAAAATGGAAGCGAGGCTACGGAATGGTAATGTACATTCAACCGATGCTTATGCACACAGGTTCTAACTGAGTATGTGAAGGTTCCGTATAACGACAGTGGATATTTTAATCGATAGAAATGATGCGGAGACATCTGAATGGACAAAGGTTGATATTACCGGAATGTTAACAGATCAGAGTACGATAACGATATCAGTACATTCATAAATCCCACTAATTTCTCTCGGTTATGAATCCAATTATATATTTACTTATCAGCACTTACTGTGTTTAGAACATGAATAAGTGAATTAAATCCTCCTTGATTCCAGAGCGCCTGACACAGGCTGAAAATATGACAGAAAATTAACTAGAAGTATGACAACTGTTTAAGATGGTCATTCGACTGGATTAGAGTGCACTTCATTCATCTAATAATCTCAGATCTCTGATCACAAAACAGGAATAGCTCAAATTTTGTTAGGTTATATTAATATACCAATATTTGGTGCCTATCCATGTCTTTCTGTCACATTATATTTGTAAGCCTGTGATAATATTTTATCAAAATGTTGGAGGAATGATTCTAAAAATTGGAAGTCTTCCAATATTACAGCGTGGAACAAACCGCACTCCGGGAACACCGATAAGGGAACCCCAGATGTAGTAGCACTATGTTCATAAGTAAACTGAATCAGATGGGGACAGGATTGAAGAGAAACTGTTCAAACCTCTAAGGGTTCCATCAGACCAGTGTGACCTCCAATAACTGAACTTCACCAATACAGTCAAAATAATTCATCATCTACCATTAACACAGCTGGCATGGTAAGACGAAAATCACTGACCTTTCACTGTTATTGACCAAATTAACCAGACAAATAATAACAAGCTCTAACACCTCTGGCTGTTGTCTGACCTGTAACACAACGCTCAGAGCCTGTATCACATCATGATTAACTAGGACATCCTTAGTTCTGGAAAACAACAGTAATGCGTTCAATATAGAAAACATTAATATAACAATATATCTTTTTTAGCTCAGGCTTATTTCGGAAAGATTCATCTCATCTTTGGTTAATATACGTGAGAGACAGACAGATAGATAAATAGATAAATATAGATAGATAGATAGATGGAAGGATAGATAGATAGATAGATAGATAGATGGAAGGATAGATAGATAGATAGATAGTTAGTTAGAGGAAAGGGCAACTACCTTATATTTGACTGTATTGTTGATTGAATCACCTCAGCAGCCTAGTATCTGTTCATCAGCATTCTAAAAAATTAAATATTATGAATATTAATAAAAGACTGTGCTCAAGAACAACAAATGATAGCCAATGAAATACATATGAATCATAAAGCTAACAATACTCCATTAAATTTAGAATTATAGATTAATAAATGTCTTTAAAAAATGTATTATAAATACAGGTGCAACCGAAGTCTAAAACATTATGGTACAATTAAGCAAATATAGCTCGAAATCCCAGAAATATGGCAAAAAAATAGGAAAATCACATCCCTGTAGCCTGTCTGTCTGTCTGTCTGTCTGTCTGTCTGTCTGTCTGTCTGTCTGTCTCTCTCTCTCTCTAATATATATATATATATATATATATATATATACACTCTAGCCCCGCCATCCACCACCCATGAACATCCACCCACCGCACCAACTGTCAATCTTTGATAAGGACCCAATTTTCTGCCATGATAATAGCCCCATTTATCCTTCCCTCCCCCGCCATTATTCAGCCACTGCCAATGCTTACGCAATACGAATACCATACGTTGCCATATAAATACCCCCGCTATTACCACCACACGCTGACTGGGATATTTCTGGTAATCTGTGAAAATCATGTCACGATATACAGTCTAACCTGCTCTTAACACCACTTGTGGGGACTCACTGAAAGTGGCATTTATAGACAGGTGGAGCTTCCAGACAGGTTGAAATCCAGGCACTTATTAAAAGGTGGAACTTCCACTGAATAAACAACACATAGTATTTATAGACATGCTATTTATTTATATTCATGTGTATATATCTAATTGTTACAATATACAAGCAAAAAGATCTAATTACATAAAAAAGTCGTTTATCTTGCTGTCACACTCATATCCTATAGGTCCATAACACGATCCAGGAATGTGGTATTGCCAATATGCATAGCAAATGTTCTTAACTCTTGTATGCATTCTTTTGCTCTATCAAGTGATGGAGGTGCTTGTGACTCTGTAGGCTCACTGTCACTAGCTGTACATGGTGGTGCACACTCTGCCAGTGGCTCTCTAGCTGGAGGATCCCAGTCAGCAGAAGGTTGACAAGTTTGAACATGGCTGTCTATGCCTGGAAGCTTCTCATAGTCACAATTAAACAAGTCGTTGCAGCACCGACAAAAAGAATTTCATCATTGTCTGATGAATCACTCGTTGATTCATCGCTGACTGCATGCACAAAACCAGCCTTAGCGAAGCACTTCTAGACTGTAAGTGGCTCCACTAATTCCCATGCTTTACCAACCCAGTATATAGACTCAGAGTCCAGTACAGATATGGTGCGTAGTATTAGTCTTACCGCGAATACATTGGCTTTGACTGGGTGCATTTCCACTATACTCCTCCAATACCTCAGCCTTATGCTTGACGAGTTTTTGTATTTGGTCTTTGCTCACACCAAATGCCTCTCCAACAGTGCGAGAACTGGAGTTTTTATCATACATCTCTACAGCCTTCACTTTTTGATCTAAAGTTAAGATTTTGTGGGATTTGAGAAACATCTTGCAATTCACGCAGAATATCACCGTTTCTTAATATCACAATATATAACATGTCAGCAATATAGTGCAAGTTGGCATATCAAAAGTATAATGTGATTAATTAGAAAATTTCCTTACAATTTGAACATAACACCTTTAGCAGTTTTCGGTTTTTCAGAGATTTTCTAGGTTTGTCTGTTTGGTGTTATGTAAGCCATTGTTCCGACCGGGAGCTAAATTACATCATTACTTTAATTGTCTTAAATGTCAGTTTGCTCACCAAGAATCATTTGTCTTTACATAACATAGTTAAGACACCGTCAGCGTAAAACATCAAGTACACTGTCGGAGGCATAATCATTAGGGAAGAGCCATTATTGGCCAATATGTTGGTGGTGTGAGTCCAATGACAATTAGTGCCGGTATTATTGCAACTAGCGGTTACTTGACAGGTAATATTGTAGACCTAGGACCGCAAAACACTGGCGATTTGCATTGAGACTTTGGAAAAGTAGCATTTAAAGCAGGTGGCGCTTTCAGACAGGTGGCATTAGGAACAGGTTAGACTGATATATATATATATATATATATATATATATATATATATATATATATCAAATAGACCACCAATGATTTTAAGTCAGTGTGTGCTCATTAGTCAATACTTTCGGTTATATAATGAGAATCGTTCATTGATTGGCTGGAATGTGTATGTGTGAATTGATTGACAAGCTATCAGGGTCATGAGGTAGCAATCATGACAGTGTTGATCATGCGATCAGCAATAGATTAAATCAAGTGATAGTTGGGGTTAACAAAGGATCAAAAGCCAGCGTGCAATTAACCACCTCATCAACAGATGTATAAAGTAGAAGCCTCAAGTCACCATTGACTTTAATTCACAATTCATCACTGACAAAAACATTATATAATCCCACCAATCAGTCCTGTTCATCATGTCCTTTTTTATCATGTCTACTGTATTGAGGTCACGTAAACACACAGCACTTGAAACTGGCCAGAAGCAGCAAATTATCTCCCACCATGAGAAAACTAAATCTTCCCAGGAGCAAATTTCTGACCATATTCTAAGTCAGCGTGACAAGTGGTTATCTGACAATACCGCCAAACATCCCTAGAGACATACCAAACACACTGATCTCAAACAAGCTTTGTGGTTATGGTTGTGCTGCTGACAGATGAGATTGTGCGTGCTAAAGTTAAGGATTTTGGTCATTTATTTTTACACGATAAAGTGTTTTATGTCTGTATGTAAATTATTAGGTGGTTAAATAAATAAATTGTCATTACATACTATATATGGTCTTTTATTATCCCGACAATACACTACATGTATATTGTACACAATTATGTACTGTACCCATCCATCCACCACTGCCATGGCTGTCTGCCAATATGCCCCCCCCCCACTCTAATGCCACCCCACCACAATGCCAGGTCCCAAAGTTGGCATAAAAGTGAGTTTTTACTGATTTTGACCATATATATATATATATATATATATATATATATATATATATTCCAATGCCAACAAGTAAAAGGTAATTTTAACTGAAGGATACCTGCCTAAAGAAACCAACCAAAACATGAATCTTTCAATTCTCATAAAAGACATATTTGGTTCTAGACAAGTCTGTTCTACAATATCGTTCAATCAGCAGAGAACAGAAATCAGCGCGATTTCTGCTGATTTTGTACAGACAAGAAAACCACTCACCTGAGATTTTATTATGTCGATGCAACACTGTATAACCTTGGTCTCAGCACTTTCTGGGGGGAGTAATAACAACTGCGGGAAGAGCTCCTGGAAATAGTTCATTTGGTATTATTCTCAGATTGTGTTAATATAGCTACGAGACCTTTTTACGGATGACTAAACCAAGGAATCGGTAGGAATCACAAGATTATTAAAAAAAAACACGAATAAAATATATAATGGTACAGATTCCCAATCACATGCAATGCGTGAGTATGAGGCTTTTGGGGAGCATTAATCTTTCTCACGGTAGACATGGGTTACTATATAGTTATGGTGAGTAAAAAAATAAAAAAATAAATTGGTAATGGTTACATCACCACGGAAAAATATTCACAAGGTTAGTGCTATAAATATCAAAGTGTGAGTCATAAATGGAATTTGGCTGCGCTCTGGAATGACGACTTGTTTCAGTACAAGGGACTTCGAATGATGTCATGACATATGGAATGTGTTTTGCATGTATAAAACTGTCTTTGAATGAACACATCCATCACCCTTTGGCACAACGTTTTTGACCATGTCCAAATTCATACATTTAGCTTTATATATGGAAAGGACCAACATTGTTTAATGACCACCCGATTTAATCCTGGGCATGATGACAGGGACAGGTTTGACCACACATCCAGAACTGACTACTAACTTACCTCAATCTGTAGCAGTGAGAACTTGGCACTTTTGTGACGAACTAGCTCGTGACTTATGTTGCTGCAATATGACTGAGTCGTGTCCAGTAACTCCAGACCATAGACAAACTTCCCACTGTAATGGGCCGATGCCCGTGACATGACCTGAAAACACCAATCCTGTGATCTGAGAGGTCTAACAACATGATCCAGATTGCTTAACATTATATCTAAGTAGTGAAAACAGATAGCGCAATCATCTATTAAAGTGATCCAGGTAATTGCTGAACTACGTGCATAATGCAAAATACATGTATGACTGATGTATCAAAATTATATCTGATGGAAACAGGTGGCTCCACAGGATAGAATAACAACAGGTGGCTAACAACAATTAAAAAAAAATTATAAAGAACTATTTCTACAAGAGTATGCAGCTGACATACATTTGAAAGTCCAGAGGCAAAATGACAGAAATACTCAACAGGAAATATTAAAAATCTCATCACTATCCATGGGGCACTCCAAAAAGTCTGATAAATGGAGCACTGCACTGAAAACCTCTAGATCAGGATACCGATCCTAGAGTTATCTGGATTTGTGGGATGGGATAGGAGTGAGATATGGACAAATAATGTGTGAGAGTGGGTGAGTAACTGATTGATTGATTGATTGAGTGAGTGAGTGAGTGAGTAGGTGAGTGAGTGAGTGAGGTTTTGTTGAGCATTGGTAAAGGCACAACTGCAACATATGGTCCAAGAGGTAATTGGAATTATTCCGATGATCCAGAAATCTGCAGTGATGAAGCACCCTCAATCACAATGCTGAAGTGTCCAGAATGAAAGAGATGACAAGAAGTCAGACACCACACAACCTACCTTAGCCATCAGTACTTTAGCTTCAGCACCATTAACACATTGCCTGGTGATATCGTATAGAAGATTACCAGCATCATCCGACCAACCGTCTCCTGTTTGACAAATAAGAGATAATTTATCATAATCTGATAACCATACTGGATTGAGGGCTATTCTTCAAGTGAAATCACTCATATTTCACACTCTAACAGCACATGGAACAGTGTCACGATTCCGTGCACTGCTCGGTCCATAAACAACAATTGGCAACAACATTAGAACATCAACATGGCTTATGGATACACGTTGAGCCATGATGGCACAGTTAGTTAGAGCGGAGGACTCGTAGCCGAACGGTGACGGGTTCGAGGCTCCGTGAGCTGCAATGCTGTCGTGTGTAGCGGCTGGCTCACTCATCCATGAAAATGAGAAACCGACAAGATGCGATGGATATGTGTTTGAATAGCGCTTTGCACTTTTAATGGCAGCATGTATTGAATGCTCCCTTGGGAGTTGAGATGTGCTGGATTGGAACGGGTCTGAGACAGGGATAATAATACTGTACAGGGTTACCTGGTTCTAGCGCTATATAAACATGCATTATTATTATATATATTATTATCAACCTCATCCAAACCAAATGATCCTGTATGTTCAACTAACATACTGAATAAGTAATGAGAGGATATATATATATTTATATATTAGACAGAACAAGTAGATCTATAAAAAGTAAGCTTCAACCACTTCTATATTATATTCCCATTACTAATATTAACATTCTTGTGCATCCCTTGTTCATTTAATAGTACACTGAATTCAGCCTTTTGACCATTAACAATTACTGGTATCTCACATCAGTCTTTAGTCTCTGTCCAATGTTGATCCTAACACGGACTGACCAAACAGAAATCACCAACAACACAAACCACTTTCATGGCAACAACAGAAGTCAATGATCGGCTAAATTAGTGTCTGAGATTCCAGTCATTGAATCCAAAATGATGACTGGCGGAAATATAGTTACTTTCCAAAGGTGAGAGAACCAACAACTATACCGGTATGGAAGATGAATGGGCTGAGATACAAAAACAAGCAAGTGATCTGAATATAATGAGCTTCGTCGAGATGGAAAGATATACTGCCAAAATTTCTAGCAGCGGTAATTTAACTCTAAAGCAGATCATTCAAAATATGTATACCAACTGAGTTACTGTATTCTTCCATGTATTGCACACATTCGTGTATTTTGACCAGAAAATGTCTGGAAAAACCTGATTTTGGTGTATAACACACAGGAAAAACTGGGAAAATATGCACCTAGATGTTAAATATATTTATTTCCACGAAATAAATTGATCTGTCACCAGACAAGTAGTAAATGGATCATGATACTGTGGAGACATTGTGAGATGTTTGAGTGATAATCGTGGATGGAAAGAGGGATGACCGCCAATGGGGTCGCTTTCTTAATGAAAGCTACGTCACCGAAATGGGAATGTCTATGCGCGGAGCTGGATCGTCCAACCTGACATTGGCGACACCCCTATAACGTCGATATGGAGGTGTCCTGAAGGCGAATATATGCCCAAAATTGCTCACTTTACATGCTTGACATCCATGTTAGACACCCCTGGTGTTTACATAGATGGCTCTTCAATCTGGGACATAAAACACAGAATAAACACACTTGTACAAATTGTGGCATTCACAAAAAGTTTACTTATGGTGTATACAAACAAGGAAAAGGGGGACAAAATCTGTGTGATATAGTAGTAGTAGTTTATTGACATGATATATTTACAGGATGAGATTTCATGATACATAGAAGTTAATTGCATATCAAGTCCTAAATAAAGATAACATCTTTTTGATGTATTCTGCTAGATTGCGGAGTTCTGTCGTGTCCTCAGGGTCAAACAGTTCTTTTAGTGATTGTGCGTGCATAGGATATGCAGTTCTTTGATGGTGCGATCTCGGACATTCTATCAGTACATGTTCTTCAGTTTGGATACCAGTTCCACAAACACACAGCCTCTCCTGTACTGGCGTTCGTGACCAACGACCTGTTTCTGTCCTCAGGTGATGGGACCCTAGCCCGAGTCTGTTGGCTACTATCCTATTTTGTTCTGGAATATGCAGTGCTCGGTTGAGGATAGGGCCCGATTCCAGGTGAGGGTTCATGAGACAATACTGTTTGCGTCGGGAGCTGTTTGATGATGGCATCGTCTGTTTTAGTTGCGAGAAGAATGTTTCTTTATGGGACATAGTGATTTCTTCTGACCGCTTTATCCTCTTTCCTATTGGTGATTGGACAGCTTTGGCTTTTTCTATAGTGCTGATGATGTAATCATTGCTATGTCGTTCTCTGAGAGTACGTATGAATTTCACTCGACGATCAAATACGTGACTCTTTGCATTGATTAAACCTGACTCACTGTACACCAGGTCATTACAAGTTATGTTTCTCACTGACAGCATCTGTTTTATAGTTGAGACATAGCTACTTTCTACACATTTGGAGATTCGTAGTTAACCATGTCTCACTGGAATATAATATTGCAGCGTTCATCACACTGTTCCACACCTTTAATTTTATCGAGTATACACGAAAGATTACTGTAATTCATCATCTAATATGTTTTCAATATTACTAATAATATAATTTAACCTTTGACCTATTATTATTATTATTATTATTATTATTATTATTACTACTACAATGCAACATCTACATAGAACTTTACAGATTACTATGCCAGGATATAAATAACATTTTCTCACCAATTGCTTCTACACCAACCAGACAGCACTCTATAGAATAAAAAGGTATTGTCTGGAAGCAGGTTGGCATCGGTAGTACATCTGCTCGCTTAATAACCTCTGTATCGCCGTAATCCACAAAAAACACATCATATTCTTCATCACTTAATACTGCAGACACCTTGCCTCTGTTCCACCTGCAGGTCAAAGAGTACTAGTTACAATGCAAGTTACATCAATATCAGGATAAATGTCAATACAGTAAAACCTTCCCTATATGGCCACCACCGAGACCACCTGAGATGGTTGTTAAACTGATGTGATCTTTTAAGATAGGTCTTACATCCTATAACCAATGTGGGCTATATTATGTGTGCAAGTATAAGTCAAGGAAATAGTCTTAGTCTATTAGACTCTAGGTAATACATCTTATCCATGAGATACACCTTGTAGTAGTAGATTTATTTCGGACAGTTAATATTAAACATATATACATATATGGGTGAGGAATATTTATCAATTAAAAATATATATATATATATATATATATATATATATATATATATATATATATATATATTTCTTTTTGACAGAAAATACATTTCTGTTTTGTCAAAGTCCTGTATAGTTTCATAATCAAATTGCAGCGTGATTGATCAATACATGTTTGATCAGCTTGAATGTGGCTAAAGAGTTCCAGTTATGTTTGTGGGTTAAAGTTCATTCTAGTCGAAATTGTACCTAAGAAGAAGATGTATTCTTCTGTCTGAATTTCAGTTTTACGACGGCAAAGTCTGGGGCTGTTTCTTCAGATCCCAGTCTACATCCAAGTATGTGTATAATGGAATCTATAGTCAACTAAACCCAAAAGTTATGTATAATAATCATAATTTCTAAATAACCATCACAGATATGAACTACCAAATATTCTGATATAAATTCACTAGAAGTCCATTCTATGCCATTTAGGTGCATAACACGAGATTGTGTCCCATAGCCACACATTTAAGTGGGATAAGCTTCAAGTTAAAAATACCATCAGCCACCGCAGCGCTAACTGTTAACTTCCCAATTACACAATTATCTGATCAAAAGATAACTCCAAAATAAACTGTGATGCTCTCTAAATGGAATGGTACGGCATAACATTAGACATGATCAGAAAATGTGTGAATGTTTACTCAAATAAATCTGTGAAATATTTTGTGAATGGTTGTTTTGGCATATGGGCACAGCTTTGCTAATAATTCTAATTCGGAGTGAGAAAATCAGTGGAGAAATTTTATTTGGTAGCAGCTTATTTTCGATTATTGTGTCAACGGTCAAGTGTTTCTCGGAGAGAATTTTGTCAACAGTAAATAATGGCTGACCACTCGATTAAGACAAGAGTACGAGGCAATATCCTTTTAAGTAAACATAAACATAATTTTACTAATACGCGACGTATATATACAGTGCACCCCCAATTTTATGCCTCTCTTTATAATGGCACCCTCGCTTATCACCAAGAGAACACCGAGAATGGATTTTCGCCCATTATAACACCCACTTTATAATGTTCGTGTTATTCTGTTATCGCCAATAATAACAGGTCCCAATCTGTAATTTGCCTCTTTATTTCGCCAATCACATGCTGGGTAATAGTAATTACTAAACTGAATACACAAAACCATTTCCACGTATATTACTCAAAGACTAATGTCAGTGATATTTTTCAACGAGATTTGTTGTTACATACAAATACAAGTGTCAGTCAGTGGCTTTCAATGATCCCCCAAAACAAACAAATGCAGCCTAGCTGAAGCCAGGCAATGGATAAAAGGATCACATGATCAATGAATAGATTCGTTGAATTTCTGAAATCAGACAATAGATAAAGGGGTCATATAATCAATGAATAGATTTGCTTAATTGCAATAGTGACCCAATTTGTATTGTTTACAAATCGTTTAAATACCACAAGTTTATTCATATCATTACTCGTTAATCAAATTGTTCTATCAATGCACAAAGCAAATAAGTATCTACCATTACAATGGATTCTCATAAACGTAACCAGGCGGCTTTCTCTTATAACAGCTAATCGTGCTGCGTTATCAAAATCTTCAACCCAAAGCCAGTCAACAAGCAATATTAAGTTGACCATTTTGTTGTTTTGTGGGGATTTTATGTTAAATGTAGAACTGTTGGTGCCATTCTAACATCCAAACAGGATGCCATGATGCTAATTTATGCTTATGTGAATAATGCTGTTAATTAATATACAGCGTTGTGAATTGATGATTGTTTTTCTAAGTCAGACCTCTCTAGAATGCCACCCTCTTTATAAAGCAATTAATTTTTTCTGATCCCAAATGTGGCATTATAAAGAGGGTGTACTGTAGAAATAAAATGGAGGCAGGTTTTATAATAAATAAAAACAGCTTAAAATGACAGAGGAATGGCTTAAATGAACCTATCACTAGTTTTCAAATATATTCTACAAAGTGTACTGACAAACAACAAATAACAATAACATACATGTTACTTCCTGGAAATCTGGCCAGGACAAGAGTAGATGGTCGTATCTTATTTGGACACTGAAGTTGATTGTGTTTGACAAAATCTGTTATGTCTACCTCTAACTGTTCAATCCTAAAAATAAAAGAAACACAAACATGGAAAAATAATTATACAAAACACATCTCATACAATAATACAGATTTATACCACTAGTAATGTGTGTGTGTGTGTGTGTTTGTGTGAGTGTGTATGTGTGTGTTTTAGGATACATATAGAGAAGGACAGGCGCAGAACATCAACAACTCTAAACCTCCTTTGATACCTCTATATGGGTGTGTGTGTGGGGGGGTGCGTGTGTGTGTGTGTGTGTGTGTGTGTGTTTTAGGATACATATAGAGAAGGACAGGCGGCAGAACATGAACAACTCTAAACCTCCTTTGATACCTCTATATGGGTGCGTGTGTGGGGGGGTGCGTGTGTGTGTGTGTGTGTGTGCGTATGTGTGTGTGAGAGAGAGAGAAATGTTGTCATTTAACGGCCAATTTTGCGCCACCTAACAGGCTAATTAGGCCAAGCCTACTCCGAAGGCAATGGAAGTCAAATAAATAATAATAAGACAGTCTACAGAGATGGCTAACAAGATTTTAACCGCGACCTGAGCTAGAGATGTGTAGTCAGTTAGATGATGGAGAGTCAGTAAGAGTGTGACAGAGAAAGATAGATCTCCTACAGTCTCTCTCCATCCATTATCTGTAACAGACTAAACATTACTAACCTTTGCTTATCTTCCTTTAGTTGTACATAGAAAAGATCCGGAGTGTCTACAGCTTGTACAAGCACCTCAACATAATCCTGATCGGCTGAGGTTGGCAATTCTTGGCTTCTCGTCTTAACCAATAAGTTATTAATGCTGTAGAGATGATGAATAAACATCACCGATGAAATACAAAACATGAATAAATTCTTTACACTGACCTGAAATAAAACAGTTTTGTACAATGCAGAAAATGATCTCTGCTGTACGAAGATCTTCCATTATATAAAACAGTTGGCCGAGTTCCCAGTGGGGACAACACCACTGGATTATTGTGTCAGAGGATTTTTGTGTCAGAGGATTACTGTGTCAGAGGATTACTGTGTCAGAGGATTACTGTGTCAGAGGATTACTGTGTCAGAGGATTACTGTGTCACAGGATTATTGTGTCAGAGGATTATTGTGTCAGAGGATTACTGTGTCAGAGGATTACTGTGTCAGAGGATTACTGTGTCACAGGATTATTGTGTCAGAGGATTACTGTGTCAGAGGATTACTGTGTCAGAGGATTACTGTGTCAGAGGATTTCTGTGTCAGAGGATTTCTGTGTCAGAGGATTACTGTGTCACAGGATTATTGTGTCACAAAGCGAAAACGGCAGTGATGAACTTAGTGAATGAACATATTTGCCAAAAATATAACACGTCAGATCACATAACAGGAGTATCTTTTTATGTCAAGAAGCAATAAAACACCAGCACCTTTTAATATCAAGTTTTTAATTACTGCTTGTAAGATATATTTGGCTAAATAAACCAATTTGTAATTTTTTCACTTAATTTCAGAATTCAGAAACTGTATTACATCATAGAGAAATGCTATTCAAAATTTTGGTAATTAAAATATTGATAACAGTTGTGCATATGTTACCACTCTGTCAACACTCACCGGCCATGTTATATCCAGAAATACAACATAAAACATTGATACAAGGTTGTAGTAGAACTATGTCAACAAACAACAGGCAACCAACTAATTAGCCAGCCACCTAGTTTACCAACCAACAGATCAACCAATCAGCCAGCCAGCTAGCTTACCAACCAACAGATCAACCAAGTAACCAGCCAGCCAGCCAGCCAGCTGGCCAACGAACTGCTGATCAACTAATTGATTAATAAATAAATCAACTATTTCATTAATGCATAAACTTTTAGTTGCAGACTTTTTTCAGAAGAAAACTGACACCAAAGAGCTTGCATCTAAAAATCAGTATAATCTAGTGTACGAAATAACGGCGATACTAACGTGTAAGCTGATGTGAGCGAGTCCTTCAGCTGGGGAAGGTCCAAGATTCCTCTACACAATTCATAAAGCATCTCAAGGTGCTACAATATAAAGAGATTACATTTATGGAGAGCTGTTTTACAGCCGAGACCATATGAATCTCCCTTTCATTTGAGGTAGCTTAGTCACGTAAAATAACTCCCAATTTGGCCATTATAAAATAACTGCCATTTTGGCCATTATAAAATAACTGCCATTTTGGCCATTATAAAATAACTGCCATTTGCCCATTATAAAATAACTCCAAATTTGGCCATTATAAAATAACTGCCATTTGCCCATTATAAAATAACTCCCAATTTGGCCATTATAAAAAAACTGCCATTTGCCCATTATAAAATAACTCCAAATTTGGCCATTATAAAATAACTGCCATTTGCCCATTATAAAATAACTGCCATTTGCCCATTATAAAATAACAGCCATTTTGGCCATTAAAAAATAACTGCCATTTTGGCCATTATAAAATAACTGCCATTTTGGCCATTATAAAATAACTGCCATTTTGGCCATTATAAAATAACTGCCATTTTGGCCATTATAAAATAACTGCAACATATAAAGATACTGCAACATGAAACAAAGAAACCTCACGAAGTCCTTCTGAACAAAGTAATTAAGTAATTGTTCGTATTCATATATGAACAATTTGCAATAGCTTTAGTGACTTGGAAAATGTTCTTATCATCCAAAGTCTGTTGTGTGATTTAACGTTTGATGAAGACGTGCACGTACAAAACCTGTCCCAGTTACTCAACCCTTATTCTCCCAAACCAAACAACGAATAGGAACTCGCATCGCACCAACATCGCGATTCACCCGGTCTAAGACAGTTACATAAATATCTCTCATACATTTCTATATCCGTCATGGCCGTAAGATAGCGCCATTAATATGATTACTGTCCATAAAGTGTTGGCTCTAATGTCACTGCTGAAACCAATAACAAATGAGTCAACTTTCAAGCTCTATTACATGTCTGCGTGGATAATGTTAGTACTTATTAAATAAAAGCTAGGGCCATACCTCGGGGTTTGGCTCGGCCTGGTCACTTTCCAGGAGCAGACCACGAGCACTGTATTCTTCGACCACCAGATCGAGGTGTTTCAGCTTGGTACGAGATACGAGTGGATCCAGCCACAAAGTACAGCCAAAACTATATTTCAATGATACGCAGGACAGCTTTGAAGACGACGTTATACAAGTTACAGTTATGTACAATAAAGTGCTGAAATGATGATGATGATGATGATGGTGATGATGATGGTGGTGGTTGTGATGGTGATCATTATACTTATGATAATACAATGCTAATAACATAATGTCAAACCTGAGAACAATGTTTCCAAAGAGTTCCTGGTTTCCAATATCAGAAGCCATCTTAACATTAATCTGAATAAAATGCGAGTTACAAAAATACAGTGGTGTATGTGTGTGGGGAGGGGCATATGCATGTACGCGCACACACATAAAGCAATAATATTTTTTTAAATATCATCTTAACACACACACACACATATACACATATATTATTTGGGCTGAGTGAAAATACTACTATTTCTACTATTGTCGGAGGTATTAGAATTATTATCATAATATGTATTATATGTACTAATATATATGCTTTATTTCCAATTATAACTGCATTATATATGTACTAATATAAATAATTTTCTATTGAGGTAGTAATCGTTTGGTCATAATTCTGTAACAATTATAAACATCACGAATAACTGAGCCCACATATAAAACAATAATATTTCCATTACAAAATCTATTTTTTTTAATCATCTTAACACACACGCCCCCCCCACACACAAACAACAGCAAGAACAACAACAACAAATATCACAGTACAACTGATAAACTTACATGTTTTGCCCACATACCCTCTCCATCCTTTGGTTTCACTCTACAGATATATACCTCCACAGCCTGTAGACAAACATCACATATATATATATATATATATATATATATATATATATAACATTCACTTATATATATAACATTCACTTCTGGATCAACCATTTATTGATTAAATAGAAGAAGAAAAAAAACATTATTGAATCTAAAAGCTATTTTCAGAAGTGAAATCTACAATTGCCTTCTAAATTCAGATGTTTTGGCTGAAAAAAGGTTTTTAATCCGCTGCTAAGAGAGACACAAAAGAAACTTCAAGCCACTTTACTAAGCCCAAAACCTGATGTATCCAGTTTTAAAAGGACAGAAGTCGAATATACAGAATTTGATACATCATAAAACAGTCCATGGCATTTCATAGTGCTCTGTAAGGACGACATATGTCACTTACGTAGTGCAGGAAAAGGCTAAAATATTTTACGATAAAGCTTGGAGAAAATATAAATTCATACAGGAAAAGATTACTGTCGAACTGAACAATTTATGAAGAATTGTGAATATGCAGATGACTTCAGTTCAGGTATTTATCAAAGCAAAAACATTTACCAACAGAAAAAACATCAATCAATAGTTCGGTCACAAATTGATACATAAACATCCAGCCTCTTATATCCATAGCTCTCTACATCTTGCGAATAACTTTTAAAAAAATAGCTGATATCACGAAGACATGGACACAAGATTCTCAATGTTCAAATGGGGAAAATATATGATGTGGATGACCTGATTGTGCGGATACCACGATCAACAAATAGAAATGGATCTTCACTGCAGGTTGTGCTCTTGTGGCCAAAAAATGGCTGGTAAATAGGAGAGACCATCATCTTTTAACATGTGGTAAGCTATGGTCAATGGTTACTAGCATGGGTTTAACAGCACATTCAAAATAAAATGTTCACAGACTGTGCGTATGATTGATTTGATTATATACTTACTTGAAAAGGTATGCTCGTAAACTGTTCGGGTAATTCTATAATGTCACCAACATCTATCTTTTGTTCCACTCCATTATCAACAAACAACACCTGTA
This sequence comes from Paralvinella palmiformis, assembly GCA_025642065.1. Lineage (NCBI taxonomy): Eukaryota > Metazoa > Annelida > Polychaeta > Terebellida > Alvinellidae > Paralvinella > Paralvinella palmiformis. Next base: position 631,381 of record JAODUP010000065.1, on the reverse strand, counting down.
GATAAACAAAATTAATTTCAGTCATTATTATCATTATTAATTATTTATTTATTTAATTAAAATCAGCACGTTTTATGGTGATCTCTATAGATTATGACTACCGGGTAATTACAATCTGACTCGCAGTCCAGTAAACTGTGAAAGCGGACATAACATAGAGATGCTTGATATGGGTAGTTGTCGACTTATGACCTTGATTGATTACACCTTCACCAGTCGTAAGTTGATCCGGTCGTAAGTCGGCCTAGGTTATAATCACTTTACCTGTATTATATTGTGTAATGATATTATAAACATCTTAAAGTCATAACGCCGGTCGTAAAGTCGAAAAGTCATAAGTTGTGTAGGTCATAGGTCGACGACTATCTGCACTTCATTATTAGGAATGGCGATATTACATTTTTGGTGATTTTCAGTTAACTGATCACTTCCTTGTAACGTAATATTTACAAGAGTATGATGATTTTCAATGTCCATGCCATGGCCCATCACTATCTCCCCAATGTCAGTCATCATCCCCAGATGAAACATTACATCCCACAGGCATAACATTAATACCTGTATTAGCAATCAGAAATATATACATTTCTGCGCAAGTCTTCAAACAGAAACTTAACCCTTGCATCTGGCGTTTTAATGGTCTGAAAGAAAACTGTTCAACCACCTACTTCACCTTACAAACTGGGGCATCCTGATGATAAAGTGGTTAAAAAAACTGCACTTGCCAACCTCAGGTTCCAATCTGACTCAAACATGTGTTTTTGGGGATATGTTTCTCGAAGGAGTCTCCCCTCGGCTATCCATCCATAGTATGCCCAGTGCAAAGGTTAAACCAGACCATATTATTGTTGTATAATATAAATTGGATCACAGTAAAAATACGATGCAAGTCACTATTCCTCGTGTGTCTAAAACAAATTATGTAAGCTTCAAATCAATAACCATCTCACCTTTATTTTACTGTGACCACTTCTAGTCATCTCAAGGATCAATATCCTGTAAATATGAAAATATATCAAGCAAATTAAAATGATTCCAACTGAAGATAATTCCAAAAATGTACTTAATTAAATAATTCAGGACGTGTTCTATTGTACATGAATCAAACCATACATTATTATTTTCAATATCTCCAGCATGAATTGTGCCTGAAAAGTATGCACCGATTCAGCAAATGCATGAAAGGTATTCATGACTATGTCACACAGACTGCTGGTACTCTTCACATCCACAGGCAACAGAAATCGTAATGCATGTGCAGAGATGTGCTAATGTTAACTTAATGTGCCATAAGTTTTAATACAAACTGGCTAAGTAAAGTACCATATACACTCGGGTATAAGTTGATTTTTTTGGTAGGGAAAAGGGAGTTCCCAAAAGCACCTTGACTTATGCGTGCATCATATTTCCTATCAGTTGAAGGAAAGATGTTTTCAGCCATCCTTGACACACAACACTATAGGATTCAACCCAATAAGAGTCAAAGTCAGGAAAAAATTATTTTTGGTTTATTATTCATAACATCAGAGCGAAATCTGTGTGTGTGTGTGTGTTGCTGCCAGTGAAGAAATTGATATATTTACGATGCACTTGCTGACACCATGAGTTTGAAACAACCGGGTCAGCTTTATGGGGGGGGGGGCTGTTGGGATCCTCAGCGATTAGCAACATCATCCTCTTTTTATGCATTTGTTTCCCAGGGAAACTTACCTGTTAAATACATGCTGTGTATCTTCAAAGGCGTACAACTTGTTTACTTGTGGTACCTCTGAAATGCACATGACACGGAATCAGACAGAAGACAACGTACCGCCACAAAACCCACCTTTCCAGATACGTTCAGTTGGATGGTGCTCCACCTTAGTTTAACAGAAAATCTAAGCATTCGGCATATCTCACATAAAATAATGTTACTAAACCATTTAATATACATGAACACATGTATTGTTTAAGCTCAGTGCTCATCACACTTGAGACATAAGCCTAGGGCCGACTAACCGGAGAAATGTCCAGCAACAACAGATAACTGGAAACTTGATTCAATTAAAACCCTGGAATAGAGATTTCCAGTAACCACTCCGACATATGGTTGCTTTATGATCTACATGATACCTTTGATGAAAATTGATGTAATTGCAACACAACCATGAGAAACAAGCTCTGGGGAATAATTTAATATTTCCAGTAATAATGAACAGGTGGAGGGACAGGGTTGGATTTTTTCATTTACAGCCCACACGTATCTTCAAAAGTAAATAAAATATTTACAAAAACCTCAACACATTGACAGATTGTCATTCCTACGGTTGGATAATGGTACTAGAGTTATTAAGGTGATGATGATGATTGATGTTTTACGGCCACTTTTGTGTACAAGGTAGGCTAAATGGGCCGAGCGACCTCCAAAGGTAATGAGACGAAGTGAAAGACGAAACAACCTTCAGATATGGCCACGGCAGGATTCGAACACGGGTGGTAGTGACCTGTGGTCCAACACGCTACCTCTAGACCACGGGGGCGCCCCCTAGGGTTATTAAGGATTTATTTCATGACTGATTACATTCATTTGATTAAAACACGATCTTAAAACAATCAGTTATTTGATATGTCCAATTGTCAATTTCATCTTGATTATCTTCTTTGCACAAGGAGGCATCACCTCCTTGTATATGTATTATTTTAATAATCCTAATGACACACTGACACAATACACATGTATTTATATCAATTTGTTTTGTTCTTCATAACTTTACACATTTCTATTCTCTTGCAGTAACTCCGCAGAGCTGATATAATAATAATGATAATAATAATAATGTATATTTAATAAAGCGCTGTTACTAGCAGGAGCCATTCAAAGGTGTCGTACAAATAATATGTAATATAATAATACCCCAAATAATCACACACACACTGAGCCTGCCATATTAATCCTTTTTAAATCAACAAGATACCCACCACATTGTACTTTGCTGTTTGGTCTGTTATACCACAATGAGATGTCTACAAGTAAGTTGACATATTGTGTTGACATCTGATGCATCTTGCCATCAGAATCTGTCACCTCAAGCAGACGAACGTAATAACGACTTGCGTGTACACATGAGTAATGAGCACCTGAGAAGTATAACAATAACAAACACATAATTTATAATAAAACACTATATACCTGTGTGTGTGTGTGTGTGTGTGTGTGTGTGTGTGTGTGTGTGTGTGTGTGTGTGTGTGTGTGTTTAGGATACATACATAGTGCAACTACCTCGGAACATCAACATCTAAACATTCTTTGAAACCTATACCTCCATAAATCTATACAGAAATAAAACTATACATACTTTAACCTAAATATAAAATATTCTACATCTCAGCATATCTATACACACAAATATGTCACCCCCCATAGAGAAGTCGTTGCATGCAGGCTACATACAGAAAGTGGAAGCACGTACAAAAAGTACCATTTGACACTACAGCTTGCAGTAAACAACATGTACATGTGGTGCAATGGTGAGTTAGTACATACATAAGATAACTACTTTGACACCAGAATTTACATTCATTTACGCATGTGTGTGTGTGTGGTTTGGTGGGTGGGTGGGTGTATGGTTCCATGTTTGTGTGCATGCAAGTGTGTGTGCACGCATGTTTGTGCATCTGTGAACAATTCTAATATAGTCAACTATCCAAAAGGAGGAATACACCTTTGTTAGCTGACCTGTAGCTCAAAACATCAGATAAACCTTAATGTGAAGGACAATTGTGTCCCTCAAGTCAAGCAATCTAAAATCCTTTTAATGTTAGCAAAATTTCATGAAAAATTGAATTTCTATATTGGTGCAACACCATTTTGACTGTATATACAGGAATCACAGGCCATGTCGAAAGAGAGAGCATTCTGCTTAATCTCAGTAATTGTCATAGCTGAGATATATGGCTGAGAGGCAACTGCCTAAGAAAAGGCCCCACAAGAATAGATATGACTCCGATTTGAATCACCGCCATGACACAGAATTCTAACCATTATGCTGAAGAAGTGCTCTATAGGCTTCCTGAAGATGATGATTGGTGATGATTGGTGCTTTACGGTCACTTTTGTGCACATGGTAGGCTTAATGGGTTGCACCCCCGCCAAAGGTAAAGAAGCAAAAGCCAAAGATGAAACACCCTTCAGATATTCCAATGCTGAGATTTGAACTCAGTGGTAGTGATATGTGGTCCAACACACTACCAATTAGGCCATGAAGGCACCCCTATAGGCATGTTAAAAAATGAATATAGCCAACTAAGCATGGAAATTATCATGGAAAATTATATATTTGAAATCAGTAATCTGGAAAATTGTCTATTCTTCAATCGATATTATTTCCAGGCAAATCACACTTGGGCTGGAAAAAAATAAAATATGTGGTACGTTATAACACAGTCAACAGGTTGTGGACCACGAATACCGTGCTATAACGGGGTCCGACTGTACTATAGAAGTGTCTCTAGCGGACATTATGATATAACTATAGCATTTAATTTTTAAAAAAGGGAATAAATGAATAAACAAGAATTGTGGGGAGTAATTTGTTTACGACATTCTCCAAGATCGAACTGGGACAAAATGGCCGTTGATGCCAATGTGCCATAAAACGAGATTCATTCAAGGACCAAATAAACCATAAAAAGAGAAAATTCCTCTACAAAGTAAATAAATTATTGTCAAAACTTACTTTGACTTGACCTTCTGTCGGGACTTTAATGTAACACGGATTCTGACCCGGATAATCCAAACTTTGAACTATTCGGTGGCGTAATTGACACATTCGGCCAGAACTGTTAGGAGAAATAGGCACGTCAGCTACTACATAAACAGGATTTTAACTTGTTGAGAATAATGGCTTCCCATATACAAAAAAAACTACAAGACGAAATATTGCCAAAAGAGCAATATTTTAATATAAACAGAATCATGGTGCCTACTACTGTAATTACAGATATTTTTGCGTGTTCTTGTGGTCATTGCCCCCAAAACAGTTTTTATTGCATGCTTTATCGTAGCATGAAAACAGAAATATATGTATATTTATACAACAAAGATATATCCATTTTAGCTAAATAAAATAAGCCAACTCAAAACCTATTGCGGCACTGACAGTTGTATTGTCTGCATTGGGCAACTGGGAAACAAATTTCTAATTACCCCAATGCATCACTTGTGGTGAGTCCACACCATCACATCATTGCCACAGACTCTGACAGATTTCTTGCGATTGGAGGGAATCTTAATTATAACAGCCAATCATAGTGAGAGTAAGAACGAACGGTGGCCAACACATGTATTACTGCGTTGATATTTCATTGAAAACCAACATACTGTGAACAGGTAAATGGCAAACTTAGTCCATGAACCACACACAGGAAACGTTTTTGGGTGTCATATTTTAGCAAGGTCAGTGACCTCGCGAATTTCAAGAGAATAAGGCTATCGTGAAAATATCTGTAATTACAGGTATAAACTCAAAAGCCATGCTTACCAACATCTACCAAAGGCTTTCAACTGATCGCAAAGTAACGTTCTTTTTCCTTTCTCACTTTCCTCTTCGTATTTAACAGCCATCTGGCATAATACCTGTGGAATATCCGACTGGGAACGTTCTAACAGTTTAATGATGGGGCTGGCTACATCATCGTTTGATTCCGTCATGTAGAAGTAGGACAGACACTGTTTTGCGTCATCAACTCCAATCTGTTAAAAGTACATTTAAAACAAATTATTTAATAAAAAAAATTGTTATCAATAGTATAGCAAATCAGCTTATTTTGGGGGTGAGTGATTGTTTTATTTAACCTTAGTTCTAAAACATATAGATGAATAAGCTGTGGTAATGGGTATGATGATACAGAAACATTTATTAGTGAATTAAACATCCCATAGACACAGGTAATACATGGTATTCTATTCCATGACATGGAGGTTTGCATCGCACTATGCTACAAGTCATATCAGAGTTGTATGCCTAAAAAAATACAGTTTAAGAATGTTCCATTATTTTTAAACAATTAATTTATTCCATTTACAAAATGGAATCATTTTTCAATAATATCGGATATATAACACAGTTGAAACAACACAAATTCTAATGGCAGGCCACTGATTCTGTTACAGTGATGGTTAATTTTGGTGAAATTTTAATTCACAGGTTTCTGAAATGCTTGTGATATTTTAATAATTTCATCAGTTTTGGGGATGTCACAGATTTAGTGGTCACAATTTGCTGACAAAATAGAACCTAACATCAACAACAGCCACAGGTTTAGGCGTCTAGTCACGTTGGCATGGCCAATTAAAAGAAATCAAGAGTGCTTTAGCCAAATGTGGGTAAATCTTTCATTCTGGATGTGACTCCAGTGGCTAGTATCAAATGTTCATGTCATAAAAATAAATAAATTCTACTCATATAAGATAATTTTTATGGTGTCACCAATTCTATCTATATTACCTGTTCCTTCTCCAAAGGTGATTTCCAGTTTCGTCTCATGCACCAGAGTCTTTTACCAAGTACCCATTTCTTCTGAGGAACATCATAATGGATTACGCAAGTAGCATCATTAATATCGTGATCATACATACCAATGATGTCATCTGTGCACACTGTAATGATGAAAACATTCAGAATACAAGCACTCTACCGTACCTGACACGGATGACTGACATTACTTACACTTGAATAATATGTATGTAATATAAAATTAAATCAGGAAAGCGTAATCATTCCATTGTCTATATTCAGCATCTCCTTACAAATAAACAAACTCACATACTGCTACTATAACGCCGCGTAAATACCATTATTAGTTTATTTGGGGGCATATTGTTTCTGTAAGTCAGACTTTTTAATTACCATATATACTCGTGTATAAGAAGCACCTGTTTTTAGGACCCCCCCCCCCCGGAGTTGAACCCGCGCATAAGACGCACTAAAATCAGCAATATTGATTCAAAACATTCATCATCACCACTATCTTCACTAAACATCTGTTGTATCTGTTTGTGTGTCATCATACATCTCATCACCTTCTTAGTCAGGAGTCAGTGTCGGATTTGTCTTGCTGTTCATCCCACAATACGTCATCTTCTGTGCCATCTAAATCATTGCTGATAGAGCACTTCTTGAATGATTTGGTAATGATGGCAGGGGTCGATTTAATCCCAGATCGTTTTCACCCACTGTGTGATGATACGTAACGACGGGTCCCTTCATGTTGTATGCTGCTGTGCATTTGTTTCTGTAATGTTGTTTAGACTAATTATTAGTAGTTCCCATGTGCTAGCTTTGGAAGTAATCAACACATTGTTTGCTGTAATCGTTTTCCTTTGATGTGGCTTCTATGGTCATCCTTTGTGTGGCCTCATTAACCATTCCGTTCAATTACACACGCTCACATATTTAGATAGTAATGACAAGTCTTTGTGATTACATCACTAATTTGACCACTGAATTAAATAATAAAAGTCTGGATTTGAAAGTCAACAGAGAAAACACACCTAATAAATTTGTTTATTGTTCACGTATTCATTATTAAGGTTGAAAAATTATTGTATTTCCCCCTAAATTAGGACAAATATTACCTTCCCTTTTAGAGTGACCCGTGTATAAGACGCACTCGATTTTGGGGTTGAATTCAGAATATAAAAAGTGCAACTTAAACGCGAGTATATAAGGTACCATAAATCCAAACCAATCATTTCTGCCTACAGCTCAAATTAAACTTGAGTCAATAATTCTTTTTTTAAACTACAATAAAATACAATAACTTTGTAATAATCGACCCCATAATATAAATATTCACCATCGCTCTTAACCAGCTACTAAAGTTACTATACTGAGCCGCAGTTAAACCTCAGGTATTAGAGTTCAAGAATTAGGACCAGTGAATTAACAGAAACTAAAGATATGTTTTTTTTATAGTAATGGACCATAAGGAGATTAAACACCATAACATACATGTGTCATCAGTCAGGCGTAATTACATTTTTATATATTTGTTTGCTAGGAAGTGATTAATTTTCAAATCAGCAGTTCTAAGATAATATATATATCAGTATAATACATAATAATAATAACGGCTGAAATAGTAGTTATTTAACGTGGCTCAGCTACCTCAAACGAGGGAGACGCATATGGTCTGTAATGTACTGCTTCACCACGGGGAGTAATTCTAAATAAATTTAGAATTTACGATGGATGGTATATTCAGTGGAGAAAACCTTGCAAGTTGCCTGGTTGGATGAAAAACTCCTCCTACTACAGTACCATGGTTGGGATTCGAACCTCTGACCTTCCACACAGCATGACCATGAGTAATAAAGTCCCACACTCTTACCCACTGGGCCATAGCAACTTGGCATTAGTGTGCAATATTCGCTTTCGAGTAATTCGTGTTTCATCCAAAACCAAAAAAGACCAGTAACAGCCAAAACATATTCACACCAAATAGAAATAACGAATAATAAAAAAATAGAGCTCACTGTAAAAGGCAATGAGAAAAGTAGAAAGAAACCAGTATACACACACAGACACACACACAGACACACACACAGACATACACACAGACACACACACAGACACACACACAGACACACACACAGACACACACACAGACATACACACAGACACACACACAGACACACACACAGATATACACACAGACATACACACAGACACACACACAGACACACACACTGACACACACACAGACACACACACACATATACACACAGACATACACACAGACATACACACAGACACACAACAGAATACACACTGTCATATACATAGACACACACAGACACACACACAGACACACACACAGATATACACCCCAGACATACACACAGACACACACACTCACACACACTGACACACACACAGACACACACACAGACACACACACAGATATACACACAGACATACACACAGACACACACACAGACACACACACTGACACACACACAGACACACACACAGACACACACACAGACACACACACAGATATACACACAGACATACACACAGACACACACACAGACACACACACTGACACACACACAGACACACACACAGACACACACACACACACACACACTGACCTAACACAGGCTTGGAGTTATCACAGTTTGGTAGTGTCCATTGTTTGATCACTTGCTCCAGTTCTGGATGGCTAAGGCCATGATGTATCCGTAAAGCGATAATACTAGCACTGTTCAGTATCTGTAATCAACATAGCGAAGTTACTCATCCGCACACTCACTAGCTCACTCATTCACTCACCCAAACATCCACACACACACACTCACTCACCCAAACATACACACACACATACACCCGACACACTCCAAGAATAATATAAAAAAAGTATGCCAGCTCCTAAGAATGTTTATAATAATGTTTACTAGGTACAGCATAGAGGCTGTGCTGACTAAGCGACAGCCTGGGGATTCTCCCCGAACAACAAAACAAACAAACTAGGTACAGTAGCTGCTGTAAACGTTTACACTCATTCTGCAAATAACAGTAAGTAAGTGAGTGAGTGCTTTGTTTAGCCTTGGATGAAGTGGTTATGGAACAACTAATCACTGCATTACTAACTGTGCTATGACAGCACCTCCGTGCAATATACTAGGTAGAACTTTAAGAGAGACTTACCAAGTAGAGATTTTCAGCTTCCAACTCGTGCGATAAAAACACAATTATCTTGTGGCCAGAACCTGCCAAATTATCTGTTATCTGAGAAATGAGCTTTTCTGCTCGCTGTCCTTTGTCACACACTATTGCCATCTAGGGGATAACATTTTATTAAAAGTCTCATTACCATAGACACGTCCAGTTAGATGTTGTGCTGTTTTACGGCCACTTTTGTGCACAAGGTAGGCTAAATGGGACAAGCGACCTCCAAAGATAACAAGGCGAAATGAAAGATGAAACACCCGTTTCCACGTCCAATTAGACAACACCAGGAAAATAATATATAAATTATTGCTTAAATAAAAACTCATCAATTGAAAACAATCTGTTTAGTCAGTGGGTCATTAATTTAACCATAAACACAGGTAACCTGATTCCAGTTTGTGATTTCCAGCATAGTACACTCACAACTGCACTATTAGGAGTGTTCTGGAACCAATCTTTTAAAATTTCATCGTTATTTATTAACTAATTCTATTTATAAATCCCTTATACTACTGTTTGCTACTACTACTACTACTACTACTAGGTCAAGTTAGGCCTAAAATATAACGATTTATGGTAGTACCGTCCATTATGCCGACCTAAAAATCTGAACTTTTCCTTGCAGTATTTCCAGGTGATGGTTTGAACACAGGAAATAGTTCTGTTTTCATAATTCGTTAGTCGTACTAAGGTGTTTTGTATACTGTCAATAGATCAAGTAAAATTATAACGATCATTTACATAAACTGTTAGTGCATATGCAAGACCTCAAACTTAAATTAATGGCGTGATTAAACATTCAATGAACTGCATATCAAGTCAATGGCTTAGACATATTGTCAATTACTACTGAGCCTTTAATGGTATGTTTTGATCACTAATGTGGCAATAGCTGAGACAATGTAAATTACTGGTAGTAACTAACTCTCTATTGAAAATAAATTAATTAATCAGTAATTATCTCGTTATTAGTATAAATATGCCCAGACAAAATATGTATATTGGGGCACCCTAATGTCTATACTGCCAAACAAATGAGATACAACACTCTTGGGTACGGGATGTCTTGGGTATGAGTTGTCTTGTTACCGATGCTGCCTTTGAATTGAAAGTCGTGAACTGTGCTACTGAGTCCAACAACGTTTATCCATAATTACAAAAATCTGATAATTCTACATATAAATATTGATTTTCATAATAAAGCCATGTATAATTATCATCAACTTGTTTCACTTCTATTTTCACTCCATGACTGCATGAGTTTAAATCAAAATTACGATTGGTGTCCATTTGCATCTAGATCTAGAGTCTAGATCAGTAGATGGCTGCTAACACACTGAAATACTTTCTCTCGATGACTGGATTTCTTGACACTGAAATAGCACCGGCCATTAAGCCGACTCCCAAAAATAAGGGTCAAAATGTTGACGCAAAGTCTCGGCTTAATGGCCTGGACCTACGGTAATTGAATGTATGGGCCAATACAGCTTCAACATAGAAAATTAAATGAATCTATACTTATGATATAGACTGATAACAGCTGCACTATCAGGGATACTCTTTTTCAATATCATATCACATATTAACCCCAAGACACAAGTCAATTTGACAAGAAGGCACTTTAATCAATCTACTATAATCATCATCATCATCATCATCATATTAGAAGTAGACATCAATCAGTGTTTACCTGTTTCACATTAGCGGCATAAGCTGCTTCGAGCTGTGATGCTACAATGATCACGGGTTCCATGAAGTTTGTCTTGTAGAACCGTTCTACATCTCCATTGTAGTTGCTGGACATGGCTATCATCTGACTCGGTGCAACAACACTCTCACTTCGCTCACTAATCACCTTCCGGTAGAGGCTCATTATCTCCTCAATCTGCATGAAGATGACATAACAATGTTAGTTTTACTTCGTCCTGAATTACAGACGTTTAAAACTTTTTTTAAAGCAGCAGAATAAAAAATAAAATATTGGACTTGCTACGAGTCTTTACATCACTCGTAGAAAATCAACCAAATTAACATCAAGACTTCTTGGTTCAGAGTGAGGTTACCGTTTAAATCATCCATACCCTCATATGTATCACAGATGAGTTTATATTTAATAAACATGAGAATACCCCATGATAGGCAAGTGTTTATAGTCATCAAATGACAGTTAGGATTTGACATAATATTTAGTAATTTTTCAGAGTAAAACTGAAAAGCGAAACTGCCAGCATACGAAAAACGAAACTGTCTAATTCTTCCTGCCGTTAAATTAAACTGATTGGACAATATTTACTTCTGAATCTAGTGACAGTGGACAAAATACAACTGAAAAGCAAACCTGATCAGAGTACGACTCTTGAAGCATGTCTAAATCATCAAAAATCTGAAAATATATGAATAACAATTCCGATTTTAATAAGAATTATTCGTGCTACAAGAATGCACAACAAACCTAATCCAGAATGACTGTCTGGCTTATTGACTAAAATGTTCCAGATTTCCCTAAAACACCCAGAATAAAGTCTAACTTATAAAACAAATTATGTTTAGGGACTCGATGGTGTGGTCCACACTCAAATATTATTCATGTGTACCTGTTTAATATCATTTGAGAGTTCAGTCGGTTAGTTTCAGCACTGATATCACCTGGGGACATGAAGGATTTACTGCCTGGTGAAACACCCCCAAAACACACAGGTATGTGTCAGATTCTAACCCACTTGTAGCATTGCAGCACAATGTTCTAACCAGTACACCATCAATTAATAAGAGAGATCTCAAATAGCTCAATTATTCACTTATACTATAATAATAATAATAATAATAACAATATATATTTAATAAAGTGCTCTTACTAGTAGGAGCCATTCAAAGGCACTGTACAAATAACATGTAATATAATAATATCCCAAATAATATATCTGTTAAAACCCTATAAGATATTTATAAGATAAGTATTATTTATCTGTGAAAGTGACCGTCAACAGGTATATTATCAACATTCTGTATTGGATAGAAATACCGGTATATTACTTTATTCAAATTTATTTCAAAACAAATGTATCTTCAGCCATTAATTAATGTAGCCTTCATTCAATCAGCGTTAGTTACTTAAGTTAGTTACTTATAATAATAACCTGGTACCTATTATCCTGTGAATAAACAGAAATCTACACAACTACAGAATGCCACCAGTCATGCGATAAGCTGGGGGTCACTATCATTTATAACACATGTAACTGACACATCACGTAAAAAAAAGAGTCGATTTCATAATTTTTAAGTTACATCAGCACCACATTAGATACAAACAGCGGCCACGGACTACTCACCAAATGACAAACACCAGCCAAGTTTGTCACTCCCTTCGACAACATTCTCAACAGACAAAGCGGCGTAGCAATGAGAACGTCGCATCCATTCAATAGTTCGATCTAAATGAATAAAACCTTGATCATTAACACAGGATCATCAGTCATCACTGATATAGATAATTGACATAGAGAGCGCACAAATATCATTTTCCTATGAAATAATTATGTTGTAATATTTACCTGCCTGATACATAACTAATGTCATATACTTTATCCTTGAAAACTGATAAATAATATAAATGGGACATTTGCGATAATCTTTTTGTATGTTTAGGTTCATGTATGTGTAGATTTAACGGGGGTTGGTCTTTAAAGATGCTTGGATGTTGATGCTCTGAGCCAGTGCCACTATATATACAGAGGTTTCGTGAAGAAATAAAGTAGGAGGGGGGCCAACAAAAAATATCAGGGTCAGATATTGTTAGGCCTCAAGAGCCTACAATGGCACAAAGCCGTAGGTAGCGGGGTCTCGACTTGAGAGAGTAGGCAGATCAAATGACCCGGGTCCCGGCTTTGACCAAAACCACTGCGACTAAATAGATATAATAACCAGAACATTCACAAGTCAGCCCACTCTGATATAAATGAATGGCAGTCCCATTAAAATGACATGGTTTGGAAAGACAAATTTGGAGCTGGGCTGGAGCCGTGATAGCGCAGTTAGTTAGAGCGTAGGACTCGTAGTAGCCGAACGGTCGTGGGTTCGAGGCTCCACGAGCTGCAATACCGTCATGTGGCGACTGGTTCACTCACCCATAAAATAAATGAGTACCTGACAGGACGCACTGGCTATGTGTTGATTAACGCTTTGCACCTATAATGGCAGCATGCGTTGTATGCTCCCTTGGGAGTTGAGATATGTGCTGGATGGAAACGGGTCTGAGTCAGGGATAATAAAATTGTAAATAGTATTATAAAGCACCTTAGAGCAGCTTCTAGCTGAATAGGGCGCCATATAAATATCACATATTATTATTACATATTACGCAAAGCTACAACGAATCGAAGGAGCAATGTATAGTACCACTGGAGATTATGCTGTGTCAAAGATCTAAGATAAAAAAACGTGCACGCTTAAAAGCAATTAAATGACTGACAACGGTAAAATAATAACAGCGAATTAAATTCATTTGATTAGAAACGGCGACCGAACTATTCCCAGATGAGAATGGCTTTAACATATTCCTATTAAACGGTAGTTGTTTTAACGAGTTAACATCCTGACTTAATCTACCACAATCATTGGAACATTTCGGTAAAGAATATTTGCGAACATTCCGACACGCCCACGTAGTTAAAGAAAGTAAACTAAAACTATCGGAAATATCCAGAGCGACTTAAAACACGCCAACCTCGGCAACGGCCTCGTTGTTTTCAGCAGACAGCAGTATCAGCCTAAAACATATGTCCTCCTCTCGGAACCTCATCAGATATCGATGCACATCGGCTGCCTTCTGTATGTTCGCTGCCATAATCAGGGCGTGGGGCTATAATAAAAAAGAGATTGTAAACGTTGCTGATAATAAGACATATTATAATGGAGATGAAGCTAAATAAAACCAGAAACTAAGAATAATAATAATAATACACAATTAATCGTGACATATTTTCAGAAATTATGAAACCATTTAAAATTTCCAAATGTATAATTAACTATAAAAAGTGAGGAAATAATTTAATTGTCCTTAATTAAAACTGATTATGATAAGGTTTATAAGAGTATTAATTATTATTCATTTCTAAATGAAGAAATTCAAAGATGACAGATGATGATTGATGTTTCACGGCCACTTTTGTGCACAAAGGTAATGAAGCGAAGTCGAAGATGAAACACCCTACAGATATGCTCATGGGTGAGATTCAAACTTGGGTGGTAGTGATCTGCGATCCAATGCGCTACCAGTTAGACCGCGGGGGCGCCCAACAAATTCAAATAAACAGTTATATTATAATTATAGTGTAACGTAAATAATTCCCAGTTTTAGCTTTATATAGTTTTAATTATAAAAAAACAAAACAGGATCCAAAAATGGAGAGATTTATTCATTTTTATCACTTAGCTGAGAATAAGGAGTTAAAAACCAAATTAGTACACTAATAATATGATGACTTAGTCATTGTACGAGAGTGTTAGATTCACATTTGATACCTATTAAATACAGAAAGGATCCTGACCCTCGTACGTAAACCACGTATATATTTACAGTTCATTCAGCGTGATAAATAGTGAGCTCCGGTGGTCTAGCGGTTAAGCACCCGGCACTTGGTGTCAAGGGTTACAGGTTTGATCACTGCAAGAGGTCGAAACCTTTCCAGAGATTAATTTCTCGGCTCACAACATCATGGGTGGATGACCACGTTAAATGGCGCTGCCGTCTCCAATGAATTATGAAAATAAAGGGGGACGTTAAAGACCCCCTGAGGACGTAACACTCTGGCAGAACCACCCATCAGGGTATTTCGGCTCCATCTTTCCGTACTGCTCCCCTGTGAGTGGTGAAGGAGGGGATTCTCAAACACACCAACATAGAGGCTGTGCTGAATAAACAACAGCCCGGGGATTGTCCGCGAAAAACAAAGCAAGCGAGCGTGGTGCAGAAAATGTTTTGTTTGTTTCTGTAATAAATTCATAATAGGGAACGGGATGACATTATTTAAGGTACATTGTTATTAATTACGATGATTACAGCACACCGGTAGTTTCCTTACCCCACAGCTAACGGGCAAGTTCCTGTATGAATCTTTTTGGTGGAGCATGGTAACTAGAGGTGGCACATAGGCCAGAGTCTTGCCGCCTTTCTCTCTCGGGCCGACACCAAATACATTGTGTCCTCGGAGTAAAGCCGGCCAAGCGTATTGCTGGAGACCGGTAACACTGTCAATTTTACATATGTGAAGCACCTAGATGTAGATAAGTATTAACGGCTGCATTACCGTGACATACAATGTTAAGAAAATAAATAGGAAACAACACAAGTGAAATTATCTCTGACAAAGATTATTGGCGTTCGTGACAGCTCAATCAATTTAAAGTCTTTGTTCCTATCAAAACATAAAAATTAATACACAAGAAAAAGTGTCTACATCACTGACATATCTGATGCATAAAAACATGGATTCTTCAAAATAGTGCTATAATTATTAGCATAATTCCAAAAATTAATATATGTAAGGCACAAGAGTTTGAATATACCCCTTCAGTATTTGTCTACGACACGACACAGTAATTCTAAAGATGAGCAGATCTAAATTCAAATTGTTGCCAGAACTCCACAAAAATTACTAAAAGGTTTGGTCAGATTTGTAATAATTATTATAATATATCAAACTAAAAAATTTCTGCATGTTTCAAACATCTTTTCACATTCAAGTCAATGAGATTTTTAGAATTAACCAATTCAGATTATCCTTCACTAAAATGCAGCACTCAACAAAGTAATCTCCAAAATGACCTAACTAAGCTGAAGAAATGTTGTATTTCCTTTCAAATGTTATATTCAGCAGAGAAAATATATGAAACAATATACCAACAAAGACAATTTTTACAGTACAACTATGGCAGTCAAAATCGTAATTATTCACCTTTCTAATATGGCAATTTATGAGTGACTGGTATCTGTTCAGTAATATTTTCTGGTTATACATTATGGCAGGAGGTACAAAACAATTAGGACTCGTGTCCTAATATGTTAAAATATCCATTCAAATGAAAATAAATTACTGATATTAAAAGCATTAACGAATTAACATAAAAGTAACAAGAAGCTCACCAAACAGAAAAACAAATTACTTGTATTTTGTAATGTAGTTTAATAACAAATCAGCACGCATACGTTCATAGATTCGTGCATTAACATCCTTTTTAGTGATAGCATTTCACTTTATACACACTAACATTTAAAAGTACCTTGCTAAATAATGAGTAATGTAAAATTTCTGATTAAGATGATGCTAAATCAAATAAACTTTAATGGATGTGGAAACCTTCGTGCAGTTCAAGCGAGTTCCTAAAACTTCTTTTACTCAAAGAAATGATGAGATAAGTAATACCTCTACTGACCAGACAGCGGGTCAATTCCATTTTGTCAATTCCAATTCCACTCAATTCCATTTTCCAATCAAATTTATCAATTCCAAATTTATCAATTCCAATTCCATTTTTTTCCCCAACTACTTTTTTTGCTTAATACTTTTTACCATGAGTAGGTACTCCGACTACCTACTTGGAATACCTACTGCGAGTAGTTTATATTCTAAGTAGGATTGTCATGGAAGAAATATTTCTGAATTAAAAAATTAAATGAGAAAATTCATTTATGGATTAAACGTTTTGTAGCAAAAAGCTGTATTAGTTAATATCACTCCATAGTATGGAGCAATATTAACTAATACATAATACACTGTAACACAGAAATAACTATACTATAGTCACTTAAATGCCTAAAACACACAATAACAGTGTAATATTATTAAATGAACAGAGCTCGATTTGAACGAAAAGAATAAGTAAATTTTGAAATCATTAAACGAGCACTTATCAGTTTTGTAAAAATATTGTTAATCGTTATATTGAACAAAATTATAACTGAAAAATCTACTTACCCTTTTCACAACCTCTGTAAAGGCAGAATCTTTTACTTTGCGGAAAAATTTAAGTTTTTTTATGCCAAACAACTTTATTTGACAATCCTCTGGTTCGATGTCTTTATCCTTTATTTGCTGCAAGAAGAGCAATTAAATGGATTATTTGTGGATGGCTTTAGAAATTCCGACATACAGTAATATACGATAAAAAGAAGCATGCACGGCATTCATAAATACATACGTATGATGTGTGCGAGCTTGCGTGTGTGTGTGTGTGTGTGTGTTTACGTGTATGAATATGTGTATGTCTACCTGCCCAACTGCTTATCTACCAGATGAAGAAGATAAAAAGAGCTTATGTAATCGTATCATCTTCATTTATTAATACATACCTAATATTTCAGTTATGATTGTAATCTAAATGCCCAGAAAGACAAACAGTTATAATGCCAACTCAATTCTCAAGCATGTAAGACTTTTTCC
Organism: Paralvinella palmiformis; assembly: GCA_025642065.1. Taxonomy (NCBI): domain Eukaryota; kingdom Metazoa; phylum Annelida; class Polychaeta; order Terebellida; family Alvinellidae; genus Paralvinella; species Paralvinella palmiformis. The sequence goes on along the minus strand of JAODUP010000065.1, from coordinate 613,224 downwards.
ATCTCCAGATGGAAAACATTCCACATAAATGACAATGGCATGAGCAAAAGAGTTAAGCATTGACACGGAATGGCACATATTCCATATTATCCCAAGACAGTCAAAATGGGAATAAAATCATTAATTTTCATAATAATCTCATGAATGTACACAACAAGAACAAATATGAATGGGCCTTAAAATATAAATGGTAACTGACCTTTGTAAAGGGTGAACCAGCTCTGGTGAATGAATGGAGTGATTCTTTTTGGCTGAAGACCTGCGAGTTAGCTTTAGCTGGTGAATTATCTTGTCTGCTATTGGTAAGATAGATGAAAATTTTCTACATGAATACATGAACACTTGGTAAATAACAATATGAGCAGAAATTTGTTTATTATAAATGCTGAATTATATATATATATATATATATATATATATATATAATTAGTAAAAGCATAATATTTGATGAGAGTTACAGTTATAATCAATCATCGTTCTGTCTTTTGTTATTGTTTTGTTATCACACAAATCACATAAAACAACTAATTCAGTTATTTAGCCTTGGTGCTGGTCATGCCAGAGACGTTCAGCCAATCAGCATCTGATGAGGGAGATAAATCCTACAAACACGGATAGGAGTCAGATTGATGACAGTTAAATGCGAGAAATTGTTATGTGGCATTTCGACCAATTTACAAACACATATGAGAATTTCGAACGGTGAATGAGTCAGTGAGTTGTTTGTTATTTAACCGTGGCACTGGTCACACCTAGGCCAGATAGCTCAGGGATGACTCTGCGGGGACTGATGATGATGATGATTGATGTTTTACGGCCACTTTTGTGCACATGGTAGGCTAAATGGGCTGAGTGGCCTCAAAAGGTAATGAGGCGAAGTCAAAGACGAAACAACCTCCAGATATGCCCACACCGAGATTCGAACATGGGTGATAGTGATCCGTGGTCCAAAAACACTACCGCTAGACCATGGAGACTGCGGGGAAACATCCCACAGAATCATGGCTATGGGTTAGAGTCAAACCCACAACAACTTGTACGTTTGTAGTGCAATACTCTAACCACAACACTATCAGAGCACTCTAGAGTTTCAAATAGTGAGTGAGTGAGTGAGTGAGTGAGTGAGTGAGTGAGTGAGTGAGTGAGTGAGTGAGTGAGTGAGTGAGTGAGTGAGTGAGTGAGTGAGTGAGTGAGTGAGTGAGTGAGTGAGTGAGTGAGTGAGTGAGTGAGTGTCTGAAGTAGCAACTAATATCAACCAAGACAAACCTTTTTTCCTTTTGATAAGAGTTCAGTGGGCCATTTAGAACCAAGAACCTTTCATTGAGTGTTGTAGATGCTGGATTTGAGATGGGATTAATTCTATTTTTAGGCTTCCCATTCAACATCAGAGATGACTCTAAGATATGATTGCTCTGACTTGAGGAGAGAGGTTCTCTTGATGGAAGTTTCACTTCCTCCGATGATTTTACCGGAAGCTTCTGATTGTAACTGCAGGTGATTTCCGATGTTTCTTCTGATCTCTTACTTGGCGACATCGAAATCATGGCAGACAGTAAACCCCGTCCTCGTCCAATCACTGGCAGTAACTCTCTTGATGGCAGCGTGTCTGCAGTAAAGTTCAAATTGGTTCTGGGACTAAAGAGAGGCTCCTGGCTATGATATGAAGATTGCTTTGCATCACCGTTCTCTAAATATGGGTCCATTTTTGTTGACATATTCACATCAAGTGGAAGATTTGGGGAGCAGAGATGCTTAAAAGAATCTGGAGGAGAACCAAGACTCAGGGCTACCAATTCTGATGATTCACTTCGTTTGAGTGAAGACTTTATGGATTGCCCACGACCAAGTGGGCTGTTGCAAATTATCTGACTGATATTTGATCTGCTGAGGCCAGGTGGTTCTTCCGATGATCCACTCCCTCCCAACATCTGCGATTTCCCTAATCTCACGGGTGACCCATGCGAGAGTATGTTGTGGTTCGATGAGACTGGCGATCTTTCAGTGGCATCCCATCTGGTGATAGGATGACGTATTGTACTACCAGAGAGTGAAGGCATGGTATGTCTAACTTCTTGAGTCGGATCACCATCTGTGGATAAATCCGGATCAGATAAGGACTGATCAGATAGAGCTGAATGTTTTATACAATTCAGATCGGAACTTCTTGTTACTTCCTTCACCCTTTCAGTTTGTGAGTCAGAAGACACTTCACTGCTCACTTCTAAACAAAATAAGACAAAACAAGATAAAATATTCCACAATTATACTAGAATAAAAACACTGAAAAAAATAAAAAATTCACAAGCTTGAAATATATACAAAATAGATTTTCACAAATGTTGGAATTCAAATTAACATTAAAGGCTGTCTCACACGACGCTGAGCCAAAGATAACGCATTACGGTGTAGTAACAAAAATCTACGATCTGCAGATATTTTAAATGAGCTTTAAATGCTAGGCCATGCACAGCTGACTCGCTCGGCTTTTATCAAACTGGTCAAGCAAAACACAGCTGGTTGGTTGCTTCAAACTAATGTTTAAAAAATTCTGCCTTTTAAGTGTGATCCGAACTATCCATTTAGAAGAATGTACCCAAAATATATAAAACAGACCAATACTAATATCTTGCCTACGATGGACAAGAAGAGATCCCATTAACCAAATCAACTTCAACCAAAGAACTAAAAACAGAACATCATCGTAATACAAAATTTAGTCATGGGGGCAATTCCAATTCTACTCAGTTCCTAATCAAATTTATCAATTCCAAATAGAGCAATTCCAATTCAGTTCCAGATATTTTTATATGCCTTACAAACACAAAGAAATGCAAGATTTTTAAAATTCAAGTTATTCTTTTATTCAGTGATATATACGATAATATATACTACATACATACTACAAATATACAATGTGTACCTAGTGGGAATACCTACTCTGAGTAGTTTATATTCCAAGTAGGAATTGATTTGTTTGTAAAGTTTATATTTTACTCATAAATTTAAAAAAATGGTTTAGGTTATAACTATAATAAATCTTCTGTTGCCACATGTCATAATGCATAATGCATAAGCTGAAATCGTGTAACAGAAAAACGGATCTTTTGGATGACTCCATTGGACTTCCAACCAAAATCACCGTGTTTACTTTTAATAACTTTTGGGGATGTGAACCAAGTTTGATCACATTTCATAAACCTGATCACATTACCGTAACAGAAACATCTATGTAAATTGTGAACCACATTTGTCAGAAGTGAAGTCAACATATGTTTGTACCTTTTGATTATCTAACCTAACCAGCCTGTATTAAAACTGTATTAACTAAATAGCTAAACAAACACGATATTTCTATTTATGCATTTCATTGAAGATCCCGAACATTGTGATATAGGATACGGGTAGATAGCCTGGGCTGTCTTGATTGTTAAGTTTCCATTGAAGGCTACTTTTATTATAATGTATGCATCATTAACTATCAGGAAACTGTTACTTCAATTCTCTCTCTCTCTCTCTCTCTCTCTCTTTACATATCTATCTCCACATGACACATGTCTGATAAGAAAACATCAACTTCTCTACAACCGATCTAAGCCATGATGCAAATATTTAAAAAAACCGAAATGTACAGTTTTTATTACCTAGCTAATAAAGCAGAACACACAGATTTATGTGCTGGCTACATAAGCATGTTTTATCACTGCCAGGAACATGCCAATACAGAGATGAAGGTCTGTCCCTCAGATCAGACATTGTGTAAAAGATAACCACCAAAGACTCGTATCAAACCTCAGCTTATATCCAACAACGAACACTAATCTTCAGAAAATGAAGGTCATCGTCATACTAACGCGTTGACGAAGAGGACATGCAAGTGATGTAAACAAAATATATACATCTCTGATTGAGAACACTATACCACATACCATTATAAGCCACTGCCACAAGGACACATGAACACCACAATATACCATTTGATGATGGTTGATGATTGGTATTTTATGGCCACTTTTGTGCACATGGTAGGCTAAATGGGCTGAGCGACCTCCAAACGTAACAAAGGGAAGTCAAAGACGAAACAACCTTCAGATATGCCCACACTGAGATTTGAACATGGGTGGTAGTGATCTGTGGTCCAACACGCTACTGCTAGACCATGGTGGCACCCACACATTATACCATTTAAAATGGGAGATGAATGCAAATATGTTTTCTTACCAGAAAAAATTGCCTCTTCATCTGTGTAGACAGCATATTTCTTACTGACCAGCTCATCATTGACACAGAAACTATTTCCACAGGTCATGGTAATGTGGAGATGAACATGGTACGTATCACTGTCATCTTTTGTGATAACTCTTATCACGGTTTGAGATGAGTCTGCAAAAAGAAATAATATATATATCTCTCACTGGACATCTCTCAGGCTTTAGCCACACAGCAAACAGGGCACTGTACCGCACCTCCGGCGCCAAATGGATGGCGAGGTTGGTCAGAGATGTCTACAGCTAGATACAAATCTTGACCTGTATGGAGGATCTTACATCATTCAGTTGCTCAAAGATTGCTTTAAAAGATGTTCAGCAGCAGCAGCAGCAATGGCTCTGCAGTCATCATCATCATCATCATCATCATCATCATCATCATCATCAAAGTAACAGTCATTGTCATCATCGCCACCATCAATACCATCCCATAACACTTTCCCAGACATAACACTCAGAAACTGTGGTTTCTTTCTACGCAAGTACTCATAATCTGTCCACGTAATTTGACTGACACTGGTTGAAAACACCAGAATTTCCCTTCTTTGGTCACTTAGAAGACCTGAATCAAAAATAAACAGAGCGCACCAAGAAAGGGCAACATTTATATGCACGACATTGGCATAGTGTTTGCAACCAATCAGCAACATCAGGATCCTATTTTAGCACCAAGCTTTTTAAAATCCTGGAAACAACTACGATCGTACTTTAACCAAATGAAACAGGCACTAACTAGCACAGTGAGGAACAAATATCGTACTATTGGGAACTGTGACGCTAAGATCTGAAATAGCACATTTTTGGACGCATTAAGATATCTTTTTCTTACTAATTTTAAACAATCCCCTAGTCGTAACTACAGCAATGTAAAGCTAGACATAGGTTTGTACAATGAAGTGAGAAAGCAAGCAGTTTGTTCAACCTTGGTGTCGCTAATCACACCCAGAATATATAGCATTTATAACAATATTATTCTCTAGGGAAACTTGGCACAAACACCGATAACTCGACTCAACTCGAATCCAAACCTGGAACGTTTATAATACGGCTTACCAACTGCTGTTCTACAGGAGTGCCCAAGTTCATAGGATCCAGACGAGCTAAGATGGCCGATAAGAGATAAGAGATGAAAATCGCCTTTGTTTTGTGATTTCTGGTTGAACTTAAGCAATTTAATCAATATAAAAAATAGTAACGGTCCCACAAATAGCGTAAGGTACTGATAGAGATCTACAGAATGATATTCCATGTAAGCCAAAAAGTATATTGGCAACATCCTACAATAAATGTACATTCACGATTATGTAACAGCTTTATGATGACGATGATGATGATGATTAGTGTTTTACGGCCACTTTTGTGCACCTGGTAGGCTAAATGGGCCAGCGACCTCCAAAGGTAATGAAGCATAGTCAAAGATGAAACAACCTTCAGATATGCCCACGCCAAGATTCGAACACGGGTAATAGTAATCTGTGGTCCAACACGCTACCGCTAGACCACGGAGGCGCCCCGTAGCAGCTCTATGAAAAGACACTCATGACGGCCACAGATTATTATTATTATTATTCACAGTAACACTAACACGCAATTTTGACTGGACAGAGTTCACAACTGAATAAATTCAGTTTCTTACCTTCAACTAGATTTTTGAAGAACTTTTTTGAAGAGCTATCCCATCTACTGGACGGCCTGTAATATAACCAGAAGAAACATTTCAGTATAAATGCTATTCTTAAGATTGTCAACTAAAACGTCGGAAAGTCATTTGGGTGTATTAAAAAAACCTATCACAGTTTCAAATCTCACTGACTTTTGTCTATCCGTTTATTCGAACTGGAGTAAATTCTTTAAAAAAAGTTTTAAAATCTTATTCATTTCTGCAGGGTCCCTCTTAAAATTGCTTTATTTTGTTTGTTAAATGTTGTCTGATCTGTATGCGGCAGACGTTTGACTATCCAAACATCTAGCGATTGGTTGGTTCCTCTCGATAGCAGTGTACGAGAGAACTTTGACTATCCGGATGTTATGTTATCTGTTGTTGTCTTATGAACAGTCCACAAATGTGGAAAATTCTACATTTGAATTAAAATATTTTGTTCCACGACATTTCACAATGGAAACAATAGTAATCACTATTATTTAAAATTATACTTCTGTTTAATAAAGAGTTTTCCATATTAATGGATGTTTACTATGTTGTTCAGCAACTATACAGGTGGATTACAATTTAAACATTTCATGATCCGACGTATAATCTCTCATTCTGCACATTGTCATTTTTAAGCACATTTTTAGTTTTTTGACAAATGTGTACTGTAACACCAAAAAAGGCAGCTACACCCATTTTGGATGTTAACATATCACTATAATTATTAAACTGATGATGCCATCACTCATCATCAAATGGAGGTGGTATTTTGTGGTAGACTTTAGAGCTGAAATGAGGACCAATAGTAATCTCCTGATGAATGATTGGTTATTGTGCACAAGGTAGGCTAAATGGGCCGAGCGACCTCCAAAGGTAATGAAGCAAAGTCAAAGATGAAACAACCTTCAGATACGCCCATGCTGTAATTCGAACTCAGGTGGTAGTGATCTGTGGTCCAACATTCTACCAATCAGACCACGGAGGTGCCTCCAAAGGTAATGAAGCGAAGTCAAAGATAAACACCCTTCAGATATGCCCATGCCGAGATTCGAACACAGTTGGTATGGATTTGCGATCCAACGCACTACCAGTTAGACCACGGAGGAGCCTGCATAATTATGGTAATGCTGGGTTTAGGTTTTAAACATGGAGCTCGTCATCATCCAACTTACAGAAACAAACAAAGACCTGACTGACTACAAAATGATGGTCATAAGTCATGACAACAATTAATCGTTTTTAGACAACAGTACGACAACACAGACAAATTAACAAAAAACACGACTGAAGAACGTCATGAACTGTAAATGCTGGGATGCTCCATCGGTGCATCATAGTTTAAGATTAATTATGACAGAACAGAATAATTTATCTGCCTACCCCAAGCCCATGTGAATGCTGTCGTTGACTTCAAGCTGCAGAGAAACAGGTTTCACGCCATGTAATATGCACTTCTTGGCCTGGCAGGGTAGGATGCAGAACTCGTCAGGGATTGGTCGAAGGCTGTTCAATTAGACATAAGGCAACATACCAATAATGCACAACGGATTAATTGCAGGCATTTTATCATTAAAATCCATTCAGCTCAAAACAATATCGGGATGCGATCATTCTCAAACAAAAATCAAATCACAAGATGACATATGTACGTCTGATCACTTACTGCCATAGTGGAATTAGCTCATTATCTATACCATAATCCACCAAATAACACCTGAAAATAGTACATAAATTTTTTTTCTTTTACTGCATGTATGTTTTATTTCTACTTTTCTCTTACAATTTCAAAGGTGTGCTCTATGTCGCATGACTAGGTGCTTTATAAAGGTCTTAATGTATTATTATTTTTTTATCATAACACAGGTCGCTGATGGCCTCGGCTTTACCACAACTCCATATGACATATCGACAGTCTACTTACTGCGCCTTTAGTCCCTGACTGGTGTGCAGAGTGTTGTCAACTCTTACTCGACACCAGGCGCCATGCCGTTTGGCACATTTACCTATATAGATCTAATCAAAATAGTCACATTTTATTTCTTGCCAACAAATCTCTGTAATTTTTGTTATTCGTCCACATTAAAATAACTAAAACAGTACAACGATAACAAAATTAATTAAAAAATATATTAATAAAACAAATCAATAGAACTTTTCTAGCCCTGGGGTTCCAAGTTATAAATGCCACCAGCTTACATGAGAGTAAACGCTGTTTCCCACAGAACACCACCTTTTCATTCACACAATTAATATTCTCATGAGATACCTTTCAATCAACCCAATGTGGAAAAGGCGGATAAAATCAGCCTATTCAATATGATGTACCCAATAAAAATATATAATAAAGATGTCTAACTCAACACGTCATACAACTTTGTTTACATTTTGGCTCCTCTTGCTTGGTGGACACGTGGTCCTCACAACAACACAATCTATTAAGGATTTTACTCACCTCCCCAAGGACTGGATTATCGATGTGTGCTTTCATCTTTGCAGTCTCTCCATAATTATTCAAACGTGCTGTAAGCTGCTGAAATTGTTTAGCCTCATCGCTGGCATCGCCCATGGAAATTTCTCTTGCCCAGAATCTGCTGGCATCGATAATCTGAACAGGATATTTATGGAACACGGAGTTATATATAGTATATCTTAAATTCAGTACCGAGACGATAAGTTGCAGCCAAAATGGTCACATAAAAAGTAAGAAAAGTAGGAGTTACTAACCCCAAAAGTAGGAGAAATTAGGACACAAGCTTGCATTATTTGAATAAAATGGCATATGTTTTCTTGTGTACAGCTACAGCTTTTATGAGCATGCCACTTCCGAAAGTATGTAAATTCTGAAGCAACATGGAAGCTCACACGCAATTATTACATGTACTCACGCATATGCACCTGCATACATACACACACACACACGCAAATATATTTAAGTATCCCACCCATATACATATACTTAATTTGATTGATATATACGGAAATTGATGGAATGGCATTTTATAATGGATCGAGAATTAAAAAATGGTGAAAAATAGGAGATCTAACCCCAAAAGTTCATACCAAAGAGTAGGGAAAGTAGGAGGCTGGGACCTATGAGAATTAATGGATCTAACCCAAAAGTAGGAGGTTCCTACTAAAAAAGTAGGAAAAATAGGGAAAGTAGGAGGTCTGGGACCTATGCAAGACCTGATAAATTATGAATTGAAGTTGAGCTGGTGTTACACAGAAGCTTGACTGAAGCTAGAATTCTGAATTTTTAACAAACTTATGATATTAATCAAAGATGTCATTACAATGTTTAAAACAAGAATGTCCATATTTATATATTGCAAGGTTCATAAACCCCTTTATATAATTTTTAAATTAGCCTATTTATAACTTCTAACAACCAGCATATTTATGTACAAAATGTGTCTGAATTATGTAAGCCAGAACATGTTTTAATTCTGTTTTCTACGTTAAGTGCCTTAGACTATAGTTAGAGCAACTCATTATTATTATTATCAATATCATCATTACATCAGTAAATCAAGTATCAATAGCAGTTTGAGTTATTTAGCCTTGCCACTCGTCACTCTGGGACATACGGCTAGGAATGGGAGGGGATAACTACTGGTACCCAACAAACATTAGTGTGAATCAGGTTGATCCCACTACCTGGAGAGCAGAGCATTAACCACTGTGCTATTGGAGCAGCTCAGTTATTAACAGTAGATAAACCTGTTTAACCTATAAATCGGCTAAAGCATAACTTCACATAACATCGCAAACGAAGCATTGTTGGACAGGAACTAGTTAACAAAACTCTATACTCCAGTAACAATCTTCAAATAATGCTTTCCAAGGAAATCTAATCCATTGAAAAAGGTCACCATAGGTATTGTGGCAGAGTAGTTGATGATGATGATCGGTGTTTTGTGCACATGGTCAGCTAAACGGGCCGAGCAACCTCCGAAGCTAATGAAATGAAGCCACAGATGAAACACCCTTCAAATATCCCTATGCTGAGATTCGAACTGTGGTGGTAATGATCTGTGGTCCAACGTGCTACCGGTTAGACCACGGAGGCGCCCTTGTGGCACAGTAGAATCACAGCAGCATTAAGGTGAATAAGTTGATCTAGTTACAGTCATAGTAGGTCTATTAATGGAGTGTATATAAACCAATCAAATTTGAGTTCAACAGCTGATCCCAGAAATTGAGATGAAACCCTCTAGACTTTACATAGTCCACTCAGCAAATTAAGGATTCAAGTTTTCTTTATTAAAAACAAATTTTGCTGTTTTATGGTGACTTTTGTGCACAAGGTAGGCTAAATGCGCCAAACAACCCCCAAAAGTAATGAGGCGAAGTGAAATATGAAGAAAAAGACCTTCTGATATAGCCCAGTCAGGGTGTGAACCCATGTGCTATAGATCTGTAGCCAACCACGCTACCAATTAGGCCATGAAGGTGCCCCCAATAGAAGCTCTGCAATTAAGTTTACAAAGTCAATTCAAATAATGGGGATGGCTATTTTATTTAACAGGTTCACAGAATATAACACAGGAGTAAATACCATTTATCAACCAACCCAGTTACTGCCGCTAATGGCTTTGTTTGTTTGTTGAAGTTTGGGGTAGAGACCCCTGGCTGTCAATATGAAAATACAACAAAATACAGCTTCCAACTGAGGGTGTGTGTGTGTGTGTGAATGATTTATTAGCCTTGCTGTTGGTCACACTTGGATTATGCTGCCAAGAAGCAATTCCCTAATATATCTTTCCCACAAACATCAGTAACACTTGGATTCAAACCCAAACGGATGTTCGCATCCCAGCCCTATAACCGCTGTGCCATAGAGGAATTCCTTTCCAGTTGGACAAAAAACATACGATGGCCGCCTGTTATGTAAACTACCACTTTGAATTAGAGATAAATGGTATTATGATTTATATCAGTGGCTGGACTGACTGGAAAAAGGTTGCACCGACTTAAGCTTCGCGATGAAACCCACCTTTAGAATCTCTACGTGGTACATGGTAGGGGCTGTTGCCATATTACTGGTGTGGCTGAAACCTGAAATAAACGAAGCGATTGGTAACAAAATACAATTATTACAAGTGTAATCAGATTGTTTAGATGGGCATCATTATCCGGTCTATTTTTCAAGTGTACCTATGTCGGTCGGTATCTCATCTACGGGTATATTTATTTTTCTTACTTGCTACCATCTTGGATTAGGCTGAGAGTGACATGTCTGTTGTTTACTTTTTGCTGATGATTCGTGATCAAGAGAAGAGAAAATGATAAAGGCTGAAAACAGCAAAACTATTGGAGGGATTGTGAAATCCCGACTAAAGGAAGATTACGTTATAGAAAACATTGTCGTGTGCCAGACGATCGTCGAGGAAGACACACCGGTAGATATCATTGTCAAACTGAATTTGAATATCAAAGTAAAAATAAGACAAAAGTAATCCAAAACATGTGTCACGAAACAATCTGTAAATGGTTGGGTACCGAATCTGGCAAATCATTCAGAAACGAGAACTTTGTGTAAATATTTTTCAACCGACCCTATTTCAAATTTTCTGTAAAACAAGTATTAAAAAAACAATGGTCTTAGTTTCAACAGTTCAACTGAAATGTACTCCTTAGAATTAAAACTATGTTAAAAATCAATGGGGATCTCTAACCGTTAATGGCTCCACTTAATCAGTAATGCCTGCCATATTCACCGACACACAATAAAACCAGTACGAGTCTCACAAATACAGATCAAACATAATACACGTTGATTCGGTTTTGTTCTAATCAGTCCAAAGATTAATTCTAAATGTATGATTTTTCACTCAGTGGATGAATAACTACAGAAATTGTGAAGATTAAACATCAGGTAAGGTGTGCAATATGTTAAAATTTTAACATTATCATGTAATTCTTATGGAAAAATACCGAACTTAAAATATATTTCTTTAAATAATCAGGCCATGACACTCACTCTTGAGATCTACTTGTCCTGTAGGACGAGTGCTGCAAAATTTTACTTGTCCCATCTGAAATTTACTTGTCCTAACAAACCTCCACAATATCACCGAATTACGCCAAGTTACAATTTATTAGCAGCGTTGAATAAAGAATGGTGTTTTTGTTTGTTGTATATTTATTTGTGAAACACAAGCACATGGACTGAAACTTCCGTGATCAGGTGACATTAACGAGCCAACCACAATCAACTTTACGCTGGCTAAACAACCGCAGACATTGATAACGCATGCTGTGATTGGCCCACGCATTCGACATGCGCAGGTGGTTTCAGTCTTTTAGCAAACGTCCGGACAGTGATCTGGGGAAAATGACACATACATTGAAATGTCAAGAAATGACGAATAAACAGTCGTTTACAATAAGCTTCAGTTTACTTGTCCTGTCGGGCAAGTACTTGGGACGATCTACTTGTCCTGCATGCAAAACCACTTGTCCCGGACAAGCATTAATGTCCTGCCCTGGTAATATCAAAATAGCCTACATCATCCAAGCAACATATTAAAATTATGTTAAGCTGTGATAGTGCAGTTAGTTAGAGGATAGGATTCATAGCTGAAGGGTTGTGGGTTTGAGGCTCCAGAGCTGCAATGTTGTCATGTGGTGACTGGTTCACTAACCTGACAGGACATGATGGGTATGTGTTCGAGTAACACTTTGCACCTATAATGGCAGCATGTGTTGTATGCTCCCTAGGGTCTGAGTATAGGATAATAATACTGTAAAGTGCCTTAGAGCAGTTATTTAGCTGAATATACAGAAATGTCACATATTATCATTATTAAAATAAACCGGAATTAGGTGTAGTACTAGTAGCCAGTTAAATCAATTCTTTTATGTGTAATTGTAAGGAAGCTTGGAACATTTTGGTAAATTAATCTACACATAGAGTAACAAGTACTTATAAATCTATCAATGACTTGGCACCCTAATACCTAAAAACATACCTATTCAAGGTTGAACATTTTAAATCCATTCTAAAGACACACCTGTTCAAGGTCGCTTTCACCGATAAATAACAAATTATCGTTTAAATCTCCTATAGGGTTTTTATCAACATATTATTTGATGTATTATTATATTACATATTATGTGTACACTGCCTTTAAATGGCACCTGCTAGTAAGGACGCTTTATTAAATATACATTATTATTATTATGAAAGTCATGCTATTATCAAATAAGACATATGGGACTTATTCATAGATATATAAATGCGAAACATACACCACTTTGGTCCAAAACCTCTAATTAGAGGACTATGACAACACTTCAGTAAATATTATCTCACTCTTTCTGTAAACTGCCCACAGTAAGTGAAGAACAGGTGGTACTCAGAAAAAGGAACATAAAACATGAGCCATGATAGCGCTGTTAGTTAGAGCGTAGGACTCGTAGCCGAATGGTCATGAGCAGCAATGCTGTCATGTGGCGACTGGTCCACTCATCCATAAAATAAATGAGTACCTGACAGGACGCGATAGCTACGTGTTTGAGTAACGCTCTGCATCTATAATGGCGCTGAGATGTGTGCTGGGTAGAAACAGGTCTGAGTCGAGGATAATAATATTGTAAAGCGCCTATTCTAGCTGAATAGGACGCTATATATCACATAGTATTATTATATTATTAAATCACTGGACTTGGTCCAGCTGATAAAAAGCAAATAATCACTGGAGGATGCGTGCATGCCTTAACAGTTCAAATTAGAAGAACCGAAGACCAAAATCTGTTAAATATGACTCGACATTGGTAAATGTATTGGTCAATTCATTCGCTAAGCTCGCCATACAGACAGTGAGAAGCTTGCAAATTAATTCCACCTCGACTGGTTTTTGCGATGCTAAAATTATAACTTTTGGTCACGAGAATTATCTTGCCAGTATTTCTCAAATTTATTTAAAAATATAACAGCCAGAAACTTCTACACAAAATACTATATGACAATTGAGAGGGAATATATTTTCAATGAGACTAATAATTAATCACGGAACCTTACTTAACTGGTCTTATAACCAGACATGGGGTCAATTCCATTTTGTCAATTCCATTTCCACAAATTTATCACTTTCATTTTTTACTTACTACTTTTTACCACGAGTAGGTACTCCAAATATGACAACAATATAACAACATCTACTACGACATGACTGTAATACATACAATATGTAATACAACATCTACTACGACATGACTGTAATACATACAATATGTAATACAACATCTACTACGACATGACTGTAATACATACAATATGTAATACAACATCTACTACGACATGACTGTAATACATACAATATGTAATACAACATCTACTACGACATGACTGTAATACATACAATATGTAATACAACATCTACTACGACATGACTGTAATACATACAATATGTAATACAACATCTACTACAACATGACTGTAATACATACAATATGTAATACAACATCTACTACGACATGACTGTAATACATACAATATGAAAAATACAACATCTACTACAACATCATGACTGTAATACATACAATATGTAATACAACATCTACTACGACATGACTGTAATACATACAATATGTAACACAACATCTACTACGACATGACTGTAATACATACAATATGTAACACAACATCTACTACGACATGACTGTAATACATACAATATGTAACACAACATCTACTACGACATGACTGTAATACATACAATAAGTAACACAACAATTGAGTTAACAGATTAATCTACATTTATATGATAACTCAATATCCAGTCTAGTTGACTCCTTCACTAACTACTTAACTATATCTGGTATGTGGGTAAGTACTACTTATATATACGGTAGATAATCTACTAGTCTCAAAATAATCCTCCATCCAATGTTGACACATACATGTATTGTAATGTTGTTAAGATGTGACTTCATAACCCAGGTGACATATCATAGTTTTAAAATGTGACTTCATTTTGCCTCAGTATAGAAAGCCAGTCTGAATCTAATTTGAAACAGTGTTACACTTTCTCATAATCATAGTGTTATATCACATTGATACATACCTGTATGTTAGCTTAAATTACTGAACCAATATTTATTTACTTTAGTACTGTATAAAGGTGGAAGGTCAGAGAATTCCAATTGGGAACATTTTTTACATGTTGCCGTTGGAAATAAGAAATGTGCAAAGTGCAAAAAGTGTGATCATCAGCAAGCTAATAATAGTCCACTACACAAAATGTTCAATGGATTCAGTTTCATCAGCATCAAGTGAGCGAATATTTTCAAACTTTGTAAATATTCACACTAAAGTACACAATTTTCTATGCAACAATAAAGCTTTTAAGATGGTATTCTGCTATAGGATTTTCAGAGGCAGTGCCGAATTAGACTATTTAACTGTTCAGATAGACAATGTTAACTTTGTGTGCAGAAGAACAATAAATGTCATTATTTTGTTATATTCCTACTATTCATGTGTCAAATATTAAGGTGTAGGACAGTTGCTCACCCGGACAGTTGCTCACCAAACAAAATGAAAAAGTGGACACTTGCTCACCAGTGAATTTTTAATGAGGAATTTTTGTTTTTAAATTAAATTATTTTTAATTCAGAAATATATTTCTTAGTATCATATTACCTATTGGGATGAATATTACCAATTATTAGGGAATTAAAGTTCAGCGATTATTTTATTTTATAATTATAAAAAAAATTCTCTCATTAACAATTCACTGGTGAGAAAGTGCCTACTTTTTCATTTGCTTGGTGAGTAACTGTCCGTACTCCAAATGCTGAATAGTGTGCTATTAAAAATTATGTATGTGAAACACTATCACATAAATGTGTTGAACACCTATTAAGACTAGTAGAATTGGCTTATAGTTATAATGTATGAGGTTTTTTACAGTTTGTTACACTATTTTACGGTTATGAAAAGTTTTTTACAATGTAATGTAAAAATAGGGTTTTTACAGTAAAAAACAATCCCACAATATGTGCATGGGTTTAGGGGATAAAAGGGTCACCTAGTGCAAATAGATCTGGCTTTGTTTACAGTGCTTCTATCTGGTGTACCTTCAAGTTGACCAGACCATCTCCAATGACACTTAACTTCTTTCACCTGGAACTAGTGGCTTCTATAGGCTAATAGGATAAAAAGGGCACCAGGGCAATTAGATCTGACTTCCTTTACAGTGATTCTGTTTCATGTTGTTGGATTATCGAGGTCATTTTACAGTGAAATGTCACATTCTGTTGGCGAAATGAAGTGCCGGAGTCAATTTTGTCGGATTAAAGAGTCATTTATAATGGAGCTAAATACGTCACAGGCAATAATGTGTTGGATGGTGGATTTGTCGGATAAACGATGTCCGGATTAACAGATTCTGACTGTACCTTCAAGTTGACCAGATCACATGATCTAGATCTTTCCCGATGACAACTAATTTCTTTCACCTGGAACGAATGGCTTGTATGGGCTAGTGGAATAAAAGGGGCACCCAATATCAGAAATTAGTTTCAACAAATTTCAGCCATGGAGATTATACCTACTAACCAAAGGAAGCAGAAAGTTTGGCTGGATGGTTTCATGTACACCAAGCAGATAACTTTCAAAAACCAAATTAGATGGCAGTGTGTTAAACACAACAACGGTTGCAAAGGTGTTATATCTACATCTCTTGACCTAAGTCAAGTACTCAACACCAAACTCCACAACAATGATGCAAATATGATGGAAGTTGCATTTGCCAAGACCAAAGTCGATATCAAACATTTAGTAGCCAACACCAGAACACCACCAGCAACAATGGTGTCTACCAAACTTGCTGAACTTCCTGCTGCTGCCAGAGAGTTAGCTGGTGAGGAAGATACTATGAAAAAGATGATACGACACATACAAAAATGCCAGGCCCCTCCCATTCCAGCTTCACTCAGTGCACTTACCACTGAAGATGAATGGGCCCGAACATCAGTTCCTACACCAGAACCATTCCTGATCTATGACAATGGCCAAGAGTCAGATTCCAGGATAATAGTTTTTGCATCACCACCTGCCCTGCGTACACTCTCTACAGCTGACACATGGTTCATGGGTGGCAACTTCGCCATGGCACCACCTGGATTTCTTCAGTTATACGTTATCTGAGTCCCTCTTGGATCCACAACTGTTGGCGTAGCTCATGCCCTACTACAACGCAAGACCCAGGATACATATGAGGAACTATTTCATGCCTTGTTGGATAAGTGCAGTTCAATGGAACTGTATCCAGACCCCAGAACCATTCTGGTTGATTTTGAGCAGGCAGTAATCAGTGCCGTTGGAGCAATCCTGGACAATGATGTCTAAGTCAGGAGTTGTTTTTAGCATTTGACGCAAGCAACCTGGAGGAAGATACAAGAGCTGGGCCTAGTGTCTCAATATAGAGACGACGAGGACTTTAAGTTGTTCCGTGGACAAATAGATGCTTTATCATTCCTGCCCATTGACGATATTCCCGAGGGAATCATGTACATCCGTCATAATACCGCTCATGGTGCAGAAGATCTGGTGGA
Organism: Paralvinella palmiformis; assembly: GCA_025642065.1. Classification (NCBI taxonomy): domain Eukaryota; kingdom Metazoa; phylum Annelida; class Polychaeta; order Terebellida; family Alvinellidae; genus Paralvinella; species Paralvinella palmiformis. The sequence goes on along the minus strand of JAODUP010000065.1, from coordinate 595,743 downwards.
TTACTTCGACCAGACGTATGTGACTGGCACTTTCCGTCGTGCAGGTATTCCACAAGAAGGTCTAGATGGGGTAGCCATTGTTCACATGAGGAGAGTTCCGCCTCGGTATCCACCTGCCCTGTGGAATGTTCACCAGGCCACCCTGGACGGTGAACCAAGGACAAATAACCAGTGCCAGGGTTGGAACAATCGCTTCACTCATTTAGTTGGTTACCAACATCCCTCCGTTTGGACCTTGATAGATGCTTTAAAGAAAGAAGATGCTGTGGTCAACCTCCCAAGAAAAGAATTAGACGTCAATATAAGGACATGCAGAATATCTGCGTAAACTGTGTGAAGACTGTGCAGCAGGCAGGAAGACCATCCCTGAACTATTACGAGGAGTGGGCCATAATATACGCTGAAAGCCTGTGAACCGCAAAAATGATCTATTAATTATATATGGCTGTGAGTTATTAATTATATCTGAGCGATAAATTTAAATGAGATTATTATGGCTCGGTACAGGTTTTTTCTGTTCTTAAATGACTCAATATTTTATTCAAGTATATTTATACTTAGCGCCCAGTTAAGAAATATAAAACATGGAAACAATATAGATAACACAAACAAATATATTAAAAGTATACGATGTAGACTTAATAATAGGAATATTGACAATGTACACCTACAGACAACATGTCAGAAATAAAGAATGTATTATATGCAATGTTTGTGTTTTCAAATTTTAGAGTATGAGACATTTGTTTGTGATCATTACATTCGTGCAATTAATTGAATAAAATTCAATTACATACACTATTATAGTATAGTGACTATGACGATTGAATATAACAGCTGTGGACTTAGGTCTTAGCCGGTCAGGTCTCAGGACTATATCATATCTGACATATGTAACATCCGTGTTTGCAAGTTTTAGAATAGGAGATATCACTTTGCGTTTGTTATATTTGTACAGTGAATTACAAAAATACCGTTACATACAATGTTTTGTATTTATTGAAACAACTACATTTATGAAAACTCACATAAAAAACCATAATCATAATGAAATAATCATAATGTGATTCTAATCATGATAAAAAATTTTTTGAATGTTGGCTAAATGTCCCCCCTGCAAATATTGGCTAAATGTCCGTTGGCTAAATGGCCCGGATTCTTGTCATATGGGGGGTACATTTTAGTGTACAATTATTCCTAATACCTGAAAATCTTAAAAACTTCTATCCATCGAGATGTTGCCTATCGCGCGTAAAAAAACTGCTAACCTCGAAACTGAACCTCGTTGTCGTCTTTTGGGGGGAATTCTATAGAGTGACGTCATTTCAAAGGCCCCGTGAACGGGAAGCATCATAACGTTTCGAGCAACAGTTTAAGTTTCCATTTTCTGGCAGAGTTGTTGAAATTTGTTTCGAGTACATAAATGGTGGTCTTTGGTGTTGTACCGATAAAGTGTGTGGTCCTTTTTTTATCAAGGATCACAGATTCTATCCGTAAAAAGACGAAACTGTGCAAGGGATTGATTTTCAACGCGCAACATTGCATGATTGGGAGTGGCTATTTAACTTCGTTAGGTTTAGTTATTAAAGGATGCTGATGTCAGATCAGGGTTGTGAGGAGTTAGTTTATTGATACCTTGATTAGTTGATACCTTATATACGAAATTAAAAGGCAAAGCCTGTTATGGTTTTCCGGTCCTTCTTAGTTGTATTTCTGGAGTGCATATATCTCATTTTATCATGGTAATTTATAGCGCTCCCCTTTCCAAAATTTGTCCAAATTTTACTTAAAGCTGTTCAGACTAGCACAAGATATTACATGTTCAGGTAGTTCCAGTCATCAATTGTTCTTTGGCTAAAGATGCTTCTCCTCAAATGAAGCCGGCATCGTCCCATGAACAGTTTTCTTTTTACTGTGGCCTCTGGTGTTGTTGTTAGGTGGGAAGGTAAAGAAGTTTTGGCTTTTCATTGTCATGATGAGTTAACTTTCCATCTCCGTCCACTAGATCACCTACCTTTGGTCTGTTTTTCAACTTTGAATTGGTGTACCGCCAGAACATTTCCATACTCCAGGTGCGGTCTAAACATGGCTGTGAATAGTCTTGGCACTGTTGTTTCGTCGAGGAGTGTGAGGATCTTCCTGATCAAGTCTAGCATTCTAGAAGCTTTAGTTACAGCATTAGCTATGTGCTTGTGGAATTTTAGGTCTTCATCCACTGTGACACCTAGGTCCTTCTACGCTGCCATCTCTCAGACCATTTGACGAGTTAAGCTCTAAACAATTTGGTGTCATCTTGTTGAGCAATTCTGGCTTTTCATTGTCATCATGAGTTAACTTTCCATCTCCGTCCACTAGATCACCTAACTTTGGTCTGTTTTTCAACTTTGAATTGGTGTACCGCCAGAAAGCTTAGGATCAGTCTTAATGTTCTTGGCTATGTCCTTTTCAAACTCTCGGCATAAGTTTCTCGTCATTTTGGTAGGTTCGTTTTTCTCTTGAGTAGCCCTGACATAGTCAATGTAGTCGCCTGTTTGTGTGTAATGCTTCCAAGCATTATACTTCTTCTATACCTGTCTATTTTTTTAGGTGCTTGTTGATGACGACACAGTCGCCTTTGTGGTAGCAGAATTTGGGCCTTAATTTCTTCAGTTCTGGTGTGTACACCTGAAGGTTATGCATTAAGCATACATGGTCACTGATACCTAGTCCTGGTATGTATTCTATGATTTTAATCGTGTTCTCCTCATCTGTGAGGATGAGGTCCTGGACATTAGGGTTCTGTCCATGCCAGTACCTAGTAGGCTCTGTGACATGTTGGTGTAGAAATACATCACGAACTGCGTCAATAAATATCTGGCTTGTGTGCTGGCTAGCTTTGGTTATGGTGGTGGTACTCCAATCGATATTTGTGTAATTGAAGCCTCTTACTGTCATGAGATGAGTTGCTTTTAAGGATGATAATCCGTGTAATAGATCATACATGTTCATATCATTTTCATTACTGCTCGAGCGGCTACGATATATACATCCAAATAGTAGTTTATCATTCCAACGTAGATTCATGGACAACCATATAGACATTCGTTGAAGTCGGAGGCTATAGTAATTTCAGTTGTATGTTCAGTTAGTTTTTCTGTTATGTATATGGCAATACCTCTTGATGCTTCCTGGTGTTCTAGGTTAGAATATGTGACGTACCGTTCTAATTTTATTTGTTGTGTAGTTTCTTGGCTCTAAGCTGTATTTTGGCTTTATTTCAGTGACTATAATAATGCTTGCTTTGTTGTCAGCTGCTAGTTCGTAACTGAACAAAATACCTGAAATATAACATTGTCGAATTTGGCTGATATTATTAGACCATGGTCAGCTGGGGAAAACAACTATTGAGGGTATCCACTTGGGTCGAAGGGTTTGGAAAACAAGTAATTAACATTCATTGGCCTTAGTTCCCAACTGAGAAGCATTACCCTGGTACTGTCATCTACTTAATAATAACTGCTAAGTTAAGCTGCTGCTACTATTACTACTACTACTACTAATACTGCTGCTGCTGCTACTACTGTTATTATTATTATTATTAGTAGTAGTAGTAGTCATAATAGTTGTAATAGTCATAATGGTAGCAGTAGTAGTAATAGTAGCAGTAGTAGTAGTAATAGTAGTAGTACTAGTAGATTAGAGTATAGTAAATAGTAGTAGTAGTAATAGTAGTAGTAGTAGTAGTAGTAATAGTAGTAGTAGTAGTAGTAGTAGTAGTAGTAGTAGTAGTAGTAGTAGTAGTAATAGTAGTAGTACTAGTAAGATTAAGAGTAATAGTAGTAGTAGTAATAATAGTAGTAGTAGTAGTAGTAGCAGTAGTAGTAGTAAAGGTAGTAGTAATAGTATTTTGATGAAATATCAAAATTAAGGAATGAAAATGATTGATGTTTTGCGGATGACACTTCACTTTATCTGACCCATTCCAATATTGATAATAGTTTAACTGCAAAAAGCTAAATTATAATAACAACAATAAGTCGCTAGTTTTGTGTCAACAAAACTTAACCAAATTCTAGCAAACTAAAATTCATAATCGTAGTTATTGCCACAGACCTATAGAACATTCAGTGAAATCCAACTAAATTCTTGGTTTATTAAATATTAGTCCGTTCTTAATCTACAAAATAAAAATCTCTTGCTAGTTTTATGATACGTTCAGCCAATTACTTCCTACTGATTTCTTCAAACTAGGACTGAGTCAGTGAGTGAATCAGTCAATATATGTCAGATTATATCGTATTATGAATAAGGCATTAGTCGTGTTATATTTACTAAGCCTATAATGTCAACGACTATCTGCAAGTTTTCCTGTATTTATTCAAACAAATTACTTCAGCTGATGTGAAAAACAAAAAGAAATCACATTTCGTCTACATACATGTATATAATTGAATGATTTTGTCTGTAGACGTTCACTAGGTTATGAAAGTATTACAGTGTCTCTCTCTCTCTCTCTCTCTCTCTATATATATATATATATATATATATATATATATATATATATATATATATATTCACACATATTCAGGGCGAATCTGATCGTAAGTGACAGAATGGGAAACTATTTGGCTATCGACACGACGAGGGAAGCGGCGAGTGTCCGAGTTTCTTCGTTCGAATAATCTATCAGGCAAGATCTCCAAGTAATCGCCATCAGTTCGAATCAACCGGCCGACATTAGCCGTATGTGTCGAAGACGAAATCGACCGGGAAGAACGCGACCATGGGGCTCTTCGGGTTGTTGACGTCGTCGAACAGCGCTTACCGTCGCATCTCCTAAAGGACAGCACCAGAATGGTGCCGACGGACAACAACAGAAGCAATAACAGCAATAATTTGGTCGCGATGCTGCCACCAGTCAGGTCTACTTCATCGTTCAAAGTCCGTAAGACAGATCTGCCGGAGCTCGGTTCGCTGGAAATCGATCCAGGTGGCGTTTGGTCGAGCGTTGTGACGGAGTGCGCGCTGCCGTCTTTGCCACCCGGGTGCTGGTCCGTGAGCACTTGCCCGACCACGACGAACCACCTATCGGCGCACTCCCGCCCGCCGCCAGCGCCACCTGTCGACAGTACCCGACAAGAGTGTGCCAAAACTTGGACGAAGACGTCGCTTGCCTCCGACCACCGGGAACCGTTCGCCTCTCTCGCCGAGCAGTAGATCGTCGTCAGGACGTCGCCGGCAGTCGGCTTCTCGATCCGGACGTTACCGTTGGCAGGCTCCAATCGGTCGTACCGATCGTCATCCGACGACCAACGGTAATCCAGTTCCGGTCGTTCGTCGCCATCGTCGGGACTTCGGCAAGTCAGGGTGGTTCCGTTCACGTCGACTTTCGCCGTTAAGATCGGTTTAGCCGGCCGCTCCTGGATCACGACCAATCTGATGAACTTATCAGAAATGTTCGACGACGTGCCGACTCGAACTCGGTACAGACCGCCGTCGCGCGGCCCTACGAAGAAGAAAGTCACCCGGATTCTTTTCGTATCGTCGCCGCGCAGCTGTTCTACCCGGACGAGAAATCCACCGAAGACGTTGCCATAGAGAAGGCCGATCTCGCGCGTATTGTCACTCCATAGATCTATCCAGTCGTCCCTGTTTCGGCGTTGAAGCGCGACGTACTTCAGGTTGGCGAATTCCTCACTCCAGGTGGCGTTATTTCCAACGCGCACTCTAAGCTGTTTTGTTATTTCGTCGCCAGAAATCCACGTCGTCGACACGACCAGATCAACGACAAACGTCAGCCAGACGTTCGCCCTCATTTCGGATTTACTTCGATGAAAGTTTCTGCGCATCGATTCTCCAGCCGAACGAGTTGTCTCCGCTGTCCCCCGTAGAGGGCGCACCAACCATGAGTGATCGTGTGACGTTATCCGAGAGTGGTGGTGGTGGGGGGAGAGGGTGGCCGGTACTTGGATATATTGGTAATTCCTAGTTTATAATTGGACCGTTTTAGGATGGAATTAACTTTCGGCATTAGCGGCTGAGGATATGGGGCGGGGAGTACTTTCGACATTCGGTTCGCAGACGAAGGGCCAGTTTGTTAGTGCGAACGTTCGCAAACAATCGTGAGTGCTATACGCTCGATAACGTTTTCCAGGCGAACGGTCGTAAATTCTGGAGAACCCAAAGAATAGATGACTCACTTTTGTTACAAGTAATGGTTAATCATATAACAACCAGTGACGTATATATATATATATATATATATATATATATATATATATATATGACAGTTTCTACAGATGAAAACAATACACCCAAAAATAAACAAACCTGGTCTATTTTATGAATCAACCAAAAATAGGTACGAAATTAGATGGAGATCTATTTGGTAGGGCGTTGGACCACAGATCTCGGCGTGGGCACATCTGAAGGGTTTGGACGTCGTCACTCGGCCCATTTAGCCTACCATGCATAAAAGTGGTCGTAAAACATCAATCACCGTCGTCTTTGGTTGAACGAGGACACTAAATGGCCTAAATTGTGCCGATGTGTCGTTGAGCAACATTCATCCATCATTGGTTGAACAACTGAATTTTAAAGATGAAGATTATTCCGATTGTTTTAAAAAAAAAAACGGAATCAACGAAGAAAGCGCGAGGAGAACTGGGAAGACTGACTGGTCTCTCAATGTGACGTCAGAGCAGTTGACTTTTCTCCTTCCCGCCTACGAATCTGGCATCCGGTGCAGTAATACCGTCTGTGGGTGAACCGTCCCTTTAATAAAATATAGAAGCGACAAATTGTTCTCACAAATTTGGTAGAACGCTGTATAATTAGAAACGATGTCAATACCATAAGACAGGATGTGTAGCGCACGGGATTTAGTGCAATCGCATCGCTCGTCTCCTCAAAGGTGTCGGTGATTACGTTAAGGGCTCGAAATAGGAATCAACAAGTGGCACGGATGAGTAATCGGATCTTGCGGTTATTTAGTCATGAAACTATTGGATTTTCCTTCTTTCAGAGCATCGTGACGTGACGTGCTACCTTTTTACATCCGATCTCGAGAAATCATTTACGCGCAGCATGCACAAACAAACGTAATTCTGTCTTGGAAAATACGTACCCGACTCTTCCCGTTACCAACTAGTACTAATTACGGACATTTTCATAAATTAACAATCGTAATTGATGCCAGTTATACAAAATGTTTATAATGCCATTTGTATAGAACGTAAATTTAGTCAGTAACCATCTGTGAGTACAGGGAAGTTGAATTAAAACATAATACAGCTAATAAGTTAACGACTTACATATTGAATTGCCTTTCCTGGCTGTCCCCCTCCCAACCTCTCTCTCTCTCTCTCTCGCGCTCTCTCTCTCGAGAAAGACAGAGAGGCAAGGAGAGAAAGAGGGCGGTGAGAGAGAGAGAGAGAGAGAGAGAGAGAGGAATATAGAACTGATACCAGACAATTGCTGTAAAGGTCATCAGCTGTTATCTGTTCAGTTGACCCTATGTCTACGTGGCTTGTGTAAGAGTATCGGTATATATTCTGATAAGACCAACTAAAAATCGTCATCTTTGGTTGTCTTACCAAGCAAGATCCAAGAGAATTTCTCTTGTAAAACTATTAACATAAAAAACAAAACAGTTTTGGACTTTCTAAGCTTTCTAAACATTTACAAGTCGTTTGTTTTAAGTTTAACATTTGTATCCAACGTTATAAAAAGAACAATTGTTTTCCGTCTAAACACCTATTTTCCTTCATTAATAACATTAATGAATACTGACAGCCTCCAAACTGATACTATATGATGTCAATTGATCAAAACGAACCAATATCACTCGTTCTTCTGGATCTGTCTGCTGTCTTTTATTTAGTTCATTGCAATATACGTTTCTTTAGGTTAAAAGATATGTTCTCTGTGTCAGGTAAAGTATTGGAATGGTTTCGATCCAGCCCGAAACAACGCTCCCAGAAGGAGTGTCTCTGTTCGTGGTATTTTATCTGACGTTCAGTTTTTGTTATCTGATGTACCACAGGATTCAGTCCATTTTGGTCCTTTGTTTTCTCTCAATGGAATTAAATGACAGTAGAACGAATATTCCTTAGAATATCAGCATTACGGATTGGAGTATATATCACAATATCGCTAATTAGTCAATAAAATCATTTATAATAATTAACACGTATCAATGATGATGATGATTGATGTAGGCTAAATGGGCCGAGCGACCTTCAAAGGTAATGGATCGAAGTCAAAGATGAAACACACCCTTCAGATATGCCCACGCCTAAATTCGAACTCAGGTGTTGGTGATCTGTGGTACAATGCGCTACCAACTGGACCACTGAGGCGCCCGATATTAACACGTATGAACACGTCACGTCACCGTCTAAAAGCGCTACTCCCACAAGAAAAATTGTTAAAACGTTCTCGAAGAGAAATTGTTACATTCGGGATTTACCCTTTTTAATCTTTACACCCTGTTATACGATAATATGACAGGGTGTCGTAACAGAATCGGTAGAGCCAGCATAGTGACAAAAACTGGAAAATATTACCGCCCCCCCCCAAAAAAAAAACTACATTCATTACCTATTAGACAGTGTATCTATTTCTAAATTTTACTAACCATTTCTTAATCTATGAATTGCCTTAGAAACTGATCCGGAAAACTAGAAGGTTATCCAGACAAATACGATTGCAGGTACCCGTGTCTCGGCTCATGTCACATTTCTTAATAGGTTTTTATGTTGGGATATCACCGTTTATCGCCTTTGAAAGAGCGCTTTATTATTATTATTATTATTATTATTATTATTATTATTATTAATGTACCACTTGGCTCGGCTTTAAATGGTTTCAACATGCCATGATTACGCCCCCCCCCCATTTTAATCATCATTAAAGCATGTGCATGGTCTATTAAAGCAAGCGATGGCATTATTAAATTTGGGTGTAGTAATGAGCCTGTCTAATCAGGTCAGGTCAGATGACCTAACCTGAATATACAACATCCGTCCATATTGCGTAACTATCCGTTTGTCCTTTGTATATATATCTCTGGCACGAAAGGTGACCGGAATGAAGGGTTGGCCGGTTTATGAAGGCGGTGACTAATACAGGATGAACCATGCATTAATAAATATTTATTCAAGATTCGAGATAAAGCTAATTTTATAGAAAATCTATCCTCGGATTAATCAACAGCAATATTTGGTCTTTTATTATACACGGTATATGTCTAATATTGCAGATTGGATTTGTTTTCTAGAATCTATTTTTGGGGCCCGTCCTAAACATTGAACGGGGAGGGGTGGAGGAATTAGTAAATAGCAATATATCTATATGGATAACAGGTGTTGTGGGGGCAGCCCACTATATCCAGACCATTTTTAATTAGTTAAACGCTCACGTGGGGTGTCATGGTCGGTGTGCTTATCTGATATATATATATATATATATATATATATATATATATTAATTAACCAAAGTTCTGGATCATTATGGTTCCAGTATATTGGTAACACCACATAACCAGTGTTAATGTGGTAAAACGGCTAACTCCCGTCGGCCACAAATCTGAACATTTAGCATAATTCTTGTCGTTAGTTTCGATTAGTTACTCTTTTTGAAATATGGTAATAAAGAAATGTCGTAAATAAAATATGTAATGTGTAGAGTTTCATAATGTAAGTTTGTTGAACAATTTATTTGATGATTTTACATCAGGTATGCTGCCTCAAAGAGAGTCATGCATTTAAATGTTGCGTTTTGTTAAATTTTAAATTTAAATCTTCGAAGGAGTTTTTTAGGCGTTCGAAGGAAATAACCCACGCCCCACCTCCCCCCCCCCCTTCCTAATAATTAGGGAAAACAACTCTAAGGATTACCGATCGCCAACACCGCAAGTACGCGTGGCTGTACGAAGATAAATACGCTCACAGACGCTGACACATTATTAGCACTTTCTACGAGCACGTGATCAGAACAGTGATGGCCGAATGATAGTGATACGGTCTTAATCGGGAGTTCCTCAGTTCGGATCCATCAATTGGGTAGATGCGTATCCGGTTGGAAGGTGTTATATTATTTTGGATTGTGTTCCTATAATTGGGCGCTATAAATAAAATACTCCCCGGGGAGTTGATGATGGCGCCGGCATGTATCCGCCCATAAAAGCTGGTCGAGTGTGAAATGGAAAATATGATTCAAGTCCTTAGATGATGGTGATGATGATTGGTGTTTTACGGCCACTCTTGTACACATGGTAGGCTAAATGGGCCGAGCGACCTCCAAAGGTAATGAAGCGAAGCCAAAGATGAATCAACCTTCAGATATGCCCACGCCGGGATTCGAACACGGGTGGTAGTGATTCAAGTCCTTAGAATAGACCGAAATGGAAGAGCACACTGGTAGAATCAGATTATCTATTAACAACAGGTGCAGCAGGCATGTGTTCGGGCTGAAAAGTCTGCAAAGGGACTCGAACCCGATACGACAATATTGGTGCTTGGAATAATATCAACTCATCTACAATATCCCTACATCACTTGGAAATATTTCTGATAATACAATTGGTAGAACGCTGCGCCGCAAAACTCCAGGTACCCGAGTTAGTGAGATTTTTCCTTAACACCCAGGAGTGGCTACCAGCGAGGTTAAACAAAATCGTTCCACTCACTCGCTCGTTAGCTCGCTCGTTCACTCATCTAATCGCTCGCTCGTTCACTCAATCACTCGCAGCCCCTCTGGATATAATACCAATAGAATCATATTTGGTCAAAAACAAACAGAAGTGTAGCTACTATATTTGGAGTTGCACCGGAAGTAATTTAAATATAATTTGAATATGCTACTACAACAACAACAACTACTACCACTACTACTACTACTACTATAACAACAACAACAACTACTACTACTACCACTACTATAACAACAACTACTACTACTACTACTACCACTACTATAACAACAACAACAACTACTACTACTACTATAACAACAACTACTACTACTACTACTACTACTACTACTACTACCACTACTACAACAACAACTACTACTACTACTACTACTATAACAACAACAACTACTACTACTACTACTACTACTACTATAACAACAACAACTACTACTACTACTACTATAACAACAATTACTACTACTACTACTATAACAACAACTACTACTACTATAACAACAACAACTACTACTACTTATAATAATAATAATAATTTCGGTGTATTATCTCGTAATTGTATATTAATGTAGTACATCTCAAATTAGGCACAATATTCCGGGGCATAATTCATATTATAATATGAACATAATAAGAAATTATTTGCATAAATATATAATTATCGGCTACATCCTGCATGGCGAAATATTAACTTTTTTTTGGTCTTCAAATCTCTCACTGAGATAGTATCGCATCATTCATAACTGAGTAATAGGAAAATAAATTATTAATAATTACAGAAATAGGTCAGCTTCAACCAAAGTTTGAAATTCTGGGGCTAAAGGTCATGAATCCACATTATTAAATCAGTTTATATTAATCGATTTTTCTTCGTTCAAAAGTTAAATACTAAAAGACTCTATGTCACTATAGGACGTGATGTAATTGACAAGCAGAGCGCGATAGCTCTATGTGTTTGAGTAACGCTTTGCGCCTATAATGGCAGCATGCGTTGTATGCTCCATTGGAAGTTGAGATGTGTGCTGGGTGGAAACAGGTCTGAGTCAGGGATAATAATACTGTACAGCGCCTTATAACAGCTTCTAGCTGAATAGGGCGCTATAAAAATGTCACAGATTATTATACTTACCCGGCGAATACGCGAATAAATACTTTTTTGTCTGCCTATCGGTCTGTCTGTCTGTCTGCCTATCGGTCTGTCTGTCTGTGTGTCTGTCTGTCTGTCTGTCTGTGTGTCTGTCTGTCTGCCTATCGGTCTGTCTGGCTCTAGTTAGTAGCGTATTGGATCGCAGATCACTATCACCTGAGTTCGAATTTCGGCGTGGGCATATCTTAAGCGTGTTTTATATCTTTGACTTCGTTTCATTGCCTTTGGAGGTCGCTCGGCCCATTTAACCTACCTTGTGCACAAAAGTGGCCTGTCTGTCTGTCTGTCTGTCTGTCTGTCTGTCTGTCTGTCTGTACCCTTTAAAATAATTTGTTAACACTTAAGCCTTCTCATCTACAATGTAACCAAAATGATAATTTCACGAACACGTTATGATTTCCATAATTACGTCTCCTCCTTCCTGAACCAGGAATTTCTTCCCGGAACTGGGTCTGTCCTCAGTCACCAACCGTATATTGATTGTTACCACGAGATCACCCCCCTCCCACACACACACACACACATACACACACACACACACATTGTGTATGACGAATGATAACATATTTCTTAACACCGCTGTAAACCATTTCAACGTTAACCGAGAAATTCTACCTTTAATAGAACAGAAAAAAGGGAAACCCGAAGAAAAAAAAAAAATTTAGTAAATAAGTTCCAAACTAATTAATCGTGGATTGCGGGAGAATATAAATATAACAATGTAGATAGGCTATTTACAAAATATACTATGACAAAATAGAAATCTGGATGACATCTTCTGGTGAAGGATACACATCATGAGTGAAAGCAATTAGTAAGTTACGATTAAAATAAAGTTCGCGATTGTAACTTCTGTCACCTTATTAAGATGATCATGTTTGATGTTTTACGGCCACTTTTGTGCACAAGGTAGGCTAAAACCTCAAATGTAATGAAGCGAAGTCAAAGATGAAACACCCATTCAGATAGGCGCACGCCGGAATTCGAACTCGGGTGGTAGTGATCTGTGATCCAACGCACTACCAGTTAGATCAAGGAGGTGCCTGACGTGGATAAGAAGATCCGAGATAGGTGTTTATAAACATGCTCTAATTCCTTACTTCGTCTTTCTTTACAAGTATATTTATCGGTTTGTTATTAAGTACCTCGATGTTTCGAGGAGATGCGCCAAATTCGCTGCCGGAAAACCTGATCCAGTCGAGGTTGTTTCATCCGGCAAAATACAGAAAACACCCCTCCCCCAATCCCAGGTTTACGTCGTTTCGTCCTACGTCAAATTCGCCTTTACGCCATTTTTCCCCCGAGGGAAATTTCAGTTCAGCGAGCGTCATTACGTCCGATGTTACGTTACGTTATGACTGTACTTAAAGATCGTAAAATGTTTTATTCTGCTTTAGATGCTTCTTATTTGGGGCTTTACTGTACAACGCCGTTTAGTGAAATATAGGTCTAACTGGTAACGTGTTTAGTCACAGCCTTCTAGTACCGAGGTTCTAACCCTGGCCGGTGTGATATCAAAATCCGCACCCCATCTAATTTTCACCCCGCAGTGAAATCTGTAGGCTGAAAATTGACCTCACACCAGCCTACGTCATAACACTTCGCCTCGTTTGAACGTCTCTCAGCCTATTTTACAACAACATTTGAAGCTATTATTGAAGCTAAAATAACTTATTCCTCTTATGTTCGACAGGATCCGATCTCATATATATATATATATATATATATATATATATATATATATATATATATATATATATATATATTGTACGGTGGTGACGCCTAGCGACAAATATCAGCACTGACCGGCCGCCATTTTATAACGTCTGCTCTGTTGTTGTTCAAACTGTCTGCTACCTACTACTTTTTACCATGAGTAGGTACTTCGAGTACCTACTCCGAGTACCTACTTCGAATACCTACTCTCAATAGTTTATATTCGAATTATGATTGTTATGGAAGAAATATTTCTGAATTAAAAATTAAATGATGATAGTGATGGTGTGGTTGTCGTGGTGGTAGTGATGGTGTGGTTGTCGTGGTGGTAGTGATGGTGATGGTTGTCGTGGTGGTAGTGATGGTGATGGTTGTCGTGGTGGTAGTGATGGTGATGGTTGTCGTGGTGGTAGTGATGGTGATGGTTGTCGTGGTGGTAGTGATGGTGATGGTTGTCGTGGTGGTAGTGATGGTGATGGTTGTCGTGGTGGTAGTGATGGTGATGGTTGTCGTGGTGGTAGTGATGGTGATGGTTGTCGTGGTGGTAGTGATGGTGATGGTTGTCGTGGTGGTAGTGATGGTGATGGTTGTCATGGTGGTAGTGATGGTGATGGTTGTCGTGATGGTAGTGATGGTGATGGTTGTCGTGGTGGTAGTGATGGTGATGGTTGTCGTGGTGGTAGTGATGGTGATGGTTGTCGTGGTGGTAGTGATGGTGATGGTTGTCGTGGTGGTAGTGATGGTGATGGTTGTCGTGGTGGTAGTGATGGTGATGGTTGTCGTGGTGGTAGTGATGGTGATGATGTCGTGGTGGTAGTGATGGTGATGGTTGTCGTGGTGGTAGTGATGGTGATGGTTGTCGTGGTGGTAGTGATGGTGTCAGTAAATGGTTGTCGTGGTGGTAGTGATGGTGATGGTTGTCGTGGTGGTAGTGATGGTGAGGGTCGTGGTGTAGTAGTGATCGGTGAGGATGGTGATGGTTGTCATGGTGGTAGTGATGGTGGTGATGGTGATGGTTGTCGTGGTGGTAGTGATGGTGATGGTTGTCGTGGGGTAGTGATGGTGATGGTTGTGATGATTGTCGTGATGGTGGAAAGAAAGAGACCAAAGGGTGACTTCCAGTAAAATAAGAACAGGTTGAGAGAGTTAAGCAGACGACAGTATCAACAGATCGTATGGCGGGAAAGATCAATAACGTCAGAAAATAGATCATAGTCGAAAAGATAATAGTCAAAAGATGGGGGGAGGAGGGGGAATGGAAATTGGGAAAATGGGAAGAAATGGGAGGGAGGAGGTGATTAGGTTAAGCGAGAAAAGGATGAGAAAAGATGGATAAGTTTGAGCAGGAAATATTTGAGTGAGTGAGTGAGTGAGTGAGTGAGTGTGTCTCTCTTGATGTTTGTATCATGATTTATTGACGACCGTAGCAGGCTCACCATGCACAAATTGAAACAAGAACTGCGTGTACACTTTCGTCAAACTTGACCGAACTCAATACGGCGTTTGATGGTATGTGTGACGAACCGGTGACGCATCTTAAAGCGAATATTAAAACTTTACATACATGTCTCTAGTTCTAGCGATTTGATATTTTTAATTAATCAGAACTATGATATTATTAAACATTAATATTAATTTACAGTTAACAGTACGTAGATTTAATTGCATTTACTCAGAATTTCAGGCCCCTGGTAACGATCGTCCAAAGGTGTCGTGATGATGATGATTGATGTTTTACGGCCACTTTTGTGCACAAGGTAGGCTAATGGGTAATGAGGCGAAGTCAAAGACGAAACAACCTTCAGATATGCCCTCGCCGAGATTTGAACACGAGTGGTAGTGATCTGTAGCCCAACACGCTACCGCTAGACCACGGAGGCGCCCCGTCAAAAGGCGTCGTAATGAATGCTCGATTCTTTCCATTTTCGCTCAGCAATGTCCGCCGCATTTACGCCGTCTGTCTGTCTGTCTGTCCGTCCGTCCGTCCGTTCGCCTGTGTGTTTGTGTGTATGTCTATCTGTCTGTCTGTCTGACTGTCTGTGTGTCTGACTGTCTGACTCCGTCCGTCCGTCCGTCCGTCCGTCCGTCGTGTTTTTAATCAGACACGTTACACTAAGCGCGAATTGATCCGTGTAAACACGCACTGATTATCTATAAATAAAACACAAAATTTATGTACAACGTGTAACATATAAGTTATAAGAGTGATTAATTATCGCAATACAAATAAATCATCTAAAAATTATATTGTCAACCAAAGACTTCATTTAAAGCGAATTAGTAAATATTTCGAGTCATTAGAGGTACTTAGATTTAAATGTGGGCGTGGGCGTGATTAGATGATGCTCCATCTGGTGTCATCTTACTGTCATGTATTGACTGAGTGTATTCAGGCCTGTACTTTAGGCATGTTTATGGAGACCCCGTTGAGTACGGTTTGTTAAGCTATTTATAGATATGGGGGATGCTTTGACTCCCGGCATACTGGCTGGGTTTATCCCGCGGGTCCCACACCCTACCAGGCGCCATCCCGATTGTATTTATGTATCCCGTAGTGTTTGGGCCTTCAAATAATTCCCGAAGAATGCCATTACCTATGTCCGAAGACTCGGGGAGGAGCAAGTTTAAGACTCACCGATTGACGCTGACCAACGCACCAGCGTTCTTAGAGTATCGCCGAGGACAACGCGCCATTGTCAAATAATCCGATCTTCTCGCCACAACGAACACTTATTCCCCGGATTATTGCCCTAATTAACCCGACTCGCATCTCGAACCAGGCCATGGAGCATGCGCACTTCAAGAGACGAACGGGACGGCATATTTGATGCCAAACCTGGTAATGAAATTGTCCTTTCTGGCGGCGAGTCTATGACTCCTAATGACAATATGATTATCGGTAATGTTTGTGGCCGGTTGTCGAGTTATTTTCGCTGCGATGCATCGAGCGCCATGACGGGCTAGCTATGCGCCAGAGTTCGGCCATCATTGTAAAGACCGTCCCGCAAGCGGAAACCGGGCCCAGCGCCATCTGTCGGCTACTTGCTTCGCCGAGCCGAATTCGTTCGTTCCGATCGCATCGCTTCCGTCATTCGATACGACCGGAAGCGAGACGACTTCGGCCAGCCAGTTCGGGGGCAGTCTCAAAGTCTCGCCGATCATCGGCGTCGTCGCCCTGTTCATCCTTACCAATTATCGCCCACCGACCGGCCGACGCCGAATGGAAAGTGGATCCGATCTGGATATGACGTCACGACGAGCGCGCCGCTGTCGCCTAATGTTATTCATAACGAGGCGTTCGTTCCCTAACCGCGGCGTCGAAGGGTAGCTTGATTAGCATTTTTATTAGTCACGTGACGAACCTGTCCTCCGCTAGGTTCGACGCCGTACCGGATTCGCGCGCCAATAAGGTGTAGGAATTGAGATGTCAAGTGAAATTATTGACACAAAATAGGCGAGCCGATCGCCAATCCGCCATATTGGGGTCACGTGACCCGAATCACGACGCGCGCGTCTATCCGGCGAATGGACGGATTCGGCGGACGATATCGGCGGCAAATCCCCGGATGTGACGAGGTATAAATGAGGGATTTTCGCCTAATGTTCTCCACATGGTAGAATAATAGACAGGACGATGGCTTAGAGTGACAGGAGATTGGGAAGCGGTGACGCTATGTTAGCCATTGCGCACCGATAGCCACGTGACGTGTGATGGCGGCGCGCGATAATATGCGGATAATGGGCCACCGGCCACTAAGTCCCATTGAGATCAATATTAAAATGGGCTGATAATTGGCAAATGTTGCCGAATTCGTAACAACAACTACGACTACTACTACGATTGTTCTGATGGCACGGACGACAACTGCATTAAGAACAAAATATTATTCTCAGCAACTGCATCATCATCATCATCATCATCATCATCATCATCATCATCAACAACAACAACAACAACAACAACAACAATAGTAATATCAACGATAAACAACCTTATTTTTAGAAATTTAAAACTAAATGTACGCGCTCTCTCTCTCTATCTATCTATCTCTATCGATCTATTTATCTATCTATCTATTTATCTATCTATCTATCTATCTATCTATCTATCTATCTATCTATCTATCTATCTATATTTATCTATATCTATTTATCAATCTATCTATCTATTTATCTATCTATCTATCTATCTATCTATCTATCTATCTATCTATCTATCTATCTATCTATCTATCTATCTCACTCTCACTCACTCACTCACTCACTCACTCACTCACTCACTCACTCACTCACTCACTCACTCACTCACTCACTCACTCGCTCGCTCACTCACTCACTCACTCGTTAGTTCACTTGTCTACCCATATTACACCACAAATGATCCACATATAACACATGTTATCCAGAATTATACCAAATCCCATCAGTATTCCGTCATCAGGAGATGAGATAGTCCTTGACCACTCCTTGACAAGGTCACCACCATCAAAGCCCGTAACGAAGATTGGCCGACATCAAATATCTAGTATCCAGCGGAATTCTAAGCATTCCAAAAATTATTTTGTGATTAGAATACGCCTAATTATGGCACAGCCTTGAAATTCATTCTTTATCGTTAGAAAAAGTTACGAATTAAAGAAACATTTCATCCAAAGAAAATAACTCTATAGGTTGATCTAGAATGAAAGTA